>CM076578.1:1311572145-1312019700 GCA_034641835.2 Pinus albicaulis | reverse complement strand
CCCTACAAAAGTGAAGTAAAACAGTCCATGAAAGTGAAATAGCAGTATGTAGAATAGTAAAGCAACAGATAGAGTACCGACGTCCATTGTTCCAAATACAAATTAAAGTACCCAAAACCCTACAATAGTGAAGTAAAACAGTCCATGAAAGTGAAATAGCAGTATGTAGAATAGTAAAGCAACAGATAGAGTACCGACGTCCATTGTTCCAAATACAAATTAAAGTACCCAAAATCCTTGAACATAGAAAAACGCTAATCATGTGAGGAGTGTGATATGTCCAAATATAAAAAGACCATCAGACCATATCAATAAACTAGCAACATAGACCAGCATAGCTAGTTTTGAAGGCAGAGTGATAAACATTAATCATTTTTTTTTCACAAGAGAAAAAACGTTGTTTTGAATATATTATATGAAGTAAAATAGTCCATGAAGTCATTACATTTTCACATCCGAAGATTGGAACCCAAATATCCATCCAGAAAAGTGGAAGTCCCACCCCAGACAATGATAGAAAAATACCCCATGTCACATACAGGGACATGATATAAAACCCAGTAACGGTCCACATGGAGATTATCTACAAATCCGAGAAAGCATCCAAATATGCCCGAGGCATCTATAAGAAAGTGAAATAGCAGTATGTAGAATAGTAAAGCAACAGATAGAGTACCGTCGTCCATTGTTCCAAATACAAATTAAAGTGCCCAAAATCCTTGAACAGAGAAAAACGCTAATCATGTGAGGAGTGTGATATGTCCAAAATATAAAAATACCATCATACCATATCAATAAACCAGCAACATAGACCAGCATCGCTAGTTTTGAAGGCAAAGTGATAAACATTAATCATTTTTTTCACAAGAGAAAAAACGTTGTTTTGAATATATTATATGAAGTAAAATAGTCCATGAAGTCATTACATTTTCACATCTGAAGATTGGAACCCAAATATCCATCCAGAAAAGTGGAAGTCCCACCCCAGACAGTGATAGAAAATACCCCATGTCACATACAGGGACTTGATATAAAACCCAGTAACGGTCCACATGGAGATTATCGACAATCTGAGAAAGCATCCAAATATGCTCAAGGCATCTATAAGAAAGTGAAATAGCAGTATGTAGAATAGTAAAGCAACAGATAGAGTACCGACGTCCATTGTTCCAAATACAAATTAAAGTACCCAAAATCCTTGAACAGAAAAAAACGCTAATCATGTGAGGAGTGTGATATGTCCAAAATATAAAAAGACCATCAGACCATATCAATAAACCAGCAACATAGACCAGCATCGCTAGTTTTGAAGGCAGAGTGATAAATATTAATCATTTTTTTTTCACAAGAGAAAAAACGTTGTTTTGAATATATTATATGAATTAAAACAGTCCATGATTACATTTTCACATCTGAAGATTGGAACCCAAATATCCATCCAGAAAAGTGGAAGTCCCACCCCAGACAGTGATAGAAAAATACCCCATGTCACATACAAGGACATGATATAAAACCCAGTAACGGTCCACATGGAGATTATCGACAATCTAAGAAAGCATCCAAATATGCCCGAGGCATCTATAAGAAAGTGAAATAGCAGTATGTAGAATAGTAAAGCAACATATAGAGTACCGACGTCCATTGTTCCAAATACAAATTAAAGTACCCAAAATCCTTGAACAGATCAAGAAAAACGCTAATCATGTGAGAATTCTAAGTAAAGTTAATCTATTAACATTGCGAATAAAATTACACCGAAGTCAAAAACATTGTCTGGCCATACTCATGGCAAATTTGTCATCAAAAAATCAAAAAATTAAGAAGACTGCCCTCATACGGGGAAACCAGTCTTGAACGTTTAATTTACAGAATTCAAAAATATTACTTAAAGGTCCAGCACAGTAAAATAAACTAAAAGCAGCCTAATTAACTGGGCCTGCTAAGCAAGAAAAACAAATTAACCAAACTACTCCTCCGCTAGTTCCTCCACGATTCGGCACCATCCTTCGGAAGGTCCAGGATCGCTAGGTGCTACCTCCACATGCATGCCACGGCTCCCCTCCTGAAGGCCCGAATGCTGGCCGGCTTTTTCCGAGCTCAGACCCGCCGGACGGGTGCATTCTTCCTCCGTTTGGGCCTCCTCACGGAAGACCACAGTGACTACAGCTGTGATTCGCGGGCGGTTGAGAGAGAAATCAAAGGAAAATTGCGCAGTGCGCGTCGTGGGAGAAGGTGAACTAGCGGTGGGGAAGCCAGGAGCAGGGGAATCCATACGGTGGCCAGATGCTACAAGCCGACCCCGCCCACTCCTAGTATTTGGATATCGACCCAAGTAATAATCACTGGACTGGCCGGAAGTCATCTCTGTTGAGGTGCTGGAGGGAGCGCGCCGGGATTGACCTCTAGTGCTCCCCCTGCGGCAACGCATCCTATGACGCACGCGAGGCATGGGTGCAATCTCAGGCGCAGTGGGCACAAGAGACGAAGAAGCAGAATTCCAATTAACAAAGGAAGACAGACAGAGATAGAACCGAGAGAAATGGAAATATGCAGCAAAGTCTAGGCAGAAGTTCCGCTGGCCACTTCTCCTTATCGTCACAGTTACCAGACAGTGTAATCCAGCAACCGGCTTGTCCGAAAAACCATGGCTAAACGCCATTTTTTATGTCGACCCGTCTGCAATGCAATCAAAGGACGGCCGTCATAATGAATCTCTGATCATTAATAATGAGAGCCGAAGGCCGGATCAAATTGGAGCATGCGGAATCGCTCAGAGGAGTGGAGGTCCGATCTTGAACTGTGTTAAAAATTAATTAATGTAGATTTGATGTGAAAACTTAATTGAACAGCGTTAAATGTTAATGCGAATGATATGAAATCGCCATATCCATGTCCCATCACCTTAAACGCCATCGAATGCACCCGCAGCCGGGAGCAGGGCAAGTTTTTACTGAGGACACGTGGCAAAAATTGATTGGAGCGGATCTTTGTTTGGGCCGCTCGCGCAGTGGAAATCCGGACCCGTAAAATATTAGGGCGAATTTGATAAGAAATTCGCGTCACAAAATTGGCCGACGTCAGCAGGCTATTTTGGAACGCGAATTTGGTTTGAATTATGGTTTATCGCCGTTTGAAGTCCGTCGGGCTCGACTTTTGAACAATTTTCTTATAAAATTTGTGTTGGTTTTCTTTGATAATACACATATTAAAATCCCGCTTAATAAAGAGACAAAATTGTTGTGCTTTTGGAACCTGACCCGAGGATTGGACATGAGTTAACAAACAAAAGGATAGCGGAACCATACATGCACCCGTGGTCAAGCCCTCTACCAAAACCACGAGCGGAATCACAAAAGCGGGTTGCCCATATCGCACCGCTTTTGCGGAGTAGGCGGTATTTCCTATTCGCGAGCGATTCCATAGGGAATGCGACACGTGGTGAAGTGACCCCGGAAAACAACCGTTTAACCCACGCCATCGCACGTTAAAGCCCGACGTTGGAAGCCGAGCAAAATTTCCAAGAGTCGTTGATTTGGAGAAGGGCCATCGGACGGTGGTCGCACGTTGAACTTGCCCGGAGGTTAACTAAGGTGTGCGGAGGATAGCCAAGTATGATACGAGTGTTTGATTGGTTATTGATATATATAGGTGGGGCCGGAGTATAATGAAATTTTTTAATTAAACGATTGGCGGATAATTAGCATAAGTCTAGAGCGTGATTGTTGTAAGGCTGGGTGGTGAAATATAGAGCCGAAAGTTCATTACAAGTTATTTATTTAAAAAGAAACGTGGAGTATAAATACAAAGTGTTGAAAGTTAAACATTGGTTATAAGGATTGGAGATAATATAAAGTCGGGAATATAAATTAAAGTCTAACCATTGTGGATAGTATTTATTTATCAAATTCTACGAATTTGATAAATAAACCCGAAGAAAGAAGAAGTCAATTACGACTCAGGCTGGAGGAAAAGAACGGGGTACACCAAGGGAAAATGTTGACAGAGTGATTGTAGACACACCAGCTCTCCTCGGGGGTCCAATTTCAGTTTTGTTGCGTCACACGATGATCTCTCTTCTCTGGCATTTACTTGTATTGAAGATCACTATTCTAGGAATAAGGAGTTATTTTCTCCAAAAATAACCCTAGCCAAACATTGACAATGCATCAAGGATATCTTTCTATGCTTCATAAGCACATTTGTTCTACTTCTAAATCATGTCTTGGAAGTGGTTGTTGTGCCGGAAATTATTCACCAGTTGGTTTCATACCAAAGTCTTTTTCACATTTTCAGCATCCAATACATGAAAAAGATAATGGTTTAAAACAACCTAAATATTTGAAATTTTGCAAGAATTGTCTGGCACACTTTGAATATAAATTTTGAAGTCAAGTGCATGATGCCGTATAGGATCAAGTGTCATTTTGAATACCAAATGTTTCACAAAAAACTTCTCAACATGCTACCCTGCAGTAAGGATTAAATGACAATATTGCATCAACTATTTCCATAATAAAAGTGCACCTCGGCCATAAGACTAAACAACTACAAATGTTGTAGATCTAACAAGACCACACAATCAAATGTATTCCACAAGGCCAATACCGTATGAAAAATGAAAAGGAGTTTGCAACCAAAAATACCTTAGGCAACTAATTCAATTAGATACACCAAACCATCAGCAAAAAGGAAAACCAACCTACTCAAAAGGCAAGTGTTTACCTCCTTTGACAAAATTTTGAGTTCCGAAACAAGGGCCTTTATTGTCTTGTCAATGCCCCTAGTAATTTGAATGGGGTTTGCACCTGCTGAAACAACCTAAACAAAAAGGTTTCATTTCAAATTATTTTCCACAAATTTAAGATACAACCATTGTCAGTTTTGTATTTCCTAACAAGCTCATAAATTTTGACAAAAGAACCAAAATTTTTTAATACCTGATAGCAATTTTTTCACTCAAAAACTATCCTAGACTCAATAAACCCAACCCAAAACTAAAAAACCAAAACACCATAAGACCCTACAAAAATGAATAGATGATCTTAATCCAGTACCATCGACAAAAAGTTACCTTTACACCCTCACTTATTAAACCCTGTGCTGTTGAATTTTAACTTCAACTGCTGCAGCAGAAGGACGGATGCAGCAACAACATTTTTTTTTGGAGGTTGCTTGCATGCCATCTAGAAATTTAATTCAGCATTTAAAATTCCCGCAAGTTTTTTTTGTAGACGGCCACAGCCATATTTCTGTACAGGATTGTATTTAAACACAACAGCCAACATTAACGCAATTCACCAACCAGAAATTAAACAAACAGAAATTTACCCGACAGTTTTGTAAATTCAAAAGGAGGACACGTGGAGCATTAATATTGGATCGCATGAAATTGAAGGGAATCTGAAAACCTGAAAACCGGACCCGAATATTTTATAGGGCACATTGGATTGAGAATTCGAGTTAAAATTAGGCAGACGTCAGCATCCCATTTTGGAACGCGAATTTGGTTTGAAATTCAATCTATTTAGACTTTTGAAGTCCGACGGAAAGGGTTCTTTAATGTTTTGATAGTTTAACATATACATATGTTATATATATATCATATGCGAAATGAAAGGTGGGCCATAGAATTTAGTTTTAATTTTATTTTTTTTAAAAGAGGGTTTATTATAATATGTTATATATGTTCCGGCATATAAAAATAAAAAGGTCGAAAAAGCTTGGTAGTTTTTTTTATAGACAGTACGTAAATTTTTTATTACATAGCAGTGTGTAAAAAGTGAAAAACTGAGTGCAACTTTTTAAGTGTGTATGCACAGCAGTGCGAAAGGGAAAAACACAGCAGAGTGTCTTAGAGACAGAGTATGTTTGTTTTGAACAGACAGTGAGTTGGTTTTATGCACCGCGTTTTGTAGCAGTCATAATTTTGTAATCCCTCTCAGTGAGGAAGTAGTGTAATAGTTTTTTTTTGAGTTATTGAAGGGAATAGAAGTTTGTTTTCAAAGTATTGAAACTCTGTCTCCTGTCAAAGAAATTTTTATTTTCTGTGTGTTAGAGGAAGGGAGATTTATGGGTGGTTCTTATGAATCAACCAACCATTCAGAACATATGTTAGAGAAACCCTAAACTCTCACTGAAAATAGGTGAAATGTGGCACCACTCAGAGATTGACATGTGCCAATTGGTACAAGTGGTAGACAATTTCAGGAATGACATGAGGGAGAAAATATCAGAAAAGTCCCAAATCTGGAGAACTAAAGCTCATCACCAACCCGAGATTGACAACTTTACATGATGTAACCTATGAAATCGTAAATGGAGAAATCATAGTAACAATAAAGTAACCTATGTAACAATAAAGTCAGATTCATCCTGGGAGTGGTAAATGGAGAAATCATAGTGAACAACAGGAAACATGCAGAGTTTCTTCTAATCAAATAGATGAAAAAACACATACAAAAAACCTAGATAATAATCATGAACAAGCTTAATATTGAATTATGAACTGTAAAGGAACTTACAAAATGTGACATTACGAACCTCGTCAAGCGCACAAGAAAAAATATCCTGGACATGACCCTGGTTGACAAGTTGTATTGCTCATGATGCAAGAGGATTTGTACCTGCACTGCCAAGTCAATCAAAATCCATCATTATCTATACAATAAATACAAGTAATTGATGTAGTATTTTTTTACTCTAAGATGCATTCTTATGATAATGTTAGAACATATGTTGAAAATTTCAAAACATACCTGAATAAGCTCCTCTTCGTTTCAAGAACAATTTATTGGAGTCGCATGAACTTGGAACAAGCCTCCCACGATGTGAAAGAGTAGCAACTAAGTCAACAATGACTTTTTTGTTGCTACGCTGGATCAAGGGAGGTTTGCTCCAAGATTAAATCGCTCCAATAAATTATTCTCTACTAAACAGGGCCAACCACGTGAAGGTGGAAGCTCTTATGGCCCCTCCCCCCCCTCACATCACTCTCAATTCCCCAATACCCAAGCTATATTTCATTTTTTACTTTCATGAGCATAAAAAAAATATTCAATAACTAATAAAAAAACAATTCAACAAAAAGTACGCAAGGAAACATTGCAATTAATGCTTGACATAAAAATAGTATGATAAATGAGTTTTTTATATAACGCAAAAAAACGTTCCAAGTATGGTAACGTTTGTCTTATAATAATACAATATTTTACATTGTCAATTTTTCTTTTTCTTCTTCCTATTTTTAAAGCTCATAATTACATCATCAATATCATCGTGCTCTACTCCTGTTTCGTGCCTTTCAACTCGCACTGCTGACCTAGTTGCGTATTCACGATGTCCGGGCTCATCCAGTGATGGGGCATCGCCTACAAAAACAGATAATATTAAATTTTAATTGTCAGTTTTTAAATATCATTGAACTAGTTCGGTAATATTAATAAAAAAAATTGCAATGAGATTATTTACCTGGTGCACTAGTTGTCGCCGCTGACCTAGTTGCATTGTCACGATGTTTGGTCTCATCCAGTGACGGGGCATCGCCTCCAAAAACAGATAATATTAAATTTTAATTATCAGTTTTTAAATATCATTGAACTAGTTCGGTAATATTAATAAAAAAATTTGCAATGAGATTATTTACCTGGTGCACCAGTTGTCGCCGTTGGGACTGTTGCCTTGTCTTCCTATCTGGTGGTAAGATCCTCAAGGGAAACATTCTCTGTCATTTAAACAAAAAAATTTATAAGGACAACCATCAAGGTATAATTAGAAAAAAATATAAGTGGAAATTAATTACCGTCACGGCCCTCACTGATAGCAGCATTGTCGGCCTGGTCCCCACTACAATGATCAGGTTGCACGAGAGGATCATCTACATCTGGCTCTAAAACTGGGTTATTTACCTCGTCGGTAGTGTTGCTCCCATGATTTAAACAAAGTTGTTAGACATTAAATTTATGGACGAAAACAAAAATATTAAAAGGTTAATGTTTTACCTTATCAGGCATTGTAGATCTTGGGACCTGCCCCAAGCTTCTGCGACGTTCAACTACAGCTTGATAGCCAAAACGGAAAGCAATATTTTTATCTTCCTCTGTAGTTATTGTTCCAAAGTCATCACCCCACATTATATATGATTGTGTATTTTTAATCATATCTGATAGGATTACAAAAACGTTGGAAGGCGATACAATTAATTATAAGATGTTTAGCTACTTAATTACAATTCTTGCAGCTAATTTCAAGGAGCCACCCTGGCCGAGCTTGTGATGGCCCTTTTTCTCTATCCTAGCTTTGGTTGCCTTTGAGGTGTCAAGCAACCTAGCATCAAAAGATTGAAGTCAGATATGACGTAGCACACTTTTATTTTAGACATAAAGAAAATTAAAGCTATTGAATTAAAGTTGTAATTTACCTTGCGGGTCCAATTGGCATTTTTCCTTCTTTCTTTGCCCTTTTCTCTTTTCCGTCATGGATGAGTGCTCTCCACTCACTCTCTGAAACTGCGAGAGGACGCTCATATCTAGGGTTAAATTGCAATCGCGTCCTATAGGTGTCCCTGGTATATTTCAAATATTTGCCGGCTACCTGAGCCACCGCTTTTCTGTCAAATGTGCCGACCCCAAAAAGGGCTTCTAGATAATCTAGAAGTTCTTTTTTCAGGTTGGAATTCCGGGAATTCCACCCTGTACGTATGGTTGGGCCAAAAATTACCAACGCATGGCTCTCCAGAATCCTGTAGAACTCATTGTTTCCTACACAGAATAAAACCAAAAAAAAAAAGAAGATATTATCATTAATTTAAAAATAAAAATCATGATAAATATGTTTTAGATAAAGTACATGAAATAGTTAAAATATTAAAATTTACCCGGGAGTTGTACATGCTTTATAAGGACACCCTCATCGTTCACCAACAACGTGCCATTAATGGTCCCTGTGGAGCTGACACGTGTAGCTCCAGGAAACGCAATAATGTAGTTGGCCATATCAGCTTCATCATTGCCAACACGTTCAGCGGTTGGCTGGGTGTCTGCTTGGGCAGGGTGTGTTTCTTGGCTGGCACCTAAAGGAGTAGAAGGTGTACGAGAGGGTTGTTGGGCAATCTCTTGCCCTTGTGTCCCACTACCACCAACACCGGGTTCAGCAAGTGCCAAAAAACGCTACATACAAAAGAAATTTTTGTTAGTTTAGTCAATGTAAAAATTAAAAATCAAACTATCACAATTCATCTCATGTAGAACAAAAAAAATATCCTTTTGACTTTTTATTATTACCTGATATCTATTTAGCTGCCTCATAAGATGTTGTATCCTCTCTTCTGTTTCAGGTGTTTGAGGTGCATCTATCAAAGCATTAAATTCCGACCTTGCATCTCGTGCCTTTTTTTGCAACAACAACACTGGAGATAGGGATGAAGAAAGCTCTTCCTCAAAGAGGGAATCATCAGGCGTACCATGGCTAGGTGTCGCATATTTGAACAAAATTAATATTATTTCAATTATGTAAATAACTAAAATACCTAAAGATAGAGCAATGCTGGCACTTTACATGTTCTTCCGCTGGCCTCTTTTCGCGATCATCCTGTCTCGGGGTTGTTCCTGCACTGCTCTGATCAGTCTGCCACATTGCAATAAAATTATAAATGTAAAAACTTGAAAACAATATCTAACTTGAAAACACAAAATGAAAACTGAAATAATTTCTACTAAGACACCGGAAGACAGAGTTAGAGTTTCAAATATGCCTTGCATTGAATTCAGTCCTGGAAACATGTCATTGCACATTAAGGCACCCAAACATTCAATCCACGAATGATATATTTAAGTAGGATTCTCCTATCTCGGGAAAACACCATACCTATAATGCATTCACTTGCATGTATAAAGGGAAAGGAAAACATGTTTTCATACAACGGTGACAAAGGCATCTTGGGGAAAGGTATCTTCACTTTTTATTTATGTTGTTCACCCACACCACTCTCGTGTTTTCACTAATCCTGTTTTGTCATTTTTTGATTCAAATTAAGTTAAGGCCTTAAGTATTTTTTGACCTTTCGGTGTAGTTTTTATAAGTGGCATGTATGGATTTTCCATTAATTCTGCACTTTTTCTCTTCATGCGCATGTTTCCCTGGAAATTAAATGCATGATTTAGTCCCATACATTTAACAAGTTGTTGGATCAACTCCATAGGAAATATCATGTTTCCTATTCAATCAAAATTTATCTCAGTTAGGGTAGGTAGGAAGGTTTTCCCTCTGTATTAATAGGGCACTTCTAGCTTGCATTTTTATTATATCTTTCAAATTTAGTGTCGTTTCAATTAGGGCATGAATTTTTGCAACTTTCAAGGTGAGAATGAACAAAGACAAATTTTTGTGATGGATGATTTTATATGACTCCATGGCCAGAGGAAAAGGCACTAATATACTTCTTCAAATATCTATAGTTCTCATTCACCTCATACAGAGATGGTCCCTGATTTTGAGCCAAATGTTGCAGCAAAAAGTTCCCCCCCTCCATAATTTGATATTCAATGGAAATTTCTTAAATTGATGATGGGGCATGATTATGGAACATTGGTACATACATATGTAATGGAATTCCAAGATCATGATATATGTTTGCATATGTTTATGGCAATGTTCCACCAAGTCCCCTGGAGGTGGGAGCGAGGGGATGAGGGAGCGCGGGAGCGGCCTATGCAAAAGCTCCCTACCAATTTTTAGGAAACGTGGGGGGACGTCGGGGTCATAAAAATTATAAAATTTAATATTTAAAATGTAACTATATTTTTTCAAGGAATGTATATACAATCATCATACACTTGCATCATGAAAGATAAATCATAAATGATAAAATTACAAATCGATGAATGATGAATCATATAATTGAAACAAATTTAAAAGTTAAAAGTTAAAACATACATCATACAATCATGCATGTAAGATTGTAAGTTTGTAACTATATAATCATTAATGTAACTACTAACAATGTACAACGAAAATAAATTTTAAGATATCATATGACATATTGTATCAATATTCAAAATAGAGTTTAAACTAAAGTTTACAACTCAAGTCCGAAACATAAAACTTAAACACAAATAAGTTATGTCTGAAACATAAAACATAAAAAATAACATATGAATATCAAATGATATCATCATAATGATAAATGAGCATAAATGCTCAAGTTAATGCCCCACTAGTCTCTGCATCCAACTTCTGCACGAATATATCAGGATCAACCATGTCACCATCTGAATCATAATCACTTGGATTCTCAAATATGCTAAGTGGCACATCAACTTTTAACACGAAACCATAAACTAAAAGGGGCGGTGAGGGGACGTGAGGGGGCGTGAGGGAAACATCCCCTAGAAGTCCCCAAGACCCCGGAGCACGAGGGGGCAAGGAATCTAGACCCCTAGGTGGGGGGGCGACACCCCGTGTAACACTGGTTTATGGAGGTGGTGGAGCAAAAAAGAGCTCAAATAGAGCCGAAATTTTTCACATAAAAAGGACTGTGGGCTTGACTAATGGTTCCATTTAAAAAATGATATCTAGACAGAGAATAAGTGTAGCATGCAAACATGCATTGAAAATCCATCCGAGTTTGCATTGTATTACTTATGATGGATTCAAATTTGGGTTTCAAAATGCCAGGTTATGGCATGATTTTGTCAAGAAACCCTTAGTTGGATTCTCATGTTGGTTTAATTTATATTTTAAGTTTGTTTTGCAATATTTGGGTGATAGTAACTCATGAACTAGGTTACCAATGTGTAACAATCATATTTCAAGAATAAAGTTGTGATTTTTTTATATTATTATTATTATCTATTAGCTACGAGTATTGACACCTAATGCCTGGAATTTGACATCTTGATAGCATGGATAATTTCGAAAATGTTTCTAGTAATGTTAACATAATAACTATCATTACGTGTCTTCAC
This sequence comes from Pinus albicaulis, assembly GCA_034641835.2. NCBI lineage: Eukaryota > Viridiplantae > Streptophyta > Pinopsida > Pinales > Pinaceae > Pinus > Pinus albicaulis. The sequence goes on along the minus strand of CM076578.1, from coordinate 1,312,007,740 downwards.
TTTTGTCACCATAATAGACCTGTGATATGGACTCATCACACAACTTCATATGCTATGTCCCAACAAGTTCAAACCGGTTGAACCTACCTCATAGTGTGGTTATTAAGGACAAGTTGCTTGGTATATAACTCGATAGCATAGACCGCGTTGCAGTTCTAAAAAGAATCCTCAAGTGTCAAAAAAACTTCACAATATGTTCTACTATAAAGCCTTTTGGGATACCTGAAATAACATATGTATCATTGATGACTTTTAAAGTATGACAAGATCCAGAGGGAAAGGAAATCAATGGAAGAGTGATCCACCAATGAGAACCTAGAATTTAGCATCAGATGAGTTAGAGTCTAGGAAATTGAAACCCTATAATTTTAATTAGTGATGAAGGACATCACATAGGTAATTATATTTTCACGTAGAATAATCTGTTAATTCAAATTTAAACTACATAATATGAAAGGCATACCATAAAATTTTCCACGTAAGTCCAAACAACCTATAAAAATGGAAAACCTTCTTTTTCCATGGGAAATAATTTACCTTTCCTTTTTCAAGGCAATCTAAATCACAAAAAATATGAACTATACCGCACACATTCTTGGATAATGTGAAAGTGGAAAAGGAATACCCTACACAAGTGATGCACACATGTACATTTGAACACTAACAGATTTTTGTAGTTGAAGGGCGAATGTAGGGCGAATGCCGGCTCGGGCAAGAGCCTGCAGGCGACCGCCGAGGGCGAATGTCGTTCCGCAAGAGCTTAGGCGACGTCGTTCCGCAAGAGCCGAGGGCGAATGCTGAGGGCGAATGTTGTTCTGCAAGAGCGGAGGGCGAATGTGCACGTGATATCAGACGTTAATGTAGCACACATGTACATTTGAACACTAATAGATTTTTGTAGTTGAAATGCAATGCTTGTTTTCATTTAAATGTAGGGTTTTTAAAGCAGGGAGAAATAATGGCTGCCAAATTAATAAGCGTTTCTTTGGGAAAAATTTAAATCTTGTATCGGGTGATGAAGATAATAGAGGGTATTGAATCTTGATTCTTGACATCTAGAGAGAACCCTACAGCCTAACACAATCCAATGGAATTGACCAAAAAACCCAAATAGAGTCAACCCTACTATAGGAGGAAGGGCCTGCAGTAAGAACTTACCATTTTGCAAGAGTTGAGGGCGAATGCTGTTCTGCAAGAGCTGAGGGTGAACGCTGAGGGCGAATGCTGAAGGAAAATGCAGTTCTGCAAGAGCTGAGCGCGAATGCTGAGGGCAAATGCTGTTCTACAAGAGCAGAGGGCGAATGCGCGCATGATATCAAACGTTAATGTAGCTATTGCGACAAATACGAAACAATAAAATCATTTTTATGTAGCGCGCATATAAGTTTCGAATTTTTATGTAGCGCCCATATAAGTTTGGTATTTTTATGTAGCGCGAAAATAACTGTCGCTATACCGACGACGGAAAAGGCGTCGCTATTAGGACGGTGCCTCCAAACGTCGCAATGGCGACACCTAGACATTGTGTCGCAGTTGCGACGTTTAGAGTCGTCTCAATAGCGACGCTTTGGGCCATGGTGTCGCAATTGTGACGTCTTCCTTTAAACGTCGTAATTGCGACACTAGTTTAAGTGTCGGTATTGCGACACTTTTCTATAGACGTCGGTATAGCGACGGTTTCGGGCGGGATGGAAAAAATTTGGGAAAATTTCCGACATTTGGTCAAAAGCGTCGGAAACAGGTGTCAGAATTTCCGCCAAATGTAGTAGTGTCAGATAAAAAACAACGAAGATATCCTTCCAAACATTTATTCACTATCTTAGTTTGACCATCGGATTGAGGATGATAATATGAGCTATGAGCTAGTTAAGTACCCAAACAAGAAAATATTTCTGTCCAAAAATTTCCTGTAAAAATGGGATCTCTGTCACTTACAATAATCTTCGGGTTTCCATGTAGATTTGGAATTGTTTCCATAAATGCACTATCAATTGTACTTGCTTTAAATGGATGAGATAACGCACAAAAGTGTGCATATTTGGTAAGTCTATCAACTACCACCATGATGACACTCTTTCCTTCGGACTTAGATAAAACTGTGATAAAATCCATTGAAATATCCTCCCGATTTTGACTTGGAATGGATAAAGGTTGTAGAAGACCCGAGGTCTTAACTATTTCAACTTTATTTTTCTAGAAAACCAAACATTCCGCCACAAAATTTTGAATATCAGATTTTAGGCCATCCCAAAAAAAATCTTTCTTCAGCCTATGGTAAGTTTTTAAAAATCCTGAATGTCCTCCTAAAGGAGAAGTGTGCAATTCCAAAAGAATATTTTGTTTTAGTTGGGAATTCTTGTAAATATAAGCGATCTTTGTACCATAAGGAATCATTTTTCCAACTAAATGTATCAGATGTACTAGGATCTTGCTGCAACTTTTGAATGAGTGTCCACACTTCTTCATCCTTCTTCCATTAATCCCTTGCTTCGGTTATCCAATCTGGTTGGATAATAGAAATGGCATAAAGAAATGCTTCCACCTCTTCATCCTTTCTTGAGAGTGCATCTGCAACAACATTTAGCTTCCCTTTTTTGTAGATGATTTTAAAGTCGTAACCCAACATCTTTTTTTTTGTTGCTCTTCTGAAGATAGTCTTTGTTCCAAAAAGTGTTTAAGAATATCATGATTAGTTTTTACCTTGAAGTGTCTTCCCATTAGGTAAGGTCGCCATTTCTTTAGTGCATGTAGTATTGCCAACATTTCCTTCTCATATATATCCTTTTGTAAATACTTTCCTTTGATTGGACGAAATTCAAAAGAAATGGGTCTTCCTTCTATTAGTCATCAGTATTTTTCACCTGTTGTTGATGACTAGATTCCTTAGCTGAGTTTTCTAGAAGCTAATCTCAATATGTCAATTTGTCATCTATAAAACCCCCAAACAAATTTTTGTCTTCCTAGCCCTTCTTGTCAGCCTATGATAAGAGCAATCTTCAGTTTTCAACTCATGTCTTGTTTTAGAAAAATATCCCTGTCTATAGTTGTATTAGCCTTCTTTCTCTGTTATCATTTTCCCCTTGTTTCTCATGAAACTCACTGTCCAACATTTGACAAAGTGTCTCCTTCCTATCCCTGATCTTCTTATAAAAAACCATCTAATTATGCCTAAGAAAACAATCAGAATCTATGAAAGTTGCCCCTAAGTTAGATAGTGGTGTTTAGGAGTCTTTTCCTTAGCAAAAATGTCCTAAGTAAAAAATCCTTTGTTCAGTACCAGCCAGCCTTGAATTAGCGTCTAATCTGCAAAAAAAAATCTTGATCCATCCATAGGTCGCGCCACTAAGAGGTCATTCTGTCTCAGTCTAGAAGAAGTTCAACAAAGATCCAAAACAAAAGAAGATAAGTATGTTCATTGTCTAAAAGAACATGCTTAGGTCAGGCAAAATCTCCATAAGACTCCAAGGAAGCTCTCCAGAGTTCAAAGTCATATGTTTTTACATCTCTGCAGGGGTGTGATTGCAATAATGATCAATGTGTAAAAGAGCAAAGGGACAAAGTCAAAAGGATCCTGCATGCTGAATTAGCTTGCCCTCAGTAAAACAAGTGAAATACAACAAATGAAGGGATGCTAATGGGTGTAGTCTGAAAGCCAAAGTTGCCTAAAAACAGAGAGCAACCTCCAAGTCATATGAATACATAAGGCTGATGTTATGCTGACCAACAGTCTTTTCAAAATCTCCTCCAAAAAGAAATCCAACCTGCCTCTGCAAACACAGTCAAGGGAAGTCAGTCAGCTATGTCTAGAAAGAAAATATTCTACATATACAAGTCAAATGGTTTCTGTTCTAGAAATTCACAAGGATAGTTTACACAGGATACCTATCTTAGAACATATATCATAAAAAAATTTGTTGCCTATTTGACATAATACCAAGCAGAGACACATGGTCTGCAGAAAGGTAATAGATTTTTGAAATAGATGAAATAACACATCTTCAGTGAGAACCTCCTCCTTTAAAAGAGCAGATGGTTGAAAGCACAGTGATAACCTCCTTCATTAAAAAGTAGATGGTTAGAAGACATCATGGCAAAGCCTCCTCCAATAAAGATCAGATGGTTGGGAACATGGTAAAAACCTCCTTCATTTAAAAGCAGAGGGTTAAGATGTTTTAAGTGACTTCAGAAATTATAGGCCACCTCTTTCCCAGGAATGAAACAAAAGATGCATCAATAGTGTTTCCAGTGGTGTTTGAGTGATTTCTCTATTTGAAAGACAGGGTTCAAAATCAATGGTGATTCAATAAGGTTTCATAGGTTGAAAACCTATTTCATATCACAAGCAAAAGATAGCTGCTGGTATTAAAAGACTCTGATCCTGTATTTCTGACAACCTCATTAAAAGGATAAATCGCAGGTTGCAATATTGACTAAACAAGCCTCTTATGGATGATAAAATTTACAAACCTGAAGCTTAGGTTCTAATCTTATCTGCAAAATGGTATAAGGGATAGTCCACCTAGATAATTGATGAGAAAAGGGCATTTTAGCTTTTGTATAAATTCATTATGTTATCAAAGCTAAGCTCCCTCCAGGTTATGAATGAAAGGAAAACCTTAAGAAACCACCCTTTTTAGATCATTCAATAAAAAAAGTAGAGGGCTTACTGTTAAGATAGATATATTTGCATTATTTGAAGGCCCTTTTCATTTAAAAATTGGGACACAACCATGTTTTCACATAAGCATAAGTGGTCACACTTGCAGGGTTTTCCTTTCAGTTCAAATAAAGGTTACACATAGTCGAAAATAAAACATTCAAATAAGGTGCCTGACAGTATTGAAAAAATTCAAAAATGGTTTTCTTCACAAAAGTGCATAAATTCAGCTCCCCATGGAGTTACACAGTGAAACAGTTCACGCAAAAGGCAAAAAGGTTAGAAAACACTTGAGCATAAATTTAAGTCGCCTCTTCAAAAAACACAAAGTGACAATGTTAAAAAGTTTTCAAAATTCAAAAGGGGGAAAATACTTTGTTTTATTTTAAAAACAAAACCTTATAAAGTCTGAAATACATGAACCAAACATGCATTAGCATTTTCTCACCAAAGGAAAGAAGCAATTTGGAGCGGTTGTGAAGAAATTTTGAGATCAAGGTCAGCGTGGCACGCCTGTTTCAACGCGCGGCATGCCTGTAAGGCAGAGATAGTGCATTTTATTAAGGAGCGCAGCGCGACGCGCTCGTGCTGGGCGCCCAAAGCCGACCTGACAGGCCACCTGCGCAGCGCATTCTCTGTTCAACGCCCGCCCGATCAATCGGGTCTGAACGTGCTTCTTGCACGCTGCACCAACACTCAAAAGGCCTCAAAAACTCGTTGTTTAAGGTATTTATCGCCTCCTAGCTAAAATTTTGAATTCGAGGGTGATATGAAAATGGAAGGTACTTGAAAAGGGTGCAAGGTATCCATTTTCAATTATGTAAATGAGTGCAAAAATACTCTAAGTTTAAATCTGAAAATGTGAGAACTTCATATTTCTAATACAGAGATAGACTGTAGGGGAATTTACCGGATATTTCACCTTTAAAAGAAAGGATGAATCCAGAGGCTACCTGGCCCTCTTACAGAATCTTCCTAAAGAAATAATAGAAGTAAACGCTCAGATTAAATTAAAATGATCTTGCTTTAAACTTGACGTTATGCGGAAATTTAGCTTGCAAATGGTGTATGTCTTTTCACTATTTATGTATCTTAAGTGTAATTGTTTTTGCTGAAACTTAACATGGGTATCAGCAACAATATTCAGCAATATAATATCAAAACACAACAGCAATATAATATAGGAGTTCACCCCAACTCTTGGGCTACATCTCCTAGATCAAGCCTCCCAAAATGGGCTTGTCCTCTTGTATTAAAAGCTCTCAAATGCAATACAAGATTATAAGTGTCTCAATAGACAAATCTGAATATATAAACTGATTTAGAAGGCAGGAAAAAGCTAAGAACGCCTTTTCAAATTCACTAAACAGTGAAAGATTACCATAAACAATGATTTCTTCATCAATGTCCTGCTGGTGCTTTGAACTTATTTGCAACTTTTTGGGCTGTATAATTCCTCAAATGGCTCTAAAACCTCTTCCAATGGCTTCATAAGGTCAAAATTATCTTAAATAGAGCTTTGGTTCACCTCCAACTGATAACCACAACTCCAAATAGCTCCAAACCCAAAATGGCCCTAGTGGCCTTGAAAACTCTCCTAAAGGTTTTCGGCCTCTGAAAATCTTCAAACAGAGCTAAGACCTATTCCAATGGCTCTGGAATGTAGGAAATAGTCTAAAATGACTTTTGGTTCACCAAAAAAGGTTACCCACAGCTCAACCAAACTTAAAACCCAAAATGGCCCTAGTGGCTCAAAAATCTTCTCCGAAGCTAAACAGGTCGAAAATGAGCTCCAATGGCTCTGAAACCTGCGCCATTGAGTCCAAAAGGCTGAGAACATACGAAATCAAAAATAATTTTGTTCCAAAAGGTTGAGTAATGAGAAATTTATGACCAAAACAACTTTGCCCCAATTTCCTCCACTAAATGTGGGGCAACTGCCAGTTAACTCCACTAAAAGTGGAAGTCCACCTAAATTTGGGAGCGCCTCCAAATCTCCGCCATATTAAACTCCACTTAACTGAAGCTTAATTAAATATTAAACTTTATATTAGGCTCCTTAAGCGCTCTTAACATTAAGCTCCCACACTGGTCATATGATGAGGTTCCATGGGAGGAGGGCTGGCCCCTCCGTGCTCCGCCGGACCCACTCCACTAAAAGTGCAATAACTTCTTCATACGGTGTCCATTTTTCGAACCATTTATGGTGCCAGAATCAGGAAGATGAGACCTATGAAACCATCTTGGTTTCAACCAATTTTAAACATTTTCAATTTTGAGTTTTTTTTTCCATGGCTTGGACTTGAGCTCCTGATCACACCTCCCAAATGAGAGGCTTTTGGACCCCAAAAGCTCACTGAAATTCTGAAACTGAACTGTAGTATAGAAAATGAGAGAATAACGACATCCTTTTCTCTTCAGCGTCCAAAATTTTTCCTGAATTTCCAACTGTTCACATGGCGAATTTTGCTGAATGAGCCACATACTTGCGCCGAATCTCGACCAAGTTTTCTCGCCATACCAATCTGCCATACTGAAACCAGCAATGAAATTTGCTGAACTTTGTGCCCTCTTTGCTTGCATGGCTTTCCAACTCATGGAATCTTGCACTGCTTTGCGCTGACACTTCGTTCTCTGCACCAAACGACACCAAAGGCATCTTGTGCAACATACGACATCAACAACCAGTTGACAATGAAATGTGCTATACAAATGACACACAAAATATGTAAAAAAAAGTGTGCACACAACCGACACAAGTCGATAAACATGTATGACATAGTCGACACAAGTTGATAAACAACAAGATACATCTTGACAAACATATGTGTATGTATCATGTACAATGAACTGTATACAGTTCGCTAATTACACATACAACCTCTATGTACATGTGCAACTTAAACTCTTCTTTTCAAATACCAACAAGTACATCATCCCAAAAACATGTGGGTGATTAAGAGCTGAACCAAAAGACATTGCTACAACATAAATGAGTATCATACTCATCTTTTACACCTCCATGGCGAAATTTTTCAACAACAAAGAAATTCCTTCAACTGAAACTTCTTTTACATGAAATCTTGCATCAACTTTTCAACTGAAATACATGCATACCAAACTGAAATTTGCATGTACAAAATGAGTATGAATTACTGCATTAAGAAGTTAATCCACTTCCTACCAAGCCAAATCCATGGCGTCTTTTTTTGCAAACGCAATTCTTCACGTGAATCTTTCATTTCCACATTGATAATGGACTCCATAGATCCACTTACGCCAAGCTTTTTGTCATCTAGCTGCATGTGCTTTGGACGATTTGTTGGATGCAAGGAACAAAAATGAGAGACATCATGTCCCTTCCTTTGACAAAATGTGCAACTCTTAAGCACTTTCTGAGAAAGTTCTCTTTTCCTTTTCTGCTTCCTATGTGCTTTGTTTTTCAACCAGCATCTTGAAGCAACATGGTTAACTCCACCACAAAATGTGCAACAAAATTTTCTTTCATTTGAACAAGCATAATTATTTTTCTTTGCTGAAACATAATCAAATTGATCATGTGAATAATTATACCTCTTTTGTTGCATGGAATGTCCATCCTTTTTGTGTTCGAAAGATGATGAACTAGTAGAGGAGACAACTTCCCTTTTCAGACTTTCATCACTGTTCTTGTCTTGAAAATTGCTTACATTTTCATGCTCGCCATAAGCGACATGTTTACCTTCTACTTTCTACAATGATGGCTTCAAACAATGGCAATCATCCTTAGAACAATTTTGACATAAATGCATTTGAGAACTTGGAAAAAAGGTTCTCTTTAAATTTGCATCACATTCTTGAATGCATGTGCTCAAAGCTTCGCCATTAAGTTGCTCATAGCCAATACCAATATTCTTGGGACGCTCCACAACACAAATAGGCTCAAAAATGCCTTGTGCATGCTTGCCCAAACCTTTGCCTTCTTGATAGCCCATTTTCAACATCAATTTGGACCCAATACCTCTTGTATGTCTTTCAAAAGAACCAACACACTTTTCAATGGAGGAAATTGAAGACAAGTTGGAATGATTAACCTCTTCCTCACGCTTGTTCTTGGACAAAGCTTCTTGAGCTTGAAGGATTTGTTTCTCCATGTCATGCAACCTTTGGAGAATTGCTTCCTTCTCATCCTTCATAGCCAACAATTGTGCATGAAGCTTAACAATTTCTCTTTGATCCTCAATGAGAATCTGCACCATGTCCTTCACCTTAAAGAACTCATTCTTCATGTCATCATTGAAGAATATCGTGAAGGAGGAAAATTCACTTTTAGAAGAAGTTGACATTATGTAAATGGTCAATTTAACAAAAGGAATTTCCAAAGAAAATTTCTCAAAGCTTTCCAACAAATGACAAGCTTTTAACCAAATGTTAGTAAAGACCCCTTCTTAATCAAGCAGCCATAAAACAGTGAGATTGACTGTTTTAACACATTTTTCACAAAAGAAAATGCTCATCCAATGCTCAACCTAACCTCTGATACCATCTGATCTGAAAATGGAAGGTACTTGAAATGGGTGCAAGGTATCCATTTTCAATTATGTAAATGAGTGCAAAAATACTCTAAGTTTAAATCTGAAAATGTGAGAACTTCATATTTCTAATACAGAGATAGACTGTAGGGGCATTTACCGAATATTTCACCTTTCAAAGAAAGGAAGAATCCAGAAGCTACCTGGCCCTCTTACAGACTCTGCCTAAAGAAATAATAGAAGTAAACACTCAGATTTAATTAAAATGATCTTGCTTTAAACTTGATGTTATGCGGAAATTTAGCTTGCAAATGGTGTATGTCTTTTCACTGTTTATGTATCTTAAGTGTAATTTTTTTTTCTGAAACTTAACATGGGAATCAGCAACAATATTCAGTAATATAATATCAAAACATAATAGCAATATAATATAGGAGTTCACCCCAACTCTTGGGCTACATCTCCTAGATCAAGCCTCCCAAAATGGGCTTGTCCTCTTGTATTAAAAGCTCTCAAATGCAATAATAGATTATAAGTGTCTCAATAGACAAATATGAATATATAAACTAATTCAGAAGGTAGGAAAAAGCTAATAATGCCTTTTCAAATTCACTAAACAGTGAAAAATTACCATAAACAGTGATTTCTTCATCAATGTCCTGCTGGTGCTTTGAACTTCTATGCAAATTTTCGGGCTGTATAAGTCCTCAAATTCCTTTGAAACCACTTCCAATGGCTTCATAAGGTCGAAATTATCTGAAATAGAGCTTTGGTTCACCTCAAAATGATAACCACAACTCAAAACAGCTCAAACCCCAAAATGGCCATGGTGGCCCTGAAAACTCTCCTAAAGGTTTTCGGCCTCTAAAAGTCTTAAAAAAGAGATAATACCTATTCCAATGGCTCTATACTGTAGGAAATAGTCGAAAATGAATTTTTTTTCACCAAAAAAGGTTAACCATAGCTCAACCAAACTCAAAACCCAAAATGGCCCTAGTGGCTCAAAAAGCTTCTCCGAAGCTAAACAGGCTGCAAATGAGCTCCAATGGCTCTAAAAACTACGCCATTCAGTCCAAAAATCTGAGAACATACGAAATAAAAAAAATTTCGTTCCAAAAGGTTGAGTAATGAGAAAGTTATGACCAAAACAACTTTGCCCCAATTTCCTCCACTAAATGTGGGGCAACTGCCAGTTAACTCCACTAAAAGTGGAAGTCCACCTAAATTTGGGAGCGCCTCCAGAATCTCCGCCATATTAAACTGCACTTAAATGAAGCTTAATTAAATATTAAACTTGAGATTAGGCTCCTTAAGTGCTCTTAATCATTAAGCTCCCACACTGGTCATATGATGAAGTTCCATGGGAGGAGGGCTGGCCCCTCCGTGCTCCGCCAGACCCACTCCACTAAAAGTGCAATAACTTCTTCATACGGTGTCTGTTTTTTGAATCGTTTACGGCACCGAAATTAGGAAGACGAGACCTATGAAACCATCTTGGTTTCAACCAATTTTAAACATTTTCAATTTTGAATTTTTTTCCATGGCTTGGACTTAAGCTCCTGATCAGAGGGAGACTCCAATAAATTTCATAGATAAATAGTGGTTAAAGAGGGGGTTAAATATGCCAATTTAAAAGGTCCATTTGTGCTTTAAAGTAGCAAATAACGTGTGCAATCTCCACAAACACAAAACAGAGTTGGTAGAGGGTCTAATAACCAGCTTGAAGGAGTATTTTAAATAGTGTTTTTCATAAACACCTTTTGCTTCAATTTGCCCAAAAGATCATTGATTTCAAAAGAAAAATGTTTGAAAAAGAGGATAGTGATTGGGAGGAAACATGTTACCAGTTTGAAAGGAGTTGTGTTAACCTTTAAAAAATAGAGATTGCAAAAAGGCAGTCAGGGTTGTTTTGAAGGTTTATCACTCAGTAACAAAGGAGCTCCCTTTATGTTTTAGAAAAACAATGATCATCAAAGAAGGGAAGTTTACTCACAGAAATAACACAGTGTTTTTCTAAAGATATAGTCTCTGTTCCAAATCAGTCCCTTAAAACAAGTGATATCAAAAGCCACAGTGTTTTCAAAGGGCCTTTTTCTTGCTTCAAACAACCACAGAAAACAGTGAATTGAGAGAAAGAATTTCATATTGTAAAAATAAAAAAGAGCTGGTTCATTTAAAAAAAACTTGTTGAATAACTAAGGACAGACTTAGTTTTTCAAAAAGTAAAGGGTATTGGTTGGTGATTTATCTCAGTGATCACTTAGACAATTTTCCTTGGTGAGTCAGCAAAGTGATGGGCAACAAAATAGTGAAGGGAAAGAACATGAAGAAAGCAGTGAAAAGGATAAACAAGAAAAACCTCAAGAAAGTAATGATGAGAGAAAGAAAACACAACACATAGGGAATGAAGGGCATTCGCCAAAGTATGTGTTAGCTGCCTCTCCAAGGCAAGGGGCCATAGCTTCTTCGCCAAAGCTAAAATGCCAAACAACAAGGAAGAAAACCAAGAAAAACTCAAAACTGCCTAAAGTGGGTGCCCGGTGAGAAAAAGTGGAAAAGACACATCAGGGCTTGAAATTTTTCCCTTCGCTTCTCAACATGCTTCTAAAAACCCATAAGGAGCTTGCTCACCAAAATTGGGCAAATTTCGACAAGTTTTTGTTTTTTGACATTTTTGGGATTTTTGCAGAAAATCATGGGCATCGCCATTTTAGTTTGAAACATCCTCAAAGGTTGAAAGTGGTATCATTGGATGCATTAAATTTAGGGGCATCTACTCAAAAAATTTTAGATCAATTGAAGATGTTTTGGTCCCCCAAAGAGGCAAAAAACAGTCACTTTTTCAACACTCTGCCTCGCATATCATCAAGGGCTAATTTCTGGTTTTTTCCACATAGGTCAGTTTTTCATAGGCTTCTAGTGATCAGTTTTGGGAAAAAAAAGTATTTTTCAGAAACCAAACATCGAGGGCTTTCCAACGAGCCATCACGGGCCTCATTTCGACATCGGGAGGTCCTTCAAAAGTTGCCCACAAGACAGGGAATTTTCTGCTGCTATATTTTTGAAGCATTTTTGTGAAAAATGTAGTTTTCTGAAGTGGCTTTTCCAAATGTGAATTTAACCTTTTTTGGCCATTTTCAGTTGGGAAAAGTCAATTTAATTTCCTTTTTTAGCATTTTTAGGATATTTTCATAGACATTTTGTGCCTTGGGCTTTGCAAAGCCTCAAGGAAAAAATCAGATATTTGTATTGGGCCAATGGGCTTGCTAGTTGCTCTAAGAGGTTTTCCTTCTCTTTGGCCTATTTATTCGAAGAGATTTAATTGTAAACAAGGCTGACCTTGATGATATAGAGAAATACATGATATTACAAGCTTTGAAGAAACACTTTGTCTCATGATGTGGATGATTTCTTGGTTGTCTTGGATGGTGGAAGAGGACTGTTTGTTGGATTCCTTGGCTTGGTAAATGGTATAGTTTTCCTATCTGTATTTTTTTCTTAGTTTATCATACATGTTTCCATGTTTCTTGCTTGTTGTAGGTTAGTAAAGAATAGATTTGAGACATGCCCATGGAGGCACCTCAAGTTTCCTGACTTTGTTACAACTTCTATGTTTTTCTTCCTTCTTAGTCATATCAAAGAATTCTTAATTTCTCTTTGATCACTGAAGAAACTTGTTGGTTGTTTCATTTATGGTTGTTATGCATGCTAATTATGATTCATGGTATGTTTTTCTTACTCATGGCTAGTCAAAGCTCCATCTCTGAAAACTCTCTTTGAATTATTGATTGTCTTAATTTGAACCAAGGAGGTTTTGTTTCGATCTTTCCCTTTGCCTAAAAACTTTTCATTCTGTTTTCAAAGTTCCCAATAACTCAAAATATGATGTTAAGGAGTTCCCTCTTCATAAATTGAGTTTTTTTTCCATCTTATTTGTTTTCCCAAAAATCTGAAGGTGATTTCCCAAAGTTGGAGGGTCTTATACTTCCATGCATCACTGGAATGTTTATTTTATGCATTTATTAGTTTAAGTTTCATTCATAGAGACCAATGGTTAGCCCTAACTTATGAATTCTGGTTGATTAAATATTCATGTTTAAAATCTCTTTGTATTTCACAAAATTAGTGTCCATCCCATTTCATTCCACCTAAAAGAATCCATTTTACCTCGACCAAATCGGCCCTGCAATATACCTTCTCCACCCTTTGAGGCAATCTCGACCTTATCGAACCCATAGCCCAGTTGATCTGATACATTGTTATCTATTTATATTTTGATTAGTTCTTCCCTCAAAAACCTAAAACAAACCAAAACACACTTAACAACTAGCCTAAAATCAGATACATAGAAAGTAAACAAGTTCACATCCTTTGCACAAATAGAGAGAGCCCTCTCTGAGTCCAGGAAGGCTAGGTCCTTGGGCTCCAAAGTTGGTTTGATGTTACCCTGTCATTTGGCTTGCCAATCTGCCAAAACACGTGACCCTAACATAATGGCGATCACGGTGGTACTCCGAGTGATAAACAAACTTAGACTTCCCTAAACCTTCAGAAACCTTTGAGAATACTATCTTGTGGACTTATCCCACCACTCCTTAACATAATGGCAATCATGGCGAGACCTTCTGAGTTAGTGACAAACTAAGTATACCTTAGAACTTCAGAAATCTCTCAACCTAGAAGTATTATCAGAGAGTAGAATCTATTTGTCTCACCATCCTAGCAAAATGATGACCCAACTATATGACATTCTTACAAACCTTAGGGCTACATAAAGAAACTCAGAAAACCCCAAAAACATCCCTAGATTGGCTTTTTATTAGTATTGGTGGTGGACCATACACATATCTCTAAAAAAAACTAAAAACATCCACTTGGCGACTCCACTAGCCTCCAATAGGCCTATTACTCCACTAGTCCTTATAAACTCTCTTGGAATGCATTGAGCAATCCCAATCATGTTGATGGTGGACGAAAAAGTTCAAATATTCCACTTGGTGACTCCACAACCCTCAATAGACCAAAATATTCCACTGGTAGAGAAATTTATACTGGTTGAAAGGACATAGTAACTCTTTCTGGTAAACAAAGATGGATCCAAGCAATAACACAATAGAAAAGTTGGAAAAATTGGTATATATGTTCAACAAACTGATGCCTCTACTTTACAGGAAAAGAGAAATACACAAAGTTAAGGTTAACACTGCTTATTCAAACCAACCTACACTTCTTCCTCGGGATGAACACACTCAACTATTACAAGACAAGAGTAACAAACAAAATGTGCCTAATGAGAGAGTTGCAAATAAAGACATAGAGGAATGCTCTAAAGAAAATATCAACCATCTTGAAATCATAGATTCTGAAAGGGAAGAAGAATCAAAACCTTCAAATTCTCTACCCTTATGCTTTAATTCATTCCAGATTTTGAAAGGAAATTTGCATCCTAAAGATCTCTTAACAGGCATTCACGAAACCTCTGCTCAAGTTAACTCTCACATAAATCAAGAAGAGTGTAGAAATTTGAATAACTGTTAAATTATTCACCGAGATTATCCTGATCACACACTATTTGAGCTTCATGCATAATACATAACCTCTTCTACTATTGATCATCAATTTGCGGAAATTAAACAATCGCATGTGCACATTAAAACCATAAACAATCACACATATAAACACAGAATTTATGGGAAAGCTTAAAGCTGAAAACCTCCAACTTTCTGTATATTATAATGATAGAGATCATGTAACAATCATTGTACAAAATCCTCACAAGCTCTCAGTGCAATCTCCAATTGTTACACACTACACAAGCTCAGATCATACATAACACATGCTCCAATCTACTCCACCTATTAGCCAGCCTCTACTGCGCAATCCAATATGGATAATTACCAGATCAAGGTTCAAATCCCACTGGTATGTACTGCGCAATCCTCATTGGCTTCTCCATCAATGTGTGTGCAAATCTCATTAACCAGTATTGTCACAACTGATAGTCACACTTTCTCTTTCACCTACCTCTTCACTGGTCTCCATTGAAACTGTCCATGCACTGCAGTTAACTGATGTATTCTTTAGTTGATTTATGAGTTAATAATTAGTGAATTAATTAATAATTAATTCACACCACTCTCACTAATTGTATCAATCAGTTAGACTAGATAAACTAAACAATCAAGTTAAACTAACACAACTCCATTAACTCGTCTTCATCAACTCCACCAAACCTTTGTCACATGAGTTCTAACTGTCAACCATGCAATCCATGCAACAGCTCCTCCACTAAACCCTGTGGAATGAATGTAGAATCTCTTCCACACCGATGTGCCACATCCGTGCATCAAACTGAAACCAAGTGCTCCAAGAGAATAAGATAATGTTTAGAGTCCAAATATTATTAAGAGCTAATAATATTCAATATATCTATTTTTAGACTGGAAATCTAAAAATAGATTCCGCCCAATATGTCTAAAAATAGAAATCCATCTATTTTTCCAACTTGACCAACCATCCACAAATAGCATCCCGCAACTTATAGAACATGATCCATATGTCTAAAAATAGACATAGTCTAAAAATAGACTTTGCGACAAAAATACTCACATGGGTCTACCTCCTAGTGACGGCCACTCCTTTCCACTAAGGTCATCTTGTTGCAATCTCTTAACATCTTCTCTCAACAAGATAAGGGATTATCTCCAGAACCCCTATCCCGATTGTGTATTCGCCGAATTTGTTCTGTGAGTCTTCAAGATATCAACATCCTGATCCTCCGTAGGAATGTATGAAAGTAACATGATTCTCCGCTGCACACAATCTCTGATATGATGATACCGGATGTCAATGTGTTTAGATCTATCATGAAATACTGGATTAACTGAGAGTTTGATGCAACTCTGATTATCACAATAAATCATAGTAGGCTCTAAGTGTGAATCGAACAACCCGACTAGGATCTTCTCATCCATAAAGACTCCTGATAAAAACAAACCCGCCGCCATAAGTACTCGTCTCTCGCGAATTGAGTGCTACGATCTCTCGTCTCCTCTGGTCACCAAGAAACCGTCGAACCGATAATCAAAACTTCCATGTGTTCTTCCCGCTCATGGCTCCTCGCTTCAATCAGATCCTAGTCACAGTAACCCCCTTCACCTCATCCGACTGTCTGTACCATAATCCATATCCCGATGTGCCTCTGAGATATCTCAATACATGCTTCCCCACCTTCCAAAAGATCTTGGTAGGCTTAACCATAGCTTGTGAAAGCTGGTTAACTGCATAGCATATATCGGGTCGTGTATTGAACAGATACATAAGTGACCCCACCAACTGTCGATAAACAGTGGCATCCACTACCTCCGCCGAAGTAGCATCCTCCTTCCTCCAGACAAAAAGAAAAGGAGTATCAACAGGCTTGCAGCCATGCATGTTGAACTTCTCTAGTATCTCCTGGGCATACTTACCTTGAGAAACAAACAGTCCACCACTGTGCTGCCAAATTTCCAATCCCAGGAAATAATGAAGGAGGCCCAAGTCCTTCATCTCAAACTCTTTTGCAAGATCCTCCTTGCATGAGAGTATCAACAGCTCATCACCTGTCAAAATCAAATCATCTATATAAAGTACAATGATCAGCAACTTACCCTCCACCACAATCTGGTATAGGTTAGGATCCGCCTCACTCTTGGAGAATCCAAGTCCGGTGAAATAACTATCTATCCGTGTGTACCAAGCACGAGGTGCTTGTTTCAACCCACATGTCAGCTTCTTGAGCTCCCTAAAGATACATAACTGGGTCATTTAAGATCTTAAAATCCTTGGATACTCTATGTAAGGCTCCTCCTAAATGACTGCTATAAACGCAGTTTCTCACATCCATTCTAAGGAATGTGCCACCTAATCTACGTTGAGAGAGCAAGAATCGTCCGTATGGAAGAATACCTAAGCATGGTGTGCAAAGGTTTCATAATCAACCCCCTATCTCAGAAAGCTCCCTCGCAAACAACGGTTTGTACTTCTCCACACTCCCCGTCAGCACTCGCTTCACTGGTAGATCCATCTCTCAACTCACTGACCATTTCTTCCCATTCTTGGACAATCTCCCCATGCATCGTTTCGAGCAATCGAATCATACTCTTCCCACCATGGCATCTACTCCAGCGTGACATCCTCTCACAGCCTTCCTCGAAAGAGGGATGTCTCTTATCACGATACACTTGCTCAGAAGAGCCATGTATCTAGTATACCGGTCAGGTGACTGTCTCTGTCTGCGCTGTGCTGTAGGTGCTCCTACAACCTTCTCTGCATCTTGAGCCAGTCGCTCAGCTTCCGTAGTGCGCTTCCGCCCTCTGATGGTTGGCGCTGCATGAGTGGTCTCTTCCACTCCATGAACCTCATCTTGTGGCTGATCCACATCCTGAGACTCATCCTTAGGAACTAATAGCTCCTCATCTGCATGCAAGTGTGGCTCCCTCTCAAGCAAACACTTCATGGCTTTCTCCTCCCGAAATTTGATATCCCGTCACACAACAGTCTTGCGACTGTCTGGAAAATACACACGATAGTTGTGGGGCGTATCAGTTTACCCCACAAATATTCCAACCTCTGCAGTCAGCTCCAGCTTCTTCCTGGCATCCTTAGTCACATGAATGTAAACAGGTGAACCAAAAATCCTCAAATGGGAAATATTAGGCTTCTTACCAGAAAATGCCTCCTCGGGTGTACTCATGCCAAGTATCCTATGAGGACAACGGTTCTGCACATATACTGCAGTATTACATGCCTCCGCCCACAGGTGAATGGGTAGGCCTTGATCATGCAACATCGCCCGTGTAGCACCCACGATCGTTCTGTTCTTCCACTCAGCAACCCCATTCTGCTGTGGGTTATGAGGTGCTATGAGCTCTCTTAGAATTCCTTCTGTGCTGCAAAAGTCCTTGAATTCGCTAGAGATGAATTCACCACCATTGTCGCTCCTAAGAGGCTTCACTTGCTTCCCCGATTCTTTCTCAACCAGCGCCTTGAAATCATAGAACTTTGAGTATGTCTCGCTCTTCTTCTGCATGAAGAAGATCCAACACTTACGAGAAAAATCATCAACAAATATCACATAATACCTGTGCTTTGTTTTCGAAGCTACTGAGAAAGGTCCACACACATCTGTGTGAATTCTCTCAAGGATCGTCGTGGCGCGACTATCCTTCTCGTGAAAGGTGGCTTTCACAAATTTTCCCAAGGTACACCCCTTGCACTGATCTGACCGCGCAAGAGTGCCTTTAGGAAGCCCAGTAGAAATCGTAGTATCTTCAAAGCTCCATGGTGAAGGTGGCCCAATCTCCGTGCCACAACTCGCCATCATCCCGGCTCACCACTCCTTCGCCCGTTCGGCCATTGTCGCACGTAGATATCTACTTGGTAATTGATTAATGTTCTTAACTCGAACCCCTATCCTCCGGGTCTTACCGCGTCTTATCACAGAAAAAAATTTCCTCGCTAAAGACAACATCATATCCCCGTTCCCCAACACGCTACGTAGATAAGATTCTTCTTCAATCTTGAACATGCATCACTTCCTTCTTCAACTGGGCGGGTCACTTAGATTCCTCGCAAAGGAAATGGTACCAATACCGGTTGCACCGTATCTACCATCATCGCCCATCTTGATGTGCACTCCAAGATCTTTCTCCTCCAGATCAGTAAACAAATCTTGATCTCCTGTCATGTGAAAAGACGCACCACTATCCAAGAACCACACTGAACCCATCACACTTGATACCAAGCATGCGATCAGTGAAAAATCTAGCTCAAACTGTGAGGCTAAGGCCTCTCCAGCTGCAGATCCAGTAGCCTTCTTATTTTTCTTCTTCTGTGGACAATTTGTGGGATAAGGTCCGTGTTGGTGACAGTGAAAGCACTTCACCTTGGACATGTCCTGCTTCTTGCCTTTCGCACCGGATTGAGAAGCTTTCTTGTTCTTCCCCTTCTTTACTTTGGTAGCCAAAGCGCAATTCTCTTCATCAGAGTTCTTTGATGAAGATCCTTCCCTGGTACTCCGCCTTATATCCTCTTGCACAAGATCCGACCAAAGTCGCTCCCATCCTGGAAATTTCTCCCGACCATTGACAGAGTCCTGATAGGAGTGCCAACTATTTGGAAGCCCTAGGAGAGCCAAGCTCACCAAGTCCTCATCATCAACAGTCACGCCCACACTTCCCAGCTCATCCCTGCATTGGGTGAACTTTGTGAGGTACTTGGGCATACCGTCGCCTTTCTCCATCTTTATGTTTCTGAGTCTATCCTTGAGCGCCAACTTCCTCCGGTCACTCTTGCTTTGGAATAAATCCGTCAAGGCTTTCCACATAAAGAATAGAGAAGCCTTACCATGAAGACTGGACACTATGTGATCCTTCACACCCTCCAACAAAATCCTTCGACACTTTGCTGTCTTCTTTTTCCAAGCCTCAATTACGACAGCATCGCTAGAAGTAAGCTTTGGGACTTCAGCATCTATGAACTCCTTCAACCCATTTTCATCTAGCACCGCTTTCATCCTATCCTTCCATGGAATATAATTCAAGCTACCCTCAAGGGCATACTAC
The DNA here is from genome assembly GCA_034641835.2 of Pinus albicaulis. NCBI lineage: Eukaryota > Viridiplantae > Streptophyta > Pinopsida > Pinales > Pinaceae > Pinus > Pinus albicaulis. Next base: position 1,311,987,968 of record CM076578.1, on the reverse strand, counting down.
AATCGCAATCCGTTGAAAGACATCTCAACTTCAACACCAAGAAAACACTGTTGCAAATTCAAATTCCACCAGCACAAAACTCAACCGCTTCAATGTTTTGAAATTGCTCCAATGATCAATACAAGCTCCGATACCATGTATAAATTTGAATAAATGTTAAATTATTCAATCGATATTATCTCGATCACACACTATTTGAGCTTCATGCATAATACATAACCTCTTCTACTATTGATCATCAATTTATGAAATTAAACAATCACATGCGCACATTAAACCATAAACAATCACACATATAAACACGTATTTATGGGAAAGCTTAAAGCTGAAAACCCCCAACTATCTCAGATATTATAATGATAGAGATCATGTAACAATAATTGTACAAACTCCTCACAAGCTCTCAGTAAAATCTCCAATTGTTACACACTACACAAGCTCAGATCATACAAAACACTTGCTCCAATCTGCTCCACCTGTTAACCAGCCTCTACTGCACAATCCAATATGGATAATCATGCGATCAAGGTTAAAATCCCACTAGTATGTACTATGCAAACATCATTGGCTTCTCCATCAATGTGTGTGCAAATCTCATGCACTAGTATAGTCACAATTGATAGTCACACTTGCTCTTTCAGCTACCTCTTCACTGGTCTCCACTGAAATTTTCCATGCACTCGGCAACTTAATCGATGTATTATTTAGTTGATTTATGAGTTAATAATTAGTGAATTAATTAATAATTAATTCACACCACTCTCACTAATTGTATCACAATAGCTTAGACTAGATACAACTAGCTCAAATCAAGTTATACCGAACAAAATCTCCATTAACCTGCCCCATCAACTCCACCAAACTCCGTCACATGAGTTTCAACTCCAAGTCAACCATGCAATAGCTCCACTAAACCCTAGGAATAGCGATTTTCTTTCCATACCGCATGTGACACATCCAGTATCAAACTGAAGTGCTCCAAGAGAATAAGATAATGTTTAGAGTCCAAATATTATTAAGAGCTAATAATATTCGACATATCTATTTTTAGACTGGCAATCTAAAAATAGATTCCGCCTAGTATGTCTAAAAATAGAAGTCCATATATTTTTTTTGACTTGACCAACCATCGAAAAATAGCATGCTGCAACTCATAGAACATGATCCATATGTCTAAAAATAGACATAGTCTAAAAATAGACTTTGTGCCAAAAATACCCTGCGGGCCCACTTAGTGAAGGCGACTCCTTTCCACTAAGCTCATCATCTTGTTGCAATCTCAACAAAGAGTTGATTGAAGATGAATTCAAATCTGAAATAGAAGACAAATCTAAACCTGTAGGATCTCTACCTTTATGCTGAGAGTCATTTGAGTTCATACAAGCAAATTGGCCTCCTAAGAATCTATCAGAGGAAACTCATGAATCCCATGTTTATTATCCCAAACATCAAGAAGAGTTGATTGAGGATGAATTCAAATCTGAAATAGAAGATAAATCAAAACCTATAGGATCTCTACCTTTATGCTGGGAGTCATTTGAGTTCATACGAGCAAATTGGCCTCCTGAAAATCTATCAGAAGCAACTCATGAATTACATGCTAAATATCCTCAACATCACAAAGAATTGGTTGAAGATGAAAACAAGAAAGAAATGAAAGAGAACCCACAGGATTCATCATCTCTCATAGGTGAAGCCCAAAAAGACATTCATCCTCCAAATTAGTTTTCCCAAGAGAAAGAGGATTATTGTAGTTATATCCAAAGAGAGATAAAAATGCCTCCCTTTTTAACTAAAAAAGAGATAGATCAACTCATAAACATACAGTCATCCTCTCTTGATTTTCCTCCTGATTTTAACTATCGCATAGCAGAAAAAAGATTTGTAAATCAATTTGAAGAGAAACAATCTGATAGTCCAATATGTATGGCTGGTGACATTACTTATATTAATGATTCTCTAAGGTTTGATCAATATATTGATGATTATGATATTCAAACAGAAGCTAACATTGCAGAGACATCAACAGTTGATTTGTGAGATAAGGTTCACTATCATCAGATTGAGAACAGTAATCAGCAAATTCATGCCACCTATGACACTGGTAAGGAAAGCCTTCAGAGTTTAGAAGTAAGTGAAGAGTCTCTGACTCTTTGCTCTACTTCACTTCAGTCCATCAGAAATAACATTCACATAATTGGAAATCAGAAGTCTTTCAACTTTGATGATGAGGTTAAGGAAGATGATGAGATTCTTGAGCAAGTTATCAATAAGAAGCCTTCTCCTGTAATGGATAAGGAAATCATTTTGGACATGAAATCCTCCTTAACTCCAGATTTGCAACCACCAAGTTTCATTGAGTTACAAATTGTAGATGAAGAAATAGAGGTTGATAAACACATGAGAGTTGTCACACTATCCTTTCAAGAGGACTTACTGCCAAAGTGTATCCCTACTCATCAACATGATGACCTTCACATAGTTTTCAGTCCACTTAATCAGAACACATCAGCTTGGAAAGAAGACTACACTGCAATATATGATGAGTCTGACAGTTCAAGTGATCATGAGCAAGGAGAAGAGTTGCTTTACCAAGAGAGTCCCAAATATAGCCAAGTGGAAGAAAGAGTAGTCCTGAATGAAGCCTATATATCAAATCCTCTAGATCAGGTATTATTCCAAGATCCATTTGTTGTTTTCCTTGAGAAATTTGAAGGAGTAGTGTGTTCTGCCCATAACAGTCTGTTGCAAAGAGTGAGAAAAATTTTAGGCACTACTGTTCGAAAACAAGCAAAGTGGAAGTGGCTTTTTCATTTCTTCAGCACTCTAAAAAAGCTGAAACTAAATCCCTCATGGAATCATCTACTTGATTGGCTTTGTTGGAAAAGATATTTCACTAAATGAATGTATATTGTGTATAGTTTAGATTAGGATAGATAGACAGATGTGGAAAATAAGCTCAACCTTGTGAGTATCTTTTTAGTTCTAGATTTTTTGAAGAAATGAATCCAAAACAGAAAATACAAAAAAAAATAGAAAAGTAGAAAAAGAGGGCAGGTTCTAAAAACAATGGTACAACCCCATACCCAAAAAATAGTCATGATGAAAGCGCGCAAGTCTCAATGCCGCTACTATTACTCAAAAGATGTCTTGTTCAGTTATCTAGCCTAATCATAACTAGACATGGTTTAAATTGATTGCTGATAAGTTAGTGAAAGAAGCGATAGTCAAATTATGTAAATTTGACTTATGAATAAAAATAGATAAGGAAAAGATACTGGTTCCACACGCTCAAAACAAAACCAAAGAGGAAAACAGGGATGAAAAAAAACTATGTATCCTAGCCCTAATTTTTCTAAATCTTGTTTTCATGCAAAATAATATTTGTGTGCAGCTTGTCTTTTATGCCACAAATACATGAAAAATCAGACTATCTAATCCTGATTTGGTCATTTTTCAATTTCATGTTGTAGTTTAGTGAATCAAATCTTGACAAACAGCTTAATATTGACAGTCGATCTTAGCATAGGTAGAGAAAAAAAGGAGTTCATCAGTTTAATCTGAACTCTCGGCGGATATAAGTGTAGAATTAGATAGTGTCTTTTTCAAAAATATCATGTCAAAGGGTTGCTAGTCCAAATGCACCTAAAAGAAGAAAAAATGTTAGGGAATAATAGCTGGGTAGGTAGAGATGACTTTGATTCTAATCATGCTGTCAATTTTCAGAAATAGCATCAAGAAAGAAAGAAATTTGCGCCAATGGATAAGGCATTGGTCTTCACAAGCCAGAGATCTGAAATTCTGGACACCTCCTAAAAAGGAGCTTCCCTCCCCAAATGGAGCCACTGTTAGTCATCAATATTTTTCACCTGTTTTTGATGACTAGATTCCTTAGCTGAGTTTTCTAGAAGTTAATCTCAATATGTCAATTTGTCATCTAGAAAACCCCCAAACAAATTTTTGTCTTCCTAGCCCTTCCTGTCAGCCTATGATAAGAGCAATCTTCAGTTTTCAACTCATGTCTTGTTTCAGCAAAATATCCATGTCTATAGCTGTCTTAGCCTTCTTTCTCTGCTATCATTTTCCCCTTGTTTCTCATGAAACTAACTTTCCAACATTTGACAAAGTGTCTCCTTCCTATCCCCGATCTTCTTATAAAAAACCATTTGATTATGCCTAAGAAAACAATCAGAATCTATGAAAGTTGCCCCTAAGTTAGATGGTGGTGTTTAGGAGTCTTTTCCTTAGCAAAAATGTCCTAAGCCAAAAAGCCTCTGTTCAGTACCATCCAGCCCTGAATTAGCGCCTAATCTGCAAAAACAAATCTTGATCCATCCATAGGTCATGCCACTAAGAGGTCATTCTGTCTCAGTCCAGAAGAAGTTCAACAAAGATCCAAAACAAAAGAAGATAAGTATGTTCACTACCTAAAAGAACTTTCTTAGGTCAGGCAAAATCTCCATAAGACACCAAGGAAGCTCTCCAGAGTTCAAAGTCATATGTTTTTATATCTCTGCAGGGGTGTGATTGCAATAATGATCAATGTGCAAAAGAGCAAAGGGACAAAGTCAAAAGGATCCTGCATGCTGAATTAGCTTGCCCTCAGTAAAAAAAGTGAAATACAACAAATGAAGGGCTGCTAATGGGTGTAGTCTGAAAGCCAAAGTTGCCTAAAAACAGAGAGCAACCTCCAAGTCATATGAATACATAAGGCTGATGTTATGCTGACCAACAGTCTTTTCAGAATCTCCTCCAAAAGGAAATCCAACCTGCCTCTGCAAACACAGTCAAGGGAAGTCAATCAACTATGTCTAGAAAGAAAATATTCTACATATACAAGTTAGATGGTTTCTGTTCTAGAAATTCACAGGGATAGTTTACACAGAATACCTATCTCAGAACATATATCATAAAGCAAATTTTTGCGTATTTGACATAATACCAAGTAGAGACACATGGTCTGTAGAAAGGTAATAGATTTTTGAAATAGATGAAATAACACATCTTCAGTGAGAACCTCCTCCTTTAAAAGAGAAGATGGTTGAAAGCACAGTGATAACCTCCTTCATTAAAAAGTAGATGGTTAGAAGACATAATGTCAAAGCCTCCTCCAATCAAGAGCAGATGGTTGGGAACATGGTAAAAACCTCCTTCATTTAAAAGCAGAGGGTTAAGATGTTTTAAGTGACTTCAGAAATTATAGGCCACCTCTTTCCCAGGAATGAAACAAAAGATGCATCAGCAGTGTTTGCAGTGGTGTTTGAGTGATTTATCTGTTTGAAAGACAGGGTTCAAAATCATTGGTGATTCAATAAAGTTTCATAGGTTGAAAAACCTATTTCATATCACAAGAAAAATATAGTTGCTAGTATTTAAAGACTCTGATCCTGTATTTCTGACAACCTCATTCAAAGGATAAATCGCAGGTTGCAATATTAACTAAACAAGCCTCTTATGGATGATAAAATTTACAAACCTGAAGCTCAGGTTCTAATCTTATCTGCAAAATGGTATAAGGGACAGTCCACCTAGATAACTGATGAGAAAAGGGAATTTTAGCTTTTGGATAAATTCATTATGTTATCAAAGCTAAGCTCCCTCCAGGTTATGAATGAAAGGAAAACCTTAAGAAACCACCTTTTTTAGATCATTCAAAAATAAAAGCAGAGAGCTTACTGTTAAGATAGATATATTTGCATTATTTGAAGGCCCTTTTCATTTAAAAATTGGGACACAACCATGTTTTCACATAAGCATAAGTGGTCACACTTGCAGGGTTTTTCTTTCAGTTCAAATAAAGGTTATACACAGGCGAAAAGAAAACATTCAAATAAGGTGCCTGATAGTATTGACAAACTTCAAAAATGGTTTTCTTCACAAAAGGGCAGAAAGTCAGCTCCCCAAGGAGTTACACAGTGAAAAATTTCACGCAAAAGGAAAAAAGGTTAGTAAACACTTGAGCATAAATTCAAGTCTCCTCTTAAAAAAACACAAAGTGACAACGTTAAAAAGTTTACAAAATTCAAAAGAGGGGAAAATAATTTGTTTTCTTTTAAAAAAAAAACCTTATAAATTCTGAAAGGCATGAACCAAACATGCATTAGCATTTTCTCACCAAAGGAAAGAAGCAATTTGGAGCGGTTGTGAAGAAAGTTTGAGTTCAAAATCAGCGCAGCACCCCTGTTTCAATGCGCGGTGCACCTGTAAGGCAGAGTCAATGCATTTTATTAAGGAGCGTGACACGCCTGTAGCGCTGCGCGGCACGCCTGTGCTGGGCGCCCAAAGCTGACCCGACAAACCACCTGCGCAGTGCGTTCTACATTCAACGCCCGCCCAATCAACTAGGTCTAAACGTGCTTCTTGCACATTGCACCAACACTCAAATGGCCTCAAAAACTCGTTGTTTGAGGTATTTCTCACCTCCTAGCTAAAAGTTTGAATTCGAGGGAGACTCCAATAAATTTCAAAGATAAACAGTGGTTAAAGAGGGGGTTAAATATGCCAATTTAAAAGGTGTGTTTGTTCTTTAAAGTAGCAAAGAATGTGCGCAATATCCACAAACACAAAACATAGTTGGTAGAGGGTCTAATAACCAGCTTGAAGGAGTATTTTAAACAATGTTTTTCATAAACACCTTTTGCTTCAATTTGCCCAAAAGATCATTGATTTCAAAAGAACAGTGTTTGACAAAGAAGATAGTGATTGGGAGGAAACATGTTACCAGTTTGAAAGGAGTTGTGTTAACCTTTTAAAAAAAGAGATTGCAAAAATGCAGTCAGGGTTGTTTTGAAGGTTTATCACTCAGTAACAAAGGAGCTTCCTTTATGTTTTAGAAAAACAATGATCATCAAAGAAGGGCAGTTTACTCACAGAAATAACACAGTGTTTTTCTAAAGATACAGTCTCTGTTCCAAATCAGTCCCTTAAAAAAAGTGATATCAAAAGCCACAATGTTTTCAAAGGACCTTTTTCTTGCTTCAAACAACCACAGAAAACAGTGAATTGAGAGAAAGAAGTTCATATTGTCAAAATAAAAAAGAGCTGGTTCATTTAAAACAAACTTGTTGACTAACTAAGGACAGACTTAGTTTTTCAAAAAGTAAAGGGTATTGGTTGGTGATTTATCTCAGTGATCACTTAGACAGTTTTCCCTTGTGAGTCAGCAAAGTGATGGGTAGCAAAATAGTGAAGGGAAAGAACATGAAGAAAGTAGTGACAAAGATAAACAAGACAACTCTCAAGAAAGCAATGATGAGAGCAAGAAAACAAAAAAAATAGGGCATGAAGGGCATTCTCCAAAGTATGTGTTAGCTACCTCTCCAAGGAAAGGGGCCATAGCTTCTTCGCCAAAGCGAAAATGCCAAACAACAAGGAAGAAAACCAAGAAAAACTCAAAACTGCCCAAAGTGGGCGCTTGGTGAGAAAAAGTGGAAAAGACACACCAGGGCTTGAAATTTTGGCCTCTGATTCTCAACATGATTCTAAAAACCCATAAAGAGCTTGCTCACCAAAATTGGGCAAATTTCGACAAGTTTTTGTTTTTTGACATTTTTGGGCTTTTTGCAGAAAATCATGGGCATCGTCATTTTAGTTTGAAACATCCTCAAAGGTTGAAAGTGGTATCATTGGATGCATTAAATTCAGGGGCATATACTCAGAAAATTTCAGATCAATTGAAGATGTTTTGGTCCCCCAAAGAGGCGAAAAACAGTCACTTTTTGAACACTCTGCCTCGCATATCAGCAAGGGCTAATTTCTGGGGTTTTCCACACAGGTCAGTTTTTTATAGGCTTCTAGTGATCAGTTTGGGAAAAAAAATCATTTTCAAAAACTAGACATCGAGGGCTTTCCAACGAGCCATCACGGGCCTCATTTCGACATCGGGAGGTGCTTCAAAAGTTGCCCACAAGACAGGGAATTTTCTGCTGCTATATTTTTGAAGCATTTTTGTGAAAAATGCAGTTTTTTGAAGTGGCTTTTCCAAATGTGCGTTTAGCATTTTTTGGCCATTGTCAGTTGGGAAAATTCAATTTAATTTCCTTTTTTATCATTTTTAGGATATTTTCATAGATATTTTGTGCCTTGGGCTTTGCAAAGCCTCAAGGACAAAATCAGATATTTGTAATGGGCCAATGGGCTTGCTAGTTGCTCTAGGAGGTTTTCCTTCTCTTTGGCCTATTTATTCCAAGAGATTTCATTGTAAACAAGGTTTAACTTGATGATATAGAGCAATACATGATATTACAAGCTTTGAAGAAACACTTTGTCTCATGATGTGGATGATTTCTTGGTTGTCTTGGATGGTGGAAGAGGACTGTTTGTTGGATTTCTTGGCTTGGTAAATGGTATAGTTTTCCTATCTGTATGTTTTTCTTATGTTATCATATATGTTTCCATGTTTCTTGTTTGCTGTAGGTCAGTAAAGAATAGATTTGAGACATGCCCATGGAGGCACCTCAAGTTTCCTGACTTTGTTACAGCTTCTATGTTTTTCTTCCTTCTTAGTCATATCAAAGAATTCTTAATTGCTCTTTGATCACTGAAGAAACTTGTTGCTTGTTTCATTTATAGTTGTTATGCATGCTAAGTATGATTCACGGTACGCCCTTCTTACTCATGGCTAGTCAAAGATCCATCTCTGAAAACTCTCTTTGAATTATTGATTGTCTTAGTTTGAACCAAGGAGGTCTTGTTTCGATCTTGCCCTTTGCCTAAAAACTTTGCATTCTGTTTTCAAAGTTCCCAATAACTCAAAATATGATGTTTAGGAGTTCCCTCTTCATAAATTGAGTTATTTTTCCATCTTATTTGTTTTCCCAAAAATATGAAGGTGATTTCCCAAAGTTGAAGGGTCTTATACTTCCATGCATCACTGGAATGTTTATTTTATGCATTTATTAGTTTAAGTTTCATTCATAGAGACCAATGGTTAGCCCTAACTTATGAATGTTGGTTGATTAAATATTCATGTTTAAAATCTCTTTGTGTTTCACAAACTTAGTGTCCATCCCATTTCATTCCACCTAAAAGAATCCATTTTACCTCGACCAAATTGGCCCTGCAATATACCTTCTCCACCCTTTGAGGCAGTCTCGACCTTATCGACCCCATAGCCCAGTTGATCTGATATCTTGTTATCTATTTATATTTTGATCATTTCTTCCCTCAAAAACCTAAAACAAACCAAAACACACTTAACAACTAGCCTAAAATCAGATACATAGAAAGCAAACAAGCTCACATCCTTTGCACAAATAGAGAGAACCCTCTCTGAGTCCAGGAAGGCTAGGTACTTGGGCTCCAAAGTTGGTTTGATGTTACCCTATCATTTGGCTTGCCAATATTCCAAATCACGGGACCCTAACACCTTCTTGCATTAAAGTGACACCAATTCCATTTCCTGAGGCATCACATTCCACAATAAAGGTTTTTGTGAAGTCTGGCGTAGCTAAGAATGGTGCTAGGCACATTGCCTCTTTAAGATGTTCGAAGGCCTTAGTTGCTTCTATAATCCATGAAAATGCATATTTTTTCAATAATGTTGCTAGAGGTGCTGCTATTCTCCCATAATTCTTAACAAACTTGCGATAATACTGTGTTAACCCGAGAAATCCACGCAACTGCTTTATGGTTGTGGGGACTTTCCATTCCTTAATGGCTTTAATTTTGTTAGGGTCTAATTTAACACCCTCGTGAGATACAATATGACCCAAATATTCCACCTCTTGTACTCCAAAGAAACATTTGGATGTTTTTGCATATAATTGTTTCTCGTCAAATAGTTTGAGCGCCTTGTAAACATGTTGAACATGATCCTTCCAAGACCTTTTGTAGATTAGTATATCATCAAAAACTACTAGAAACAAATTTCTATGGAAGGGTTTGAAAATGGAATTCATCAACCCTTGAAATGTAGAAGGTGCATTGGTAAGGCCAAAATACATGACCAAAAATTCATAATGACCCTCATGAGTTCGAAATGCTGTTTTCGGAATATCTTCAGTATTCATTCTAATTTGATGATATCCTGAACGAAGATCCAACTTAGTAAAATAATTTTCTCCATGTAATTCATCCAATAATACATCAATCATAGGAATGGGAAATTTATCTTTAATAGTGAGCTTATTGAGCTCCCTATAATCCAGACACATGCGCCATGATCCATCCTTCTTGTGCATAAGGATATCTGTAGGCTGAATTATACCAGCCTCTAACATTTCTGCAGTCATATGTTCAATTTCTCTCTTTTGGACATAAGGATATCTGTAAGGCCTGATGTTTGGAGGAACACTTCCTGGAATCAAATGAATAACATGATCATGATCACGAATAGGTGGAAGTCCTTTGGGAGTTTCAAACACCTTGGAATGACTGTCCAAGACAATTTGGAGATCTGGAGAAATAGATGATTTTGATGTTGGAACTTCAAGTGAGCATAATTGTGCAATTACGCCTCATTTTTCTTTATTAAGAAGCTTCGTCATGATATTATAACTTATTCTCTTTCCTGGCTTCCCTACGATACCCCGTAATTCGATTTCCTTTCCTTCCAAATTTTTTTTCAAGAAAAGTTCTTGAAAATTAAAAGCTACCGTCCCCAAAGATTGTAACCATTGTACTCCTAGTACAACATCAACACCTCCCATTGGAATGGAAAGCATTGAATATTCAATACATATTATCCCATGGCTAGCTTGATATTATGGCATTTTCCAAATAAATTTATAGTTCCTCCATTTGCAACCATCACTTGACATTCTGGTGCTAGGTATAGGAAACAATTCAATTCCTTAGCTACCTTACAATGAATAAAATTATGGGTACTACCCAAATCAATCAACATTATTACCTTTTTCTTCTTGATATGTCCTTCTATCTTGAGAGTTTGAGGAGTGGTAATTCTTGCCAATTCATTACATGATATGGTCAGACTCATTTCTTCTTCTTCTAGGGTTGGTTCCTGGTGTATATCCTCTTCTTTTGAAGTTTCTTGTTCATTTTCTTCCCCCTTTTCACAATCTATGTAAAATAATTTCTTCTCAGCACACTTATGACCTTTAGTGTATTTTCTATCACAATTGTAGCAAAGCCCTTTTGCTCTTTTTTCTTCTAATTGTTGTGGTGTCAATCTTGTAGGTTGTGGAAATCTAGGAGTAGAAACACTTCCATCTTTATAGATGTGAGTGGTAGGCTTCCTTGTTGCCATAATTTTACATTAATTTTTTCTTTTCCAACCAGAATGCCTTCTCCAATGAATCGGGTTCCCAAATGCGAACTTCATGTTGGATGTTATCCTTTAAAGTCCCTATGAAGACATCAATCCTGTGTTCCTATGGAATACCAGTTACCCTTATATTCAATTTTTGGAAGTCCTCAATGTGCTCCCCCACTGAACCCTTTTGTTTGAGATTTATTAATTGGCTAAAGAAGGTGTTGCTTTTTGTATCCTCATAATGTGCTATCATTTCCTCCGTAAAAATTGACTAAGGGATAATTTTTTTACGGGAGCAAAGCCATCGATACGATACAAATGTATTTTGTTCTAAATGTAAAGTTGAAATGCGTACCTTTTGTGTGTTTTGTACATTATTGAGATCAAAATATTGCTCCATATATAGTATCCATGTTACGAGATCCTTTCCATCAAACTTCCACATGTCCATTTTTGGAATATGGTGGTTCTTCCCTCCAACATTAGAGTTTATGAAATCACGATTAACATTTATTTTGTTCTCATCGTGAGTTTTCTCTACTATCTTTTCACCATTAGGAAACATTTCTTGTATCAACTTTTTCAAACCTTCCATGTCTGCTTTTAGATCATTCTTCATGTTTTCCATTTTTTCATCGATCTTGGCTTCAATTTCATCCATCTTAGATTCCATGCCAGCTTCCATGCCATACATCTTAGCTTCCATGCCATTCTTCAAACCATCCATCTTAGATTCCACACCTTTCTTCAAACCATCCATATTAGTTTCCATGCCTTTCTTCAAAACTTCCATGTCATTTTTTGTTGCTCTTTGCGAGAGCGAAATTTGTTGCACTTGCTCTTGTAATTTTGATATGTCATGTTGCCATTCTTCGTCTTCATGAGTATAGTAGAGCCTTCTAAAGGCTTAATGGGTGTTGAATTATTTTTAGGGGGAATTTTAGAACCCAATACTTATTTCTATTCTACAATATGCCCTTGGAATCAATTCAAATTGATTCTTCAAACAAGACTTATGCAATTCAGAAAAAACAAATACACACCTTTTTCTTGCTTTTGAGGAGCTCGATATTTAAATTTAATTATCTCTATAATTGTGGATCCTCAATATCTGAAATTTAGCCCTGTAGTAGCCCTTTGAAGTGTCTTTCAAATGCCATAGGTCTGACATGATTTGGATTCTTCAAGGCAAAGTTATGCCCAATCTCCCACAATGACCTAATTATGGACTGGTTCAGTAGAGTGAAATTGTATGATGTGCCACGTTAGCACTGAAATTGATAAAAATGAAACTGCAATATGTTTAATTGTAACCACTTTTTACAAAATTCCAATCCGATGCTTAGAGAGAGAGTTATGATTATTTTCCCACGGTCACCTCTTCGAGACGAAATTTGGGAGCCTGAAACAACCTAACTTCCACAGATCATAGCTTCGAAAATATTGCAAACCAAGATCTGAAATTTTTACAAGAGGTTCCTCAGGATTGCGGATTTTCTCTATAAAATTTTTAGCTTCTGAACCTTCGTATATAGAAAGTTATAGCGCACATGCCATGATGACCCGTTTCAGGTGAAATTCGGGAGCCTGAAAAATCCCTAACTTCCATAGATCATATCTCCGAAAATATTACGAACCAAGATCTAAATTTTTACAGGAAGTTCCTTGGGATTTCGGCTTCGCTCTGTAAAAATGTCAGCTTCTAAGACTTCGTAGAAAAAGTTATACATAAAATGCCACGATGACCTGTTTGGAGCAGCGAAACCCTAGAATCCAAAGCTCTCATACCAAATGTTATGAAACCAGCTCCAAAAATAGAAGAAAAGAGAGATCAACGCCTTAGAAATAAGCCACTTCGAGGGGGCAACCTCCAATACATTACATAAATGAACAATTCTTGGATGACACAAATGACCAAACCTCCTTTCTGTATATAGGAGTCCATGGGGCCACAATGTAATCCTAGTCGACCTAACAATAATAATGTAAGGGCATAATAATAACAATATGGGGGTTACAAGGGTACAACAATAACAATAAGGGGGTTACACTAACAACAATAAGGGACTATACTAGTAATATAGGGAACTAACAATTACTATGTCTAGGATTTGAAGTTCACAAATAAAAACACTAAAAGTTAAAATCTATTTTACTACTATGAACATTTTATTTATTACAACTAAAAGAAGTAAACCAAATTTCAAAAATAAAGTGTTACGATGCCATAATTTATCTATTGAGTAGTTGTAATTTTACAAAAATAAAATAAAACAAATACTAACTATTTAACATTGAAAGAACATTAGAACCTATAGTTGCATGAAGAGGTTCATTATACAACCCATAATGAGGAGATGTATAATTCCTTCCTTAATCAACTTAGAGCTAAAAATATTTCACTCTAAACCATAAATAAAATATCTCAGTCTCCATGCTAGTGCAACCACATAAATTAAATGGCTAGTACGTGAGGATAGACATCAATCCATAATAGGTAATAGAAAAAAACACTTACTCATATATACTTCATAATTAATTTCATATTCAAAATATTTTATATACATTTTATTCCAATTTAATTTAATTTTATAATATTTTTTTAATTAAATTGAAAAACAAAAAAACCATAATTGTCTTTGAGATAAAACTCAACCCTATGGCTCGAAAACTACTAGAAATATTTTATGGATATTTAGTAGAGGTTAAATCGTTATCGTCCATCCATTAATTATTGATAATTAAATTAGTACAACCATATAAATTAAATGATTGGTAAAAATGGATAAGCATCAAAACACTTACTTCATGATACATCTTACATTGCCAAGATTAAAAAAACAATAAAAATTAACTAAATATATACATTACAAAAAAAATGTAACAAGATTCGTAATCATGGATATTCACACCCACTTTACCATTAAGATTCAAAACTTGTAAACAAGATTTGTTACAATACCATGGGCCAATATTATGACTTACTAATACCACATGCCCAAAAAAACATAATCCATGTTCATATGAGACATGTGTATATGACATTGTTTTCAATTAATCAATTTAATTAAAATGGCCAAAAATGCATAACTGCTTTTGAGATAAATCTCAATATTTGGTATATGAATATTACTATTAAAAATATTCTAGAATAGTGTGTTGTGGTTAATTCCTACCATCCACTTAATAATTATTGATAATTAAATTGAAATTCTGGAAGCCCTATCCTAAAATAGGCATGCTAAAATTTTGGAAACCTTATTCCAAAATAGACATGCCTATGAGTCTATCCCTACCATTCATCTATTAAATAGGGAAACCATATTAATTAAATAGTTGGTCCTACCATCCATCTATTAAATACAAAAGCCATATAAATTAAATGGCTAGTAAAATTCCATACACATCAAAACACTTTCCTCATCATACATCTCACATTGCCAAGATTTAAAAATAAACTAGTATAAATCCATCTAAAACAGGAATCTAACATAAGCCGAGAGGGATCAAATTTATTTTGTTGCAAACTTATTTTAGAGTGCAAAAAACAATGTGTAATTTATTACTTTTAAAATTGCATTTTTGAATGTTATAAAGATTACATAACATGTGTATTGATCCATTTTATATTAATTCATTTTAAAATATTTTATTCATAACTCACATGGATGTTTTATCTATGTAAATTTTTACTTGAAAAGTGAAAGTGAAATATCAACAACTCAGTTAATTGTTTTCTAATAATATAAATAATTTTTTGAGGACGTGACATACTTACACATGTCCCTCATACTGGATTGTAAGAATGATCCTCTCCGCTCAACCAATATAGATCCATCTAAAACACTGATCTAACATGAGCCTAGAGCAACCAATATAGATCCATCTAAAACACAGATCTAACATGAGCCTTGAGGGATCAAATTTCTTTTGTTGCAAACTTATTTTAGAGTGCAAAAAAAAAAATGTATAATTTATTACTTTTTAAATTGTATTTTTGAATGTTATAAAGATTACATAACATGTGTATTGATCCATTTTATATTAACTCACATTGTATGTTTTATCTATGTAAAATTTTACTTAAAAAATGGTAAAATTAAAATATCAACAACTCAGTTAATTGTTTTCTAATAATAGATTTTTAATTGTTTATTTATATGGTTATTTAATTTTTGTTTTTTTGTTTGATCGACATGAACCAATTTTTTTTTTTTTTTTTTTTTTGGGGAGGATGTGACATACTTACACATGTCCCTCATACTAGATTGTAGAATGAGCTGCTCAATAAATAAATAAATTTAACTAAATTATAGGATTATTTTATATTTTTATCATTATTATTATTAATTATAAAAAACATTAAAAATTGGGAACTTTTGCAATGGAAACCCTGACATCTTCAATTACTTCCCTATTCATGGGAGATAGTTTGTTTCATGAATTTGGCTTTTTTTCTAAATCTCCTCATCTTAGTATTATTGTTGCAGATCTAGTAAATCAAGGGAAACTTCGAGGGGAACTTCTTTTGTCACAGGGTTCTTCCTACATCCAAGAAAAGGTCATCGCTCCAGATCACTTGAACTTTATGGTCTTTCTAAGGCCAATCTATGGGGGTGTATGGAAGTGAAAGTCGCAGATCTTGTCTCTTCATCTGTAACTAGAATTCAGAATCGAATAGGAATCCCTTCTGTCTTTTTTTGGCTCCTACATGGAGGTAAGAAAATTCTAAAATGAAAACCACTTAGTGTTTATGGCATAGCCAAGGATGTTTTAATCTGTATAGTATCAATATTAAACGGTGGAGCCAAAGGTGGGGTGGGCCCTCTTCCTCCCAGTTTGTATCCTTCAAGGATGCCCTAAACCTAGGGTTTTCTCCTCTGACTCTTAAAGATCTCTTGGGGACAACATTCGTTGTAGACCAAGAAACAAACATTACATCTTTGGAAATGATCATTTTATCTCTAACCTTTCTTCTAGAAAGTATTCACGAAAGGTTATTATTTGTTGCTTTGATGGGCTTCGACCATCGACATTTGTGCTTTGGGGATGGGTGCATCAAACCTAGTATCTGAATATAAATATGAATTTTTGCTAAAAAGGATTTTTTCTGGTATTCTTCAAAAACCTTGAAGACAATTAGAAGTTTTTTTTTATCAAGGACCCTAGTTTTGGGGTCAATCCGATCTCTCCTTTCAACCTAGGTTTCATAATTTTAATCCTCTCTCCACGACGTCTCTGGCCATTCCAGTCTAGATAAGGCTCCATAATATAGCCATTCATTTACTTCATTAAGATGTCTTAGATGATGTGGAAAACTTACTAGGCCATTTCATTATGATAGATATTGATAGGCTTACGAAGGGTATTATCACCTTTGCTTGCATATGTGTTGAAATCGATCTCAACAAAGGGTTTCTTGATAAAATCCTCCCCAATTAGAAGGGAAAACTTTATTCGCAGTGGGCGGACTATGAGAACACTCCTTTCTGCTGTAGGATCTGTCAACTGCCTGGTCATCTCTCCTTCTTCTCAAGGGCCCTCTCCCATTCCGGATGTTAAGAAAAAGAGTTATGTATGGCAAGGCCCAAAAGATATAAGAGGTTCTAAGAATTCTTCGACTCAGAAGCAAGACAACATGCAACAATAGAAGACTCCTACTTCTAAATCAACTTCTTTAGACTCAATTTAGCCACAAGTAGTGCCATCTCATCCCTCATATGAGGGGGTCCACCCATCTACTGTAAAAAAAAAGAGACTTTGCCATAATGGGCAAAAATGTTTCCATTAATCAAATCAATCAGATAGAATCAAATATTACAGAACCCCCAACAATTGAATTATCTCAAGGAAATAAAATCATTATCTCCTATACATGTATTCTTTGATAACTCCTCCAAATATATTGTTGTTCTTAAGAGACCCCAAAAAGGGGAAATCCATTATCAATCATGGGCTCTAAGACTAGGACTGTAGCAAATGTATCGTTTTGAAATGCGTTGATCTAAGATGGATTATATGATGTAACTTGCTATTTTGAGGTAATACAAATTAACTTACAAAAAAAAATTATGAAAATAATTAATACTAGTTATAGGTATATACATTTAAAAAAAAAACATGTAACAAGAATCTTAACCATGGAGATTTACCCCCACTTTATCATAGAAATGCTTAACCTGTAAATATGCTTTGTTACAATAACATAGACCAATACCATGGTTTACTAATACCACATGTCCAAAAAAACATAACTCATATTCATATGACATTTGTTTTAATCAATCAATTTAATTAGAAGACATAAATGAGATAACTACTTTTGAAATAAATCTCATCTTTTAATCTATAACATATGTGATTACTACTAATAATATTCTAGAGTGTTTGGTGGAGGTTAAATCCCTACCATCAACCTAATAATTATTGAGAATAATTGAAAAAATAAAAATTTCAATTATTTTAAGTAATAAGGAGATGTGTAATTTATACAAATTTTAAACTAGAATAGGAAACACATGTTTAAATTTTTTTCAATATGGGTCCTAAATAAAATAATTCAATATGCACATTAAGTAAAATATTTCAAGTAAAATGCTTCCATGTCAACTATATAAAGAGATAGAGCTAAAAATATCACACACACACACACACACACACACACACACATATATATATATATATATATATATAGAGAGAGAGAGAGAGAGAGAGAGAGAGAGAGAGAGAGTTCCCAATGTAAGTGAAACATATATTTAAAAGTATATTAATAAAAAAAAAAGATTAATGTGGACAATATGCACCATAAATAAAATATTTCAATGTCAACTACGTATATTTATATAAAGCTACGAAGAAAAAAAAAATAAAAAAATTATTGTGTTGTTAAACATGAAGGAGATATAAAATTCTTTTCATGTTAAGAGTGGAGTTGATACATGGTACACATGCAAAAGAACTGACTTTCAACCCCGAATCTATCAAGAGTAGGGATCAAATCCCTTGAGATGCAAACTTTTTTTTTCAAGTTTTGCATTCTAGAAGAGATTTGCACTTTTAAAAGTTCCTCTGTGTGCTTGATAGATCCTAGGGCTAAGATGAATTTATGATTGATTTATATTGGTTTAATATAAACTAGTCTAACTCCATCCTTTTTTTTTTTTTCTAACAATATCGGTTATGTTGTATTTCTAAAAATAAAGGAGGAGGAGAGAAATTTCTCCATTACAAAATTTCCCAATTTTATCGCAGAAAGAGTTCTGCTTGGGTGCTATTTCTTGGCTAGTTTTACTTGTTTTCCTCTTTTCTCCCCTCCTCTTAGAACTGGAGGCAGTTACATTGGTACTATACTGTTTAACAAATTGGAATAATAACACAATACATTTGACTTTCATTATAAACTAAGGTTTCTGCCGAAACTTAAAACTGAAGACATAGATGAACAAAGCTTTGATGGCCTATTTGTTGACAGTGTTCTCACTTCCACGTTGCTTGCTTCCTTAGTCCATTGAAGTTGGTCCTTGCTCCGATTTTTTATTCAATGCTTCTTTGATGATGTCAATTGATTCTTGTAGATGATTACAATTGTTCCTCAGGTCCCTTATTTCTTCGTTGCATGCCTTCCATTGCGATCTTATATGTGCGATTTCTACTTTAGTTTTTTCTTTGTCTTGCAATATCTGATTTCTAAGACTTTCAATCACAATTCGATGTGACTTGTAGAATGCACATGGATGTGCTCTATTCTTCATAGGGTCCATATTTTTCTTTCCTCTGTTATCGATGTAAAGCTTGACTGCTCCTTCTTTCTTTGCTAATTCCCACAGCTGCCCTTCCGCCTTACTCTTAAATGCTCTCTTTGAAAAATATTGAAGACTCTTTCTAAATGCTGAGCTGCGCTTTTCCAGAAAAGCTCTCATAAACGAAGTCCACTTTCTAAAGGCTGAACAACACAAACGCTGGTGAAAAGGATGAGAAAAAAACAACGAATATGAGGACGCCCAGATTACAAGAGATGGTGATAGTGCTGCAAAAGGAACAATGATCATGTTGTAGGAGGATAAACCAAGGAAAAAGCTTGAGTTGATATGGTGAGAAGAGAAAAGGGAGGTGGTGAGCAAGGGAGGAAAAATAAGAGAGTGTGGGAAAAAACAGAGGGCGAGGAGAGTAATCGAGGCAGAAGGAGAGCACTTCTTCTAGAGTGAAAGGGACGCAGAAGAGAGGTGAGGAAATATCAGAGAGGAGCATGAAATTTGAAGGGAAGTGTGGTGGAAGAGGGGCAGGGCGATCACGTGGAGCGTGATTACACGGAGGGGAAAAGTCCAGAGTAAAATCATTTCATAGATTTTACAGGAGCTATCGAATATTTCATATTTGTCCTGTAGTTTGGTGGGGAATTCGAAGAGAATATTGATGATAGCTTTGGGGATGGCTATAAATTCAAAGGGAATTTTGATAACTGCTTTGAAATATTGGTCTGAAATTTTTTGGGTGTTGTGCATCATGGAATAAAAGGATGGATTAAGGGATAGGGATTTTAATATTAATTTCTCCAATTTGAGCTTGACCAGCACTTTGAATTACTCCTCTGTTTGCTTGTTCATATGCTAGTTTGTTGTTCTTCCGTAGAATGTGGAAAAATTCTATTCTACCAATCTGCCTTGATATTTTTTGTGCTCTCTTTAAGATTTGGTTTAGCCTTGCATTTTCCGGAAGCGTGTCCGTTGCCATTGCCTTAATAATGATAGCTAAGTTCCCCAGAATGATGGTTTCATTGATTTTTTTTTTCTATTAGAATTTTAAGTCTGAGCCAGATCCCATATGCCTCTGCTTTGTTGTTTGTCATCTGTCCAAGGCCCCAGTTGTAATGTGTCTGTATTGACTGGTTGTGTAGCATTACAATTCCTCTAGTTCCTGCCCGACCTGGGTTCTTTTTTGAAGCCCCGTCAAAAAAGAGGCATTCTTTGTTAAGATTCTTTATCCAGACTTGAAATTATTCTTCGGTTTTCCGTATTTTTCAATTTTGATGCCTTGTTCTTTTCACTTGAGGGGTTTGGTTGATCTTGTTTGCGGCAAAGCTTATCCAATTCCTTTCTTCTTCTTGGATTTGGCTGATACTAATTCTTTTGGCCCCTTTTGCTGTGAAGAATTCCACCATAAGTCCCCAGGATTTTGACATAACTTTACTTACTGTTGGAGTAATGTCTTTGAAAATTACTCCGTTTCTAGCTAGCCATAATTTCCAGCATAGAAACGAAGGTAGGCTACTCCAGAGTCTTTTGATTGTTTGCTTGTTTTTGAGGGAATATGGATACCGGCTTTTCCATCTGCTTATAAATTGATTTAACGAGACATTGTAATTTATATTTGCTTCTATGAGTATCACCGTTTCCTCCCAGCATTTTTTTGAAAAGGAGCACTCCAGGAAAAGATGTTGAATTGTTTCTTCCACCTTTCTGCATAAAGGGCATTGAGATGGTCCACTTATTCCTCTTGTTTTTAAGTTCTCCGCGGTCAATGATTTACTGTGTAGTAAAGTCCACATAATTTTTTTTATTTTGGAGAGGAATTCTATCTTCCATGCTGATCTCCAATATTTCCAGTCTTGCTTATTTTTCTTCTCATAAATTTTTTGATATCTTGTTTTGAATGTATAATATCCTCCTGTTGGTTCCCATATGTGGATATCATCCTTGTTTTGGTCTATTGGAGTTGCTCCTGCCAGTAAGACAATTAATTTATCCCATTGATCAGTTAGGTCGGATGAGAGATTTGGGGTGCTCCATTGCTTCCATTCTTCATTTATCTCCCAAGTGGAGATGTTACTCATCTTGTGGAGGCCTTCTTTTGTCATCCACTCTTTTAAGTCCTGTATGCTTGTGTTGGTTCCTAGTGGTCGGCGCCCCATTATATTGTTGTTCCAGATGTTTATTTGCTTCCCATTTCCTGGTCTCATGGCTATATGATCTTTGATGAATTGTGTTTCATTGATGATGGTTTTCCATATCTGAGTGCAGGGCCTTATCGGGGATTCCTTTCCAGAATTGTGGACCTTGGATTCTCTTTTCCCTCCCTGCCATAGGAAATTTATGATAGTTATTTCCATTTGTTTGTGGATGCTTGTAGGAGCCGATATAAGGGCAAATTGATATAAAGGCAGAGCTGCTAAAATGGACTTTATTAACGTGATTCTTCCTACTTGGTTTAGCCAGAGCATTCCCCAAGCCTTGATTTTTGCTTTCATTTTTTCAGCATATTTGCTCCATATCTCGTTCTTCATATTTTTCTTGCTCATCAGCAGCCCAAAGTATTAAAAATGATTCCAACTGTTTTAACAGGGGATGTTCAGAATTTGTGACATTTTCTGCAGGGTTCTTATGGGGGTATTCCAACTGTACAAGCATCTTTTGTCGTTGTTGATCAAGCCTCTAGAGACCTCCATGAAGCTATCTAGAATGGCTTTGAATCTTTTTGCCACTATGCAGGATGCTCCTCCCATTAGAAGAGTATCATCTGCAAATAGAGAGTGGTTTATTCTTTTAATGCCTCTGCTTATGGATAGGCCTATTAGGGTTGAATTTCTTCTGCAATGTTCCAAATTTCTACTGAGAGAATCCACCATTATGATGTAGAGGAAGGGGGATAAAGGGCATCCTTGTATTAAGCCCCTTGAGCTTTGGAATAATTTGCACGGTCTTCCATTGATGAGTGGAGCTATCCATGGGCCCATTGTGCAAGCTTGAATTAGTTCAACAAAATATTCTGAGAAGCCAAATGCTCTTAAGACATCTGCAAGAAAGGACAAATTCACTCTGTCAAAGGCATTTTCCATATCCATTTTTAGAACAAATCCTTTTTCGTTGTTGTTAAGACTGGTGTGAATAGCCTCTTGAACTAAAATGATATTATCCACTATTTGCCTGTTGGGAACAAAACCTCCTTGATTTTCAGCGATAAGGTTGGGGAGAAGGGGTTTCATCCTGCCAGCTATAATTTTGGATATGATTTTGTAGGAGTTATTGCAGAGGGATATGGGTCTGAAGCGGTTTAGAGTAGAGGACGAGGATCTTTTGGAATTAAGGCCAAGAAAGTTGAATTTGCGTATCCTCCAATCTTCCTTTTTCTCATTACATATCTGACCATTTTCAACAGATCCTTTTTAATGATTTTCCAAAAGGTTCTATAGAAGGCTATAGGAAAACCATCTGGTCCCGGGGCTTTGTCCGGTTGAAGATTCCAAACTGCTTCCTTTAGTTCATCTTCCGTCACTTCCTTAGTGAGTGAAATGTTGCTACTGTTGTCAATAATTTTTGGGATATATCTTAGGAATTCTTCAGGATTTGTCTGACTGATTGGAGCTGTGAGCAGATTTTTTAAGTGGTTGCAGGCATCATTTTTTATTTCCTCTTGCCCTTCTCTTCCTGTAATTGTTTCAATGCTGTTCTTTATTGTTCTGGTTTTTGCTGAGTTATGGAAGAATGTTGTGTTGTTGTCTCCAGCAGACATCCATAACTATCTCAACTTGAGTCTCCACGTCTCTTCCTTTTTCCTGTTGTTTCTGTAGATTTCCCATTGAACTTCCTTCTACCTTGCTTGTTTTTCTGTGGAGCTATCACTTTTTTCCAATTCCTCTTGGGTTTGTTTTAGCTCTTTTTTGAGGTGTTATTTTTCACTGTATGGTTCTTTGTATTTGTTTTTTGCCCAATTTTTCAAACATATTTTTGTGGCTTTTATTTTTGTTTCCCAAATATATGTTGGGGAACCGCTTATTTTTTGCTCCCAAGATTTTTCCACCTCTTTTTGAGCTTCTTCGCTGCTGCCCCAAAGCTGATTATATCTAAATGCTAATGGCCCGTAGTTTTTTTCCATGCCCAGCTCCATCAAAACAGGTTTATGGTCAAAAAATTCTGATGGAATGATTCTTGAAGTAGCTCTGCTGTAATTGAGGATCATCTTATCTCGGATAAGGATATTGTCTAGTCTTTCCTTAATGTTTGCCCTGCCTATTCTTCTATTATCCCAGGTGTATTTCCCATTTTTGGGAGGAATATCAAGTAGATTGCTTTGTTCCATTATCTCTTCAAGATTTTCTCTATTTTGGTTCGGCAAGAAGTTCCCTCCTCTCTTTTCTTCAGCTTTGAGAATTAAATTTAGATCTCCCCCTACTAGAAGGTTATCTTCTCTATCATTCCCAATGCTCTCTTTTATAGTTCCCCAACATATTTCCTTGTCCTTATAATGGTTGGGAGAGTATATGTTGTAAATTCTTGTTGTCCCACTAGTTTTGACATTCTCCAATTTAGTGTTTATCCAATGGTATTTCCTTATATGTTGTTGCAGTTTCCATTTCCTTTTTTCCCATATAGTGCTTATCCCTCCTGAATATCCCATGGCTAATATTACTAATCCTTCATAGATCCTAGATTTTCCTATGATCCCTTCCATTTCTTGGCTGCTTAACTTTGTCTCTTGAATTAAGTGGATGTCAGGTTTTTCACTTTTTATCATGTCTTTTAAATTTTTTTATTTTGGAGGGATGATCCAACCCTCTACAATTCCAAGAGACAACTATCATTATTTATTGTTTTGGGTTGTTGTGGGACCCCTTCCTTTGTTTTCCTGCTGTGCTTTGTCTTTATTCTTTGGTCCTTTTTCGAGGAAATTATCCATTCCCTGTTGTGTTCCTAATGAAATGTCTTTGGCTGCTTCTTCATCTCTTATTTCCTTATTTGATCTCCTGCCCACTTTTTTGATATTCTCAATGTTTTGAGGGGTTTATTTTGTTTGATTTCTCGTTAATATTTGGTCCGGTATTTGAGGGAGAGTCTTGTCCGCTTGAAGAGGGGAGCCTGGAGGGTTGGGTATGAGAGATGAGAGGTGATTGGGGGAGGAGGTGGTGATCGGATTGGTAGGGGTGAGGGCTGAAGCGAGGATATCAAAAGGGTTTGTCCCCACCAGGGAGGTTGTTTGGGAGGGGACGGTAGATCCCGGCGACAGAGGGGGATGAGAGCCAGAGGTAGGTTTAGATGCAGTTTTTTTCTTTTTTACTTGTTCCCATTTTGGATCTGATGTTTATTCAATGTTTTTTTTCAGGTTCTTCTCTTTTACTACATCTATTGGCGAAATGACCGTATTCATGACATACCTTACACTTGAAGGGGATTTGTTCGTAGTCCAGCTGTTGTATGTGGATCCAGTTGTCCACCTTGTTGACCGCTTCTGGGAGGCCCTTTCCTAGATCCACCTCCACGCAGATTCTTGCGCATGCCCGCATGTTGTATTTGGGCTCACTTCTATCGATGTATTTTCCCACTCCATTTCCTATTGCACAAACTGAGTCATCGCTCCAGCAGTGTAAAGGGAGGTGCGACAATCTTACCCACACTGGTACTGGATTGGGTACATCTAGTTCTGGATCAAAATCCAAAGTCCATCAGTTTAGGTACAAGCCTCTTGTATCCATGAAGTAAGGCCCGCTTCGAAATATAAGATCTCGATCACTTTTGGTCTCAAAATGAAAGGTGTAATATCCCTGGCCACAAAATCTTATGGAGATTTTCCCTTGAATAAATTGGATCCAGTTCCTCTCTACCCATTTCTGCACTGTTTTGGGTGATGGCCATGATCCTATGAACTGGCCCACAAGTCCTTTCTCTGCCAGAGCGATTGCAGCTTTCCTTGGCATCGGTGGAGGTAAGGAGATTTCTGGAATGGATTCCAGCTTTTTAACAAATTTAGAGGCTGTTGGTCTGGTTCTTTGGGGTACCAGAGATCCTATGAGAGAGGTGAAAATGGCTGTGTCTTCATCCTGTTGTTGACTGTTTGAAGTAGCAGATGTTGCTAACGGAGAGGGCGGCCTCGGATCTAGCTCCGGGGTGGTCATTCGATCTTGCTGCAGATTGTGATCAGAAGAGCAGGGGCTTGGCATCGGCTAGGGAATGCACGCGCAGCTCTGAGCTTGATTATTCAAGTCTAACTCCATCTTAACCTTCTATAAAATGATTAATTTTTTTAAAATATAAACATTTATTCAAATTTTACACTTAATTTTTTTTTACATATCTAAAAATTTAATTCTTTTTAATATTTAATAAATCAAAATTAAAATAAACTAAACCAATTCAATAACTAACAATAAATTTTATTATTATTTTTAAATTCTCCCAACAGAAAAAACACAAAGTGTTTGTAAGATCTTTCTGAAATAATTAATAAGACAAAGTCCTTTATAAGATGTTTTTGAAATAATTAATAAGATCTTATTTGATATAAAAATATAAAAATAAATAAAAAATAAAAACATGAGAGTAATTTTATGAGCTTTCAAGGTATTAACAAATCCCTTTCCGGAGTTTGACTAATTTGATTGTTATTGGGCTCTCCAAAATAACCTATTCCACAGTTTAGTTAAATTGATTCATATTTGGCCCAATAATCCATTATTTGATTATTTTGCACAGTTAATTAATTATTTTGCACAATTACTTGAGTTAATGACATAGTTAAATTTATTTGGTCATAGTTGGCCCAATTATTAATTTATTTAGCTCTTTATGAAATTCAAATAATCAATGACAAAGTTAACCCAACTGGTTTAATACCAACCTAGATCCATCTTAACTCTGGATCTATCAAGCGCCGAGAGGGATCAAATCTCTCGAAGTGAAAACCTCTTTTTTGAGTCCAAAACTTGAGGAAAGGTTTGCACCTCGAGAGATTTGATCCCTCTCGGCGCTTGATAGATCCAGAGTTTAGATGGATCTAGGTTGGTTTCAGTCACGTGCTTCCAAGGAAAATCTATCGAAGATATGATTAATTTTATCAATAATATGTAAATATATCAAATATTAATATAATCATTTTAAATATACTAAATATTTATGAGATTAACTTGGTCATTTTAATTTTAAATTTTCTTAGCTACCTCATTTCGTTCAGATGATAAATATTGTTAATAACTATAATGATGAAAAATGATGAAATATGTTTTTTGAATGCAAAGTGACAATAATAGTGTTGAAAGATAGAAAATGTGAATAATAAGAATGTACTCATGTTACAAATAGTCTTCATTGTGATCAATCTCAAACTATTTTCTTCTACTATTCTTATTGCCACCCTTGTTAGTTTTGTTATATTTTCATATCAATTATATGAAAAAGAAAATTTAAATAGTAAACCATTTAAATCTTTAGCTCGAGCTGTTGTAGTAAACATGATACCTTGTCTCTCTTGCTCTCCAATATTAATAGGTTAAATTACTATAACACAAAAATCAATGTACATTGTCAATAAATTTTTGTGCTTACACTAAAATCAATGCAATTGTTAATCCAATCACTTTAAAATTAATGTACCGTCATATATCCAATTACATCAAATCATAAATCAACATATACATTGAAATCAATATATTTAATGCAAGCAATCAGATAATATTAGAAAATAACTTCTACATTGAAATCAATGCACCTAATCCAAGCAATAAAATAAGATTAGAAACCAACATCTACACTGAAATCAATGCATTTACTCAAAGCAATAAAAAAGGATTAGAAATCGCCATCTACACTAAAATCAATGTATTTAGTGCAAACAATCAAATAAGATTAGAAATAATCTACATTGAAATCAATGCATCTAGTGCAAGAAATCAAATATAATTATAAATCGACGTCTAAATTGAAATCAACACATCCAGTGCAAGCAATCAAATAGTATTAGAAATCACCACCTACTCTGAAATCAATGCATCTAGTGCAAGTAATCAAATATCATTAGAAATAAATATCTACACTAAAATAGATGCATCTAGTGAAAATAATCAAATAGGATTATAAACCACCATCTCCACTTAAATCAATCCATCTAGTGCAACAAATATTCTTCCCTCTCTCCACCCTCCATCCATATCTATATCCCCCTCCATCTCTTGTTTTTTGTCTCTCTATCTCACCCCCCTAAACACACACACTCTTGCATTCCATATATATCATTCTCTTTGTCAATCACCCCCTCTCCCCTCTCTTCACCTTCCATCTATATCTCTATCTTCCCCTTCTCTCCCTCTCCCCCGCTAATATCTCTCTTTCCTCCTTTTGTCCTCTCTCTCTCTCTCTCTCTCTCTCTCTCCATCTTCCTTATCACTCACTCTCTCTCTCTCTAGAAACCAACATCTATACTAAAATCAATGCATTTACTCAAAGAAATCAAATAGGATTAGAAATCGCCATCTACACCGAAATCAATGCATTTAGTGCAAACAATCAAATAATATTAGAAATCATCTATATTGAAATCAATTCATCTAGTGCAAGTAATCAAATATAATTATAAATCGACATCTAAATTGAAATCAACACATTCAACGCAAGCAATCAAATTGTATTAGAAATCACCACCCACACTGGAATAAATGCATCTAGTGCAAGTAATCAAATATCATTAGAAATAAATATCTACACTAAAATCGATGCATCTAGTGCAAATAATCAAATAGGATTAGAAATCACCATCTCCACTTATATCAATCCATCTAGTGCGAGAAATATTCCTCCCTCTCTCCAGCCTCCATCCATATCTATATCCCCCTCCATGTATTCCTTTTTGTCTCTCTATCTCACCCCCCTAAACACACATGCTCTCGCACTCCATATATATCAATCTCTTTTTCAATCACCCCCTCTCTCCATCTCTCTCTTCTTCCCTCTCTTCAATTTCCATCTATATCTCTATCTTCCCCTTCTTTCTCTCTCCCCCGCTAATTTCTCTCTTTCCTTGTTTTTTCCTCTCTTCCTCTCTCTCCATCTTCCTTATCACTCACTCTCTCTCTCTCTAGAAACCAACATCTACACTGAAATCAATGCATTTAATCAAGGAAATCAAATAGGATTAGAAATTTCCATCTACACTGAATTCAATGCATTTAGTGCAAACAATCATATAGGATTAGAAATCATCTACATTGAAATCAATTCATCTAATGCAAGTAATCAAATATAATAATAAATCAACATCTAAATTGAAATAAAAAAATTCAGTGCAAGCAATCAAATTGTATTAGAAATCACCACCTACACTGAAATCAATGCATCTAGTGCAAGTAATCAAATATCATTAGAAATAAATATCTACACTAAAATTGATGCATATAGTGCAAATAATCAAATATGATTATAAATCACCATCTCCACTTATATCAATCCATCTAGTGTGAGAAATATTCTTCCCTCTCTCCACCCTCCATCCATATCTATATCCCCCTCCATCTCTTATTTTCTGTCTCCCTATCTCACCCCCCTAAACACACACACTCTCGCACTCCATATATATCAATCTCTTTGTCAATCCCCTCCTCTCCCCATCTCTCTCTTTTTCCCTCTCTTCACCTTCCATCTATATCTCTATCTTCCCCTTCTCTCCCTCTCCCCTACTAATATCTCTCTTTCCTCCTTTTGTCCTCTCTCCCTCTCTCTCCATCTTCCTTATCACTCACTCTCTCTCTCTCTCCACCTTTCTCTCTCTATGTATTTCTTCTTACATCCCTCTCCCTCCCCCTCCAAGTTGATCTCTTTTTCCCTCCCTCTCGCCACTCTCTCACATCCTCTCTTTCCCTTTCTCTCCCATCTCTCTCTCCCTTTCTCTCTCTCTTCACCCACCAACTATGTTACTACATCCCTCCCTCTCTCCTTATATCTCCTTCTCCCCCCCTTATCTCCATCTCTCCTTATTTGTCTCTTTATCTCAACCCCAAACATATACGCTCTCTCTCTGTCTCTCCCTTATCACTCCCCTCTCTCCACTTCTCACTCTCTGCATGTCTTATTTCCTACATCTCTCCCCCTCCAACTCCATCTCTCTATCGATCCCTCTCTCCTCCTCTCTCTCGTCCTTCCTCTCTCTCTCTCTTCTAACTCCCTCTCTCTTCCCTGATCTCTCTCTCTCTCTCTCTCTCCAATACTCTCTCTTCCCCCATCACTCTCCTCCTCTCTATCATCCTTCCTCTCTCTCCCTCTCTTCTACCTCCCTCTCCCTTTTCCCTCCAATCCTCTCTCTTCCCCCATCTCTCTCTCTCTCTCTCTCTCTCTCTCTAATCCTCTCTCTTCCCCCATCTCCATTTCTTTCTCTCTCTCTTTCCACCCCCCTCTCTCTCTCCAACTACATTACTATATCCCTCCCTCTCTCCTTCTCTCTTCTTCTTTCCCCCTTCTTTCCATACATCTTACTTTGTCTCTTTATCTCACCCCTAAACATACACACTCTCTCTCCATCTCTCCCTTATCACTCTCTCACTCTCTCCACTTCTCTCTCTCTCTCTATTTCTTCTTAGTTATGTAAACTAATGAACATAAATATTTGTAAATATAAAGTAGATTATGGAGTAAATATGATAAGAGGTTTTATTTACTTACCATACCTCTAGTTTATTTATATTTATATTTATTTACCATACCTCTTTTATTTACTATGGTATTTGGCCCATAAGCTTGTTATATAATTAGATTTTTATTTATAATCCTATTTGATATATTGTTATTTATTTACCTTACCTCTTTATACCTCTTTTATATTTATTTATTTACCATACCTCTTTATACCTATTTTATATTTATTTATTTATCATACCTCTTTATACCTCTTTTATATTTATTTATTTACCAATTATTTTATAAATATGGTATTTGGCCCATGGTATCAATATCAATTTGTCCCATGGTATTTGTCCCATAGGCTTCATCTAAATAAAACCTCTTTTTAAAGTTTTTTTAAATATAAAAAGGTTTATGGAATAAATATAAAAAGAATTTTTATTTATTTCCATACATCTAGTTTATATATATTTTTATTTATTTAGGATAGCTATGGAGTAAGTATAAAAATAGGTTTTATTTATTTACCATACCTCATGTTTATTTATTTAAATTTTAAAATATTGCAATTTTGATGGGGAAATATTTATATCTTTAAATATTTTAATTTATCCATAGAATATGGGTTTTCTTTTTAAAGATTCATTTTACAAATATTTAATTAAAAGAAATATTAAAAGATTTTGGATTTTGATGGTTTGTGTTGAATTAATTCTTTTCTTTTGATTTAGGAAATGGTATTGATTTTAGTAAAGAGTAAAGATGTTTAAAATTTTACTTAATTTGGAAATTCAATGTGGTAATTTTTTTTGTTAAAGGTAAATTTATGATCTATTCAAATTCACATATGTAATTTACTATCCATTCAAATTATATAAATAATACATAATTGTATTTTAATAGTTAATCTCAGCCCATTAATAAGTTTAAAAAGTTATATATAATCTAAATATTCAAGTTATATAAAATTCAAAATTAAGTTAATGATTTGGCCGACATTAGAAAAAGTAAAATTTATTATTTTTTAAGAAAGTGACATACCCAACATAGGGGTCATACTGGGCTGTAGATTGCACGCAGTAACTGACATAGTTAAAGTTACTTGGTCCATAATTAGCCTAATTATTAACACAAAAAATTCAAATAATAATAATATAAATATAATGAAGAGGTATAGGGTATGAAATTTTCAGGGAAAGCTCATTGTCCTAACAAATCACTTTCAAAGTTAAAAGTAACTTGATTCTTAAGTTACCTCAATATTCTTTCATCGTCTGTAAAGCAATTACTGTACCAATGCTTTGATGAGGCTATTATGGATTGGGAGATCACATTTTGAAAAAAAAAAAACAGGAATATAAATGGCAGGAATTTTTGCTTCCATTCATGTAGAAGTTAAAAAAGTTGCATTCATGTAAAAGTTAAAATGTATTAATTAAAAGTAACTTGATTCCTATTTGGCAATAACCAATACTTGATGAGGCCGTTATAGAATGCCAAACTAAAAGTAACTTAATTCTTATTTGGCAATAACCAATACTTTGATGAGGCTGTTATAGAATGCCAAACTATGCCATACTACATTTGGAAAAGTAAAAAACATATTCAATTTCTGTGGTGTCATATTTTTATTTGGCAATAACCAACACTTTGATGAGGCTGTTTTAGAATGTCAATTTAAAATTGGAAAGATAAAAAGCATATTCAATTTATGTGGTGTCATTCATGAGGTAGGAATTTCTGTTTTTATTCTAATTTTTACTAATTTTATAAAGTGGAATTAATTTTATCTTGAGATAAGATTATTACTTTCTTTTAACACACTGTTTTTAGATCGTAAAGTCCACAGCAAAGTTGTCACAAACCATGGATTTGCCTTTCACTTGAACATAAACATTTCTCACCAAAATATTTTCCTTTCCTTTGAACATGAACATCTCTTATCAAAATATTGTTCATTTCCACACATGAGATGGTGCATTTTTCTTATCAATAAGTTATCAGTGTTGAATTGCTTTGTGTTTGGTTGTTATTCAAAATCAAAGGAGAATAAGTTATCATTGTTGAATTGTTGTGTGTTTGATTGTTATTCAAAATTAAAGGAGAGTTTTTGTAAAGCTCCAGAAGTTTTAATTTTGTATTTTTTATTAATAACAATGTATTTATTGAATTTTGACTTCTATGATCCATCTTAAAATTATGCAAAATTCTTTTTCTAATAATCATATTCAAATGAACATTATCTACGCCTTTCAAATCAACTAATGTAATTAATCATAAAGACAATATATCTATATACTTTTAAAATTTCATTAATAATTTATCTTCGCTCAAAAGTTAAACGAGTTAATTACGAGCTCAAAAGTTACAGCGAGACTCTGCATGTATTTCATTTCTGTCAAATCTGGCCGTGAATGAATTTGGACGCAAACAGCTATGGGATTAATGCTATCTATTAATGCTAATTATTTATAAATGCTAATTAATCATGAGAAAAAATAAGGAGATTTGGATTTGGATTTATTTGTTGGTGATTGAACATTTTGATTATTAATTTATTTTTTATATCAAAAAAGATTTTTTTAGATTTTTAATGATGAGTGAAATATCCACTTAAACATTAAACAAATTTATTATACATAATTCTTTTTCGAAACAAAAATGATTAAACATAATAATTGTAAAAATCTCCAAACACATTCAAACAAAAACAATTTTATAACATATTCCAAACCATTGGATACTCAATTTTATTTTAAGTTTATTTTTTTTCTCAATTTTATAATTAAATTAAAATTGAGACACAACAAATCTATGAGAGGGGCTAACTGTTGTTTCACCAAATTCAGTCAGAGGTTGCCCTAAAGAGACAATTATTTCATATAGTCGGTGTTCTTTCAATAGTGTTGATGCCTTGTCAAATTCAGTCAAAGATTGCTATAAAGAGACCTTTTTTTTTCACATGGTCGGTTTTCTTCAATTGTTTTCCAAGCCTTGTTCATAATAAATATTAAAACAGTTAAATATGATGGGATTTTTATCCCTATTAAAATTCTCTTTTCTCTTTATGCTTTTATTTTCATTTCTTTATTCTTAAATAAAGAATAGCTCTAATCTAATTTAAAAAAAAAAATCAAACCAAAGATGCCAGGTTTAAAAGCTCAAAAAATGATGTTATACTTTATTGGTAATGGTCAAAATATTTTCACTTCTCATTAAAATACAAATTCATATTGTATTTTTATCATATTTTATAAAAATTCGTGTATTTTATAGAAATTTCTGAAGTGTTAATATTGTGTAAAAATATATAAATTAATTTTGCATTTCAAAAATAATACTAGCAGAGGTCAAAATATTTTCACTTCTTATTAAAACACAAATTCGTATTATATTTGTATCTTGTTTATAGAAATTTATGAAGGGTTAGTTTTGTGTAGAAATATATAAATTAATTTTGCATTTTAATAAAATATTAATTGATATATTTAAAAATCAAAATGATGAATTTAGAAAATTTAAAATATATTTTTAATATAAATATTATTATGATTTATTTTAATTTTAAATAAATTAAGTAATTAGAAAAATAAAAATGAAATTGATGTTGAGATAAATGGTGTTAAGTTAGAAAATAATTTTATTATGGAAGATATTGAGCCGAGAATTAAAAAATTAAGATAAATATATTGAAGGTTATCAATATGTCTTTCATGGCCATTAATACACTTCATAAGAAAATTCATATTTTTATAACCAAGGGTTAGGTTAAATATTTCATTTAATAATCATATAAAATTGAATTCATATGCAAATATAAAGATACAATGGAAATATCATTGCATATTGCATCTTATAAATTCTTTCATCGCTCATTTAATTCGAGTCAATAACAATCACTTTAAAAGAGCTAGATAAGAATATATTTTTTTTTGTAAATGACTGTAAGCACATCTTTAAATTAGTTCTTGAGAAGTCACCATCTGCATAACTATAGGAAACAGTGAGGGATTCCACCCCAAAGCCAAGCTATGACGTTAATAGAATAAAGGAACCTCTTATGGGACTCTAATCTCACTCAACCCAACCTATTACTCTTAGCCATTCAATTCATTGTTTAGGACTCCAAGCCTTCATCCAACCATCAATCAACAATGACAATATCTTACACTAGACTACATATCACAAAGAAGGCACATTTCCTTCTAACAGACTTCAATTCAAGTAGAAAGAGTCCAATTGTTGATTGCCTAGGAATAGCCTAGACAAGAAACATTTGGCCCCAAATGAGTCAATGAGCAACATTAACAAGCATGTTGGTTTATTTGTCTTTGTTTCAGCTACCATGGACATTTTAGTCATACTTTTGCCTAAAAACCATCATATTTCCTCTCATATTTTCATCAATAAATTTCATAACTTATATGGGCTCTTACCTATCACAATTACATATTTTCGTCTCATATTTCCTCTCATATTTTCTTACCATTACATGTATAAAAATTGTAATGTACTTATGAAGCATAATATGGGGTACCTATGGAGGTACCTAATGGGGATATTGAATCTAATGTAGCTATAATCATGGAATAGGCCCACTCAATAGTGGTATCTCACCAGTTCTTCTATTTAATGAGAAGAGAAAATGTTCATAGCTTGAGAGAGGAATGTCAAATGGAGAATGGAAGAATGATGAGCTGAATGGACATAATGAGAAAGAGTTGAGGGAAAGATATGTAGCTCTCAGTTTTGGCTCTTTGGGCTATTAGAATAAATGTTTGATTGCATTATGAAATGCTTAAAATAAATGTGATGTACACATATGATGTTATGATAATTTCATTTTAATTCAATGGGAACTGACATAATTCTTTTATGTGCAATAATTATGAGATCACTTCAGGATGTTGTGAATCCTTGCAATGAAAAGAATGTGTATATGAGGGTTGACAATGGTTTGGTTGATTGAAAAATCATATTACAAGTAGAGTGTTGGAATGGGGTGTAATATAGAAGTCGGCATGATAGAATAACACCACTTGCAATGGAGCTCAACAACATGAATAAAAGTCTCGTACTTATGAGAACAGACTTCTAAATGAATCAAAGTTGGGAAATTAAAATTTATAATTCAAAATTTTTGAGTATATCTCAATATGGAAATTAAATGTTGTGAGACATGTGAAATGATTGAGGATGGAGCTCAGGAAGAATATTGTTGTGGGCACATGGCAACCATGTGACACTTTGTTTACCTCATGGGAGCAAGTCATATCTAGCACCTTAACTATAAGACTCCATGAGCAGTGTAGTGGAGTGTGCCAGACTGCCACTTAGCCATAAGACTCCTTGCACATTGGATTAGAGCATGTTAGACTGGAACTTTTCTATAAGACTCTAATGATTACCTTGTGTAGGAAAACCCTCAGACAGGTAGACTACCTAGAATAGGGTTTTCCTAGGCTTGGACGGGTGAGTAGCTAATGGGGCCCATGCAGGAAATACCTTAGATAGGTAGACTACCCAAAATGAAGGTTTTCTAGGCTCAGAAAGGTGAGTAGATGATAGGGGCCCATGTAGGAAAACCTTTGGACATGTAGACTACTTGGAAAGGTGAGTAGCTGATGGGAGAAGAAATATACCCATGCTCACTGAGATTTGAGCACGAAGGGGATTCTTCGATAAAAGCAAAGATTGTTCGATAAATATGGAGCTTGTTCATTAAAGACAAAACTTATTCGATAAAGATGGAAATTTCTTGGTAAAGATGGAGTTGGCTCATTACTTATGAAGATAAATGAAGCAAAGAGTAACTTATACAAATAAATATCAATTTAAACAATTTTCTATTGAAATTAAGGTTTAATTTGATTTAAAATTTTATGACTAATCTCATCAAAATTGTATGCTTATGATATAGGTGCATTGTTGAACTATCTAGCACAGATATATGATGTTGACCACAAGAAATATAAGAGTGGTATCAACATGGTAATATCATAGTGGTGTAGCAGAAGCATAGTGGAGCTGAAGACCTCAGGGACTAGGCCATTGTGGTGACACTAAAAATCTGCAATATGCATGAATCACCATGAGGGATTTTGTAGCAAATGTGTTGTGTTATTAGAGAAAGCCAAAGGGATGCCTTGGTTGTGACACTCCATAAAAAATCTTCACATGTGAGGAAGCTTTGCTAAGGAATGGATTTATCAAGGGACTAGGGAGGCTGAAAAGGGGATACCTGAACTTGGAAGCTATGTAACTACAAGGAAGAGGAAACCTGAGTAAGTCGGTTTTCAAAGATTTATGTTCATACTCGTTGGGATAAAAAATGCATTAGGTGTGTCTCAGGAAGAAATGAGATGAATTTATCCTTGCAGAACCATTGATGACAATGAACAACACGGCTTGACATCACAATTTAGAACATGGAAGATGTTGTTGATGTAAGAGGTGTATTTCTAAAGCTCATATTTTCTTTATGTTCTTTGTTTATAGAACACCAGGGATGGTGTTCCTTTAAGGGGATGGATTTTGTAACACCCCTCTTGTTACCCATGTTGTTGTAATGTTAAAACATGAATGTGTAGCGCCACCATGGAGTCCATGGCTAGCTAAGACATTATGTTGTAAACATAAAATAATTTAAGTGTGATTTTTAATTGGATGGCTTGAACGAAGGGGCACATGGATCCAAGAAATTGAGTGGGTTTATTGTTGCATTTTTGTTGGTTTCTTGTGGCAAGCCTGTTGATTTTTGGTGACATGACTTGTTATGCAACTAGCTCACAAAATAGAAGAAAAGATAGATCAACGACTTAAAAATTAGCCTCTTCGAGGGGGAAACCTCCTTTACATTACATAAATGAAAAATTCTTGGATGATACACATGACAAGACCTCCTTTGTATATATATCAGTCTAAGGGGTCACAATATAGTCAGAGCTTACATAACAATAATAATGTAAGGGAAAAACAATAACAATAGTGGGATTCTATTGAGAACAACAATAACAATATGGGGGCACAACAATAACAATAAGGGGGATAAACTAGTGTTATAGGGACCTAACATGCCCCTATCCTTAAAAAAAGTGTTTTCCTCAACACTTGAGTAGTTATGGATGCTTCTGTATAAAATTCTCATCCTCCCATGTGGAATGTTTAGTGGGTAAGTTCTTCCACTTAATGAGATACTTTGAAATTGATCGATCTTGTAGCTGTTAGGTTCTTGTTTCCATGACTAATTCAAGCTCAAATATGTTTTTTACTTCTTCGTCAAGTTCTGGCAACACAGTTTGAACTGGAAGCTTGTCACCGATAACCTTCTTTAAGCATGAAACATGGAAAATTGGGTGTACTCGAGAAGATGCATGTAGCTCCAATTTGTATGCAATAGTACCAATCTTTTGCAACACCTTGTATAGACCGTAGTACTTGGGTGATAATTTATTATCCTTATTAGCTTGCTTGAGGGGAATTTGTTTGTATGGTAGTATCTGTAAAAATACCCAGTTGCCTACATCAAAATTTTTTCACTACGATGTTGATCTGCTTGTTGTTTCATTCAATTCTGCACCAGCATGAGGTTATTCTCTAAGAGTTGGAGAAATTGTTGTTGATGCTCAATGCGATATTTCATTACTTGAACCTTAGAATTTTCTCTAAAGATTATGTGATGGATGTTGGATGATATCCATAAAGTGCCATAAATGGGGTCATTTTTACTGCAGTATGGAAGGAAGTGTTATACCAGTATTCAACTAGAGTAACCACTTGACCCATTGTGTTTGTTTATCACATACAAAGCAGCGAATATATCCTTCCAAACATTTTTTCACTATCTCAATATGCCCATCAGATTAAGGATGATAAGATGAAATGTGAGCTAATTGAGTTCCAATC
Source organism: Pinus albicaulis (assembly GCA_034641835.2). Lineage (NCBI taxonomy): Eukaryota > Viridiplantae > Streptophyta > Pinopsida > Pinales > Pinaceae > Pinus > Pinus albicaulis. Next base: position 1,311,950,480 of record CM076578.1, on the reverse strand, counting down.
CAAGAAATTAATTCCGTCCAAAAATTTCCAGTGAAAATGGGATCTCTATCACTTACTATAATCTTTGGATTTCCATGAAGCTTTTGTATTATTTCCATAAATGCAGTAGCAACTGTTTAGGATTTAAAAGGATGAGATAATGCACAAAAGTGTGCATACTTGGTAAATCTATCAACTACCACCATAATGACATTCTTTCCTTCAGTCTTGGGTAAACTTGTGATAAAATCCATTGAGACCTCCTCCCAACACTGATTTGGAATGGCTAAAGGTTGTAATAGACCTGGGGTCTTAATTGTCTCAACTTTATTTTGTTGGAAAACTAAACATTCTGCCACAATATTTTGAATATCATATTTAAGGCCATCCCAAAAAAATTCCTTCTTGACCCTATGGTAAGTTTTTAAAAATCCTTGGTGCCCTCCTAAGGGAGAGGTGAGAAATTCCAAAATAATATTTTGTTTGAGTTGGGAATTCTTACAAATATATAAGCGATATGTGTACGATAATGAATTAGTTTTCCAACCAATTGTATCAGATGTACTAGGATCTTGCCACAACTTTTTAATGAGTGTCCACACCCCTTCATTATTCTTCCATTAGTCCCTTGTGTTAGTTATCCACTCGGGTCAGATAATAGAAATGGCACAAAGTACTGCTTCCACATCCTCATCCTTTCTTGAGAGGGCATCTGCAACAACATTTTGCTTCCATTTTTTGTAGATTATTTCAAAGTCATAACCCAACATCTTTGTGACCCATTTTTGGTGCTCTTCTGAAGATAATATTTGTTTCAAAAATTATTTAATACTATCATGATCTGTTTTCACCTTAAAGTGTCTTCCCATTAGGTAAGGTCGCCATTGTTTTAGTGCATGTAGTATTGCCAACATTTCCTTCTCATAAATAGGTTTGTGTAAATAATTTACTTTGATTGGATGACTTTCAAAAGCAATGCATTTTCCTTGTTGCATTAAAACCGCACCAATTCCATTTCTTGAGGCATCACATTCCACAATAAAGTTTTTTGTGAAGTATGGGGTAGCTAAGACCGGTGCTTGGCACATTACCTCTTTAAGATGTTCAAAGGCCTTAGTTGTTTCTGGAGTCCAAGAAAATGCATCTTTATTTGTTAATGATGTTAGAGGGGTCACTATTCTCCCATAACTCTTAAAAAACTTGCCATAATACCTTGTCAATTCGACAAATCCTCGAAGATGCTTAATGGTTGCGGGGATTTTCCATTCCTTAATTGCTTTAATTTTGTTAGGTTCTACCTTAACACCATCATGAGATGCAATATGACCCAAATATTCCACCTCTTGTACTCCAAAGAAACATTTGGAGGTTTTTGCATATAATTGTTTCTCCTCCAATAGTTTGAGCACCCTATCAACATGTTGAAAATGATCCTTACAAGACTTGAGTTGATTAGTATATCATAAAAAAATACTAAGAAAATTTTTCTAAGGGAGGGTTTGAAAATGGAATTCATCAAGCCTTGAAACGTGGAAGGTGCATTAGTAAGTCCAAAAGGCATGACCAAAAATTCATAGTGGCCCTCATGAGTTAAAAATGTTGTTTTCGAAATGTCTTCAGTCTTCTTTCTAATTCGATGATATCCTGAACAAAGATTCAACTTGGTGAAGTAAATTGCTCCATGTAATTCATCCAACAATTCTTCAATGACAGGAACGGTAAATTTATTTTTAATAGTGAGTTTTTTGAGCTCCCTATAATCCGAACATATACGCCATGATCTGTCCTTCTTGTACACCAATACTACTAGATGAGAGAAAGAACTTTGACTAGGTCAAGAATTATACCAGCCTCTAGCATTTCTGCAACCATACAATCAATCTCACTCTTTTGGGCATAAGGATATCTATAAGTCCTGATGTTTGGAGGAACACTTCTTGGAATCAAATGAATAGCATGATCATGATCAAGAATAGGTGGGAGGAATTTGGGAGTCTCAAACACCTTGGATTGATTGTCTAAAACTTTTTATAGATCTAGAGAAATAGATGATTTTGATGGTTGAACCTCTAGTGAGCATAATTGTGCAATTATGCCTCATTGTTATTTCTTCATAACCATTTTCATGACATTAGAGTTAATTATCTTTCCCGGTTTCCCCGTGATACCCCATAATTCAACTTCCTTTCCTTCCTAAAACAATTTCAAGAAAATTTCTTGAAAATTAAAAGTTATTGTCCTGTTGAGCCTCATAATTGTTTCTTTTGACACCTCTTTTTCACTTACTTTATTCCTTTTTGACCATAATAATCACTCAATGGACATCAAATCACATCGTTTATAGCATGGAAGGTATATAATAGTCTTGTATTTCATAAGTTAATAATGTTCTTTATTATTAATCTAATATTTTCCTTAGCTATCGAAATGAGATGATTATGCACCTAATGTCTGATCTTGCAGGAAAGTCCATTGTTTGATAGGTTTTCAAGTCCCAGATGGAGGAATAAATATATGGAAAGGTGGCGATCAATGCACTAAGTGATTCCCTCATATCTTCATGAACCAGATTGATACGAGAAGCTTCCAGTTGTGTGGTCAAGGATAAAGTCCACTCTGTTAGCTATTATAGGTGAGCGAGGAACGATATATATGCCTCATGATTTTTCTTTGTTAATCTAAAATCATGAGCGATTTCCGTTATGATATATTTTCATAGCTAAATTTAGCATTATGTTAGCAAGGCTAGGCATAGAGCTCTGAACATTTAATGATGTGGGATTTATAAAAAGACATTGCAGCAACCAAGAACATAGTGACGTGAGAAGTTAAAACTCGGTTTTCAATTCAGTTATAATGAATCCTTTTCATTTTGATGAGTGGTTGATTGTTTAACTAAATTGTGTGACCACCTACTTGTGGAGGTCCCCCTCAAGTAGTAAGGTTTTATTTTTTTAAGTAGAGTTCTTTATCATTTCGTAAGATTACTTTTTGGATGTATCCTGTAGAATGCTTTATTTCCTTTATTGATTTCGAGTTAGATAACAAGCAACCTAGTTGTTTCATTAATCATTTTCTTTTATTGATTCAGGACCACATGGATTGAATTAGCATTGAGAGTTTAAATTGAGAACGAGATTGTAATTTTTAAAATCATAGAATTAGTTTGTAGGTTTTATTTCAAAGCATGAGTGTTCCAAGTTTTATTTCAAGGCAAGAGTGATTTATCAATTTGAGAAAGTGTGATTTTTCATGCAAGAGTGTGTTATATTGATAGATGAGTTTATTCCTTTAGAAATCAAGTTTCCTTCAAAGCATATTTTAGATATATTGCAGAGTGTTTGTGAGTTTTTATGAGTTAAAATTAATTTTGCAAAGTGTGTGTGAGTTTTTATGAGTTAAAATTAATTTTGCAAAGTGTGAGATTAATTTATGAGTTTGAGATTTTTATTGGTTGTGTGGATTTCATAATTAAATAAAATTTTATAAGAGTGTGATAATCTTTCTTAGAATTAGTTTCAATGAATAATCCAATCATGTGCACTCACAATTTAATTTAATTTAGATAACTAGGATTCCTAGCACATATAGTGCACTTACACTCCGTCAGTTTACTAGCCCTGGCCGATAATTTATGTAATCAATTTAAGATAATTAAATTGACAAAAAATTTGGCATAATTGTTGGGGAAGTGTAAATACTAAGTCTTTGTCTTTTTATTTTGAAAAAAAAACAAAACAAAAATGGCATGCATAGGGAAAGAGATCCTAGAGGTAGATTCGTAAGTAGAGATACAAGTTTAATTCCAGCAACACCACTCACCCCACCATGACCTCGTAGTGTCACACCATCCACTCAAACTCATATACGATCCATCACATGCAAACATAGACTTCCCGAGGTACTAAGATCTGAAATCTGACGTAGACATTCACCAACGTCATCAACTGAGGTCGTACTAGAAGAAGAAGATCTGTTACACCAATTTTTGGTCATCTAACCTGTTGCTATTAGATGGACTAAAGTACACCATGTAAGACCAATTTTACCATAGTAAAATTTCTTTCACTATGAAAAATAACTTAATAACCCATAATTTATTAAGTTGCTTCTGGTCTAAACAGGAAACCCCATGAGGAATAATTGAATAAATCCTTATTTGTTTGATTTTCCTCAAGGGATAATCAATTAAACCATTGTTTAATTAATATTCCTGGTCATATGTAACCCAAAACAGGAAAATTAATTAGACAAATCATTATTTATCTTATTATATTCTAGGAATAATTATTTAAAACATTATTTAATAATATTCCTGGTTAAATTTGACTAAATAATTTATAAGGAATTGAATAAATAATTATTTATTTATTTATTATTTAACCACATTCTTAAAATAATAAATAAATCATTTATTTATTTATTATTTATAAATAAAGGGATTTGACCAAATTCAAATTCCTTTTCCCTCCAACAAAAATAATAAAATATTCCATAAAAGTTGGATCTAGATTTGGTTAATAATATTTTAATTATGCACCAATAACTAGGCTAACTCAATATTTTGTTATAAATAGAAGGGTCATTCCATTCATTCACTACCTTTGGTTGCCTAGAGATCACTCTTGATCTATACTTTTGGTCTGACTTTGATCCTCCCATCATTGTCATATTTTTATACTTTTTACTTGTGAGCTCCCTTTGAGTTCTATTTTGTCTGGGTTTTTTGCACCATCAAGAGAGAGAGATCTTAGATTTGAAGCGCGGAGGAAATACAAGAACACAACCCATTGAGGGGGATTGGTAACACCTTTCTATGTTCCCTTCCTAGGTGTCATAATACAAAAAATTCTTTAAAAAAGTCTTGTCTTGTTCATTGGATGCATGGAGCAACTCTTGCTTATTAATTGTTGTTTAATGTCTTTAACTGCATAGATCTAGATTTTCTGTAGCATTTATTCTTATCACTAACTACATATCTAAGTAAATTGACAAGCATCTTTGATGTTAGGGCTATTTTTTATGCACAACTAAAGTGAGTTTTTTTTTTGTATGCTTGCGATTAGAATTCACACTAACAACTGGCGACTCCACACGGGTTTATAATTACGACCGCTGTCATTTTTTAGATCCCTGCATGACCAACTGATTCAACCTTAGGGTTTTTCTTTAGCTTCTTATTTTTCATTTCTTGATGTTTTTTTTAACTTTTAAAAACATAAAACAGTAAAAATTCTAACTTTCGTGTATTTCTGGGCCCTTTGCGCAGGTAACATGTATCAGCCGCAACAGAGATGAATTTTTTTTATGAAACCTGTTACCGAGATATATGGAAGTGCAGGTCACACTTTTTGGGCCAAACATTGTGACCTCAGCTCTCAGGTAGTAGATAAAATCATGAAAACTCCAACCTCGGCAGAAAACAGGTCAGAAACTGCGACCTGTACTTTTTGCAAGATTTTTTTCTGTGATATTTTCTGGGTTTGCCTGGGGCATTGTTCAGGGTTTTCTGACCTCCCTCTTCACCCGTCTTGGACCTTTACTTGCTTAGTTTTACTCGTCGAAGTAGGAACCAAGACCCTTAGGGCTTCAATACGTTTCCACCTTTTTAGGAGGAGTTTAGCTGAAGCAGGTCCTCTGAGATTTCAGTGTTTTTCAGCCATTTTTCAGATCTGAACCTGTACTTTTAGATCCATTTCAGATTAGTTATTTATCCATCCAAAAAACCTCTTTTCAGTTTTGTTTGGTCCTCCTTTAGGGTTCACCCTGTTTCCCTTCAAGTTGTAGCCTTTCACCACCTTTTTTGCAGCATTTTTCCCTTTGGTTTTTTGCTGTTTTTTGCCCTTCTTTCTAGCAGATCTGACCTTTAGATCTTTGTCCCTCCCGAATTTAGATCCATTGTCCATTTTGTGTGTTTTGACTAGATTTCACCCACTCATAGACTAGTTGTTGGGAAGCCCTCCTCCATGGGTTTAAATTGATGCATCTTTAGTTGTTTCTTTTACTGTCACATTCAATTTCCTGTATTGTCATTTTCAGTTTTATTTACAATTATACAGCATATTTTTAATTTTTCTCTACACACGTCTAGGATTAATTAAAATTAACACACTTATCACATACACGTACACCTAAAGCGAAGAGCTCCTAGTTTACACCGCCAGGCCAAGACTTAAACATTTTAATTAGTTTATCAACACCTCCCTGCCCTTGTTTACCTCTCTTTCGTATTGGGTTCTATGTCTCTTTCCCATCATTGCACCCCCAAGGCGTTTATCCCGAAGACTCCAAGGCCTTCATCCTCAGTTTCCATTAGGAAGACTTACTCATCCGCGTAGGGTGCGAGTTCATCCTCCACCGAGTCCCCATTCTGACTCTGATTCTGGTTCATCGGGTTCCCCTTCTGGTTCTATCCCTGACTCTCCTCCACCTTTCACCTTCATCATGTCTGGTTCGGGACCTAACACTGGTGGTGGTCCCGACCCTAATGCTGGGAATTCCACTAGTGGTGCCACAACAAGAACTATTCAGGCTGCTCCCTTGCTTCCTTATATGGTAGGCCTAAGCCTTCCTGATTTTAGCCAGTTGATTAATGACCCCATACACCATGATCCAAGTCAGCCTGCTATGCCAACCAATCTTCCTTTATACATCCCCAAGTTTGAAGGAAATGCTAGAGAGGATCCTAACAACCATGTGCGTTCTTTCCACATGTGGTGTTCATCTAACTCCATCACTGATGACTCTATCCATCTTCGATTATTCCAACATACGCTTACTGGAGAAGCTTCCAAGTGGTATGTTGACCAGACATCCTCCTCTCATACTACTTTTGCAACCCTTACTAAGGCTTCTATGTCTTACTTCTAGCTTCCCTTCGTTATGACACCAGTACCGAAATCTTGACCTCTTTCCATCAAACTTCTACTACCCTCCTATTTGACCATATGCAAGAATGGTCCATAAGGAAGAGCCTATGTCGAGCCCCTGTTTTCAAAGAACGTGTCTACATTGACTAGTTTCTCAGATCCCTTTTTCCTGATATTGGTAAATATGTCACATCCCACTTTTCTCAGACAGAGGAAGCTGCCCTCTAGATTGCGTTGAAATATGACCTGATATATGCGCAATCTGGTTATGTTTATACCATCTTACTTGATCTCCCTAGACCTGGTGGTGCCAATGCACCAGGGGCATCCCATGCCGCCGACGGTATCGTTGGATCCCTTTCACATTCATACACTCATCCTCCCATGGGTTATGGTTTCCCTCAGGGAGGGGCCAGCTCCTCCGGCACCTTTCCCCCTCCCGACAGCATGTATCTAGGATATGCCATGCCTCATACTTTTTCCAAACCTGTTTACCCCAATGTTGCCTAACGACCTTATTATCTGCATCCGTAGCCTAGTGCTCTAGCTCCTTCAACACAAGCACCTCAACCTCCCTTGCCTTCTCAAGCTCATCAAAAACAACCACCCCCCCCTAGGGTAAGGTGTGTGCACAACAGAGTGTGACTAATCCTCCCACTTCCAAAAAGAAGAGGAAAGGAAACCAAAACCAACTCGCTCCAGATAATCCCAGAAACAATCCCTAAGGGAATACATCTAACACTGCAACCCAGTAACAGGGCGTTCAACCCAAGCAGGACAAGCCTATTTGCACAAGTAAACCTTGTTCTTGTTGCGGTGTCTATGGTCACTATACCCACGATTGTCCACTTTAGTTCCTCCTAATGCTGCACCCATCCAACTGGCTGTGTTTACCAACACTTTTCCCTAGTAAGGATATGTGGCTGCCCAACCCCCTAAAAGTCAGGCGGCCATTCAACCTCCTCCATCTGGTACCTCTGATTACCAGATCCTCATGATGAACTATGACCAACCCAATACCGCTAACCTCAACCTTCAGACTCGGTCCCATCAGTACAACTAGTCCCCCGCTACATTTTCTATTGAGCCCCCATCTTCAGGTCCCACAGAGCCTCTTTCGACATCCAATGGTCCTTTACTTATCCATTATCCTAAGGCAGAGGTCCATACCAATATCCCCAAGGGACCATTACGCCAAAACGTTGCTTCTGGCAAAGCCGCCCACTCCTACAGTATAATAGATGACTTGGCACAATCCCGTGCCGCCATGTCAATGATGGAAGTCCTCCAGTCGTGCCCTTCACAATGAAAAGCTCTACTAACTGCTATGGGTGTTGTGGATCCTTCAGATGATTATTTTATTGTCTTCGATATTGAAAAGTCATAGCATCCACCCCTTCTTGCATTCGTCACCTTCCAAATCCCTGTCAAGATCCGAAATGCCAATGTCTCTCGTTGTATCATTGACGAGGGGGTATCCACTTGTGTGATGTTTGTTTCTGTTTGGAAGTAGCTCGGATCACTCAAGTTAGCCCCTTCCACTATCACCCTTCGTGCGTGGGATGGCCACTCTTTTTAGCCCCTTGGCATGTTCCTCAATTGTCCTATTACTCTTGCGGGCGAGACTGTTTGTGTTGAAACTGAAGTCATTGATGCCCCCTTAGACTACAATATTCTATTGGGTCGTAGCTACACTTATGTGATGTCTGTGGTCCATCTGCGGTTCACCGTAAGATGTGCTTTCCTCACAACGGAAATATCGTCACCATCGATAAATTGAAATATTACAAACTGAAGTCTTAGGCCTCTCTAGAGTCCATTATCTCTTCAGTGGCCAATAAACAAATATTCGAACCTTCGACCAGTGTCTCACTCAGAGTATATAAAGATTACTCTTTGCTTGGTTCATTCCCTAGTCTCCCCCCTATCATCTCTGACCCTAGCTCATCGAATTTTTGCATGATGCAATCGTCTCAGTCTGAACTCAAACATCCCAGTTCAAAAAGCCAGCAACCTCGCCCTTTACAACCTTCTCCTAGTACTTCGAATCAGCCTTCAAGACCTCCTTCTCAAGGCCCCTCATCTATAGCTAGTGTCCATGATCCTATATATACTCTTGGAATGGTACCCCCTTGCCTTAACCATCTTGGAGTTGTCCTGCTTGGCCATTACCCCTCTGGTCAAATACTGTTTCTTGCTACTCCTGCTGGAGTATTTTCGGTACCTGTTATGGCTACCTTGTCTCTTCCCAACATTACCCTTGGGATCCAAGTCTGGTACATTGATTCCCCTGCCAATACCCTGCCTGGTTAGCCCAAACCTTACACTTCTTTGACCCTGGTTGAACCGGTCGCTATGACCCCTCCCTTTGCTTCTGTGCCTCAGCCAACTCAACATGAACCTAATCCTGTTATGAAAGCATCGGGTGAGGGGGGTAAAGCCCGCAAAAAGGCACCTAAGGACAAGGCTACCCAGACAACCCCTAATCCTCCTCAACATCCAAAGCGTACACCTCCATGTGCTTTGTGTGATGTTGTCGGTCATGCCACCCATAATTTTCTTGAATTGCCTCGTCTCAAGCCCATGGTCAACGAAGCATTTCCTGAGTCTAATATCCTAGAGGTCCATGTCACTTTACTTGATTCAGCCTCAAAACTAAAGTATTTGCACACAAATCATCCTTGTGCTTTGTGTGATTTCCATGGCCACTATACTCACCTCTTTCCCTGCCTCAAATACTACCGCACCTTCTTAGAAGCGATTCGCCAATTCGAGGCCAAGTGCAACGAATCCACCTCTTTATTTTTTGCGAGTTTTGCTTCAACAGGAACCAGAGGACGCATCTGCTCCCATTAACATTCCGCCTCCCGATGTTGAGATGGCAGAGCCTTTGGCCGCTATCCTCTACATGTCATCATCTATGAGATCCACAGTGGAAGACCCCTCTAGGGCATCCCCTTCTGTTTCGCCTGACCTCCCTGCAGTGATCACCCTGGGCTCAACATCGGTGGATTCATCATCTACTTGTTCTTCTGTCACCCTCCGTGACGATGTGCATGTGAACCTAACTTCTCATGAGGATGAGTTAGGTAGCTTCGCCACATCACGTGGTCTTTCTTCCACTAGTCACCCCATCTTCTATTGCGATGACGACATTATGGAAGCATTTACCACCCCTGACTTTATCTATCCCCCATTACATTAAAACCATGCATTGACACCCAATGTTTGTGTAAGGGGAAACCCATATTTGAGAGTCCAAGAGGCGCAATTGTCCACAACCCTCCTAGTGCATCTGGTCATGTCGACTCTAGCACCATTATTCTTCCCCATTTAGAAGAACCTCTAGAGTCCCATATCACTTCAAATCACTCTAGGAATGATCCCCCTCATCATTCCTTCATCTTACATCAACAACCTAGTCCCTTAGACATTGTTGTTGACCACCCTCTATATTTTCTCAGTGAGCACTAGTTTGTTATCTCCAAAGACACTCTTTGGTCTAGTGACACCATATCTGGTGCTCCATAAACTCCTCTGGCTAGGGGAATCATTCTCACCTCTGCATACCAGATCAATCCCCTCCATCACATATGCTTGGGGGCAGTATCCCATGCTTGGGGGCACGATGACACCCCTGGCCATCTTCTCATATGATTACCATAAGTCTCAGCCTAGAACCCATCAATCTAGGTATGGTTGATTGTCCTCCCATTCCTTGGATAGTTGGACCTACCAGCCTCTCCGACGAGCCATATATTGTAGATGTTTGATACCATATCTTCAAATATTATACTTTGTGTGATACCATGTTTACACATGGTCCCCATTTTTGACTTGGTGGGTGGGGATGATTCTAGACCTTCTCTAGTAGGTCATTCCTATATTATTTTCTTACCTTGATACTTCAATAGGACCATATTTCCAAGAACCATTAAGGCCATCCTTAGAAAAGCAGGGGCTCTCCTTCCCTCATTAGTGTGTTCTCAACAATTTGAGGACCCCAAAATTGGCCAATGCGGTGCAAACTACATGATCCCCTCAGATCTCAAAATGTAATGCATCCAGGTCTTTCTCTCTCCAGTTGATCCTCAACTCTGCCATACCTGCACAAAACCATCATGTTTTTTAGCATACAGAAAGGAAAGACTGCATCATAACCATAAAATCCCATCTCTCAGCCAAAAAACAATACTGAAACCCATTTCTTTGACAAGTCACACTTTTCAGGCCATTTCTAGGGACAGGTCTCAGTTTTCTGCCCAGTACCTGCTACCTAGGTCACAAAAAAAACCCAAAAAAGTGTGACCCAACCTGTTCCTAGGCTCTGGGTGCCTAATCTGAAACTTTAATCCACTGAATTAAATGAGTATGGTTAGTCCTCTTACCTGCAACTGAAGGATCTCGATTCCCACTGTCAGTTTGTATGGTATGATTGCCACAAGATTTAGGGCCTTTTCTCCTCTCCACATTCACCACAGCTACACTTGCAAATGAATCAAATTGGAGGGAAAATGCCTTATGAAAACAGAAACCGCAAAATTCCCTTTTGCCAGCTGCGACCAAACCGTAGCTCGGTTTGAAAAACCATCAGCACCATTGGAAATCTCTCACCTAGCTCTCAAATGGGTATCCTTTCATTTTTGGTGATTTGATACTTCACCTGGATAAATTTTTTCCAAGAAGCGTCACTTCACCGCTCCTCAAAATCAAATTTATTCACTTGTGACACTTGTACTTGGGGCACCACCTTGCCTTCATACTTGTCGATGCTCGTGTAGATTTTTTTCATGAGTAACCATCTTGTACTCATGTTTTTATGGTCCCCACCATGTCTGTTCTATGTGGCAGCATCATTGAGTCGCCCTTGTTTAGAGCATCTGAGTTGAGTCATCATCGCATCCACGGAGTCTCTCCCGAGTCCCTTTGTCTCTCGCCACTATCCTCCATCCTTCATTTCTTTGCACCTCTCTCACGTCACACATTTTGGCCTTCAGTCATACTATCCCCTATCCCCTACAGAGTTGAGTTAGTAGCTGCCATTTCATCCATGCCGTTTATGCTCTAACAAGGGAAGTCGTCAGCCCGCTACTTAGTACCCCCCATTCCACCATCATCCTTGGTGTCAGTCTATCAGTATCTCTACTATTATCCGTCATGCCTTAGTTGAGGATTCTTCATTGCCTCACCTATGGTGGACCTCCTTCTATCGACATCAGCTTATTCATTCTAGAAGATAGGTCTAGAGGGCAGTGTACCTTGGTTCCAGCTTCCACTCTTGTTCAGTGCCTCAGATCAGGCAAAGGGACCCTTTATTTCCCTTTGAATTGATCGTTTCTCAGTTCCATCTCCTTATGGCTTGATCAAGATCCATATCCTCGATGGTTCAGTGATGCAACAGATTGTACCAGTGATTCCTGGGGTGTGTGTGAGATGTTTCAGACCTCATGAAGGGGTGGCCCTTTAGGTAGCCCCCCACATTCCTGGATGACCTCTCTACTACAACCTTGGATGCAGCTCCATAGATTTGATGGTTCCGACCTCAGCCACTTACAACGCCTTTTTTTTAGTTTGCATGTATCATTCAGATTTTCAGAGCCCTTTCCTGTTTTACAGGGCCTCTTTGGTTGTACTTATATCTCATATACTTAGATGTTATTGTATAAGTCCTAGCTGTTGTCCTAGGCACAGTATGTATGTGGGATCCATTATCATGTTTTTTATCTGGCTCATGTTTATGCCAGCATGTACTATATAGTTCAATCCCATGTTTGTTGGACACATCATTATTCTTTGTACTTTGTTATCTCGACAGGCATAGGTATGCCTCCCCCGCCTCATGTAGAACAGGTACTCACTCATAAAAGAGACTTGTCACACCTCTAAGTCTCACCTCCTCAGGGTCTTGTCCTCTCGCGCTTCAGTCTGCCTTATATTTCTATCTCTCTCTCTCTGACTCCCCTTCGGTGTCTAGTGATTGAGTTCTTACAATGTACTTCAGTCATACGATTAGCTCCTAACGCTCGCACGTTGGAGGGCAATCTGTTACACCAATTTTTGGTCATCTAACCTGTTACCATTAGATGGACTAAATTACACCATGTAAGACCAATTTTACCATAGTAAAATTGCTTTCACTATGAAAATTATCTTAATAACCCATAATTTATTAAGTTGTTTCTAGTCTAAACAGGAAACCCCATGAGGAATAATTGAATAAATCATATTTGTTTGATTTTCCTCAAGGGATAATTAATTAAACCACTTTTTAATTAATATTCTTGGTCATATTTAACCCAAAATAGGAAAATTAATTAGATAAATAATTATTTATCTTATTATTTTCTAGGAATAATTATTTAAAACATTATTTAATAATATTCCTCGTTAAATTTGACTAAATATTTTATAAATAATTGAATAAATCATCATTTATTTAATTATTACTTAATCAAATTCTTAAAATAATAAATAAATCATTTATTTATTTATTATTTCTAAATAAAGGGATTTGACCAAATTCAAATTCCTTTTCCCTCCAACAAAAATAGTAAATATTCCATAAGAGTTGGATCTAGATTTTGTTAATAATATTTTAATTATGCACCAAAACCTATTATAACGCAATATTTTGTTATAAATAGAAGGGTTTCTCCATTCATTCACTACATTTGGTTGCCTAGAGATCACTCTTAATCTATCCTACATCACCAAAAAAAGGAGTAATTTTCCTAACTTCAACTTGAGAACAACTTATAGCTCAAGAACTAGAGTTCCCTAGTGAAGAAGAAACCTATTTTAATACCATTGGTAGAAGAACCAAAATAACTAGAGGAGGAGCTAACAAACCCAATTTTGGAACCCCACATTAGTTCTGAAGAATCTACAATGGATGAGGAAGGGGAAGGAGAAGTACACAATATAATGGTGAACATATTAGGATTAGAGGAGGAAGAGGAGGTAAGATTGGAGGTGGAACAGGTGGAGGAGGAGGAAGAGGAGATAGAAGAGAACCATATCCTGCTGGATTTCCTATCTTCGATGAAGATAATAGAGTAATAATGAAAAATATCTCACCCTTTTTCCTTCCTAAATTCCATGGATTAAGAAGTGAGGATCCCGAAACATTTATTTTTGAGTTCGAAGTTTTATGTATATCTTATGACTATTTTCATGATTCTCAAAAGTTGAAATTGTTTCCAGCCACTCTTAGGTATGCAATGTTAAAATGCTTCATGGGTTTAATAACAAACTCTATTAGAATATAGGAACAAATGAAAAATGCATTATTAGATAAATATAATGATTACTGCATGCCCCATAGCCTTAAGGATGAAGTTTTCAAAATGATGCAAAGAGAGAATGAAAATCTTGAGGATTTAATTGAAAGGTTTAGCTATAATCTTAAGAGAGCTAAAATGGAAAATTTAGATGAAGACACTTTGAAAGCTATCCTATTAAAATCCATTAGAGATTAATGGATATATATTCTAAGCCTAATGGGTAAAGGGGATATTTCTCAGTTATCATTACCAGATATTTCTAAGTTATGCATACACATTTCAAGAGGAAAAACAAAGACTGGAAAAAGCCCAAGAGATCCTGTTATTTCTAGGATAATAAATCTACGGCCGGAATAGTAACTAGGGCTGAAATAGGAAATTTTCTTGATGATTTTAAAACATAAATTTGAGGGAGTCTTAGTGAAAAAATAGACACCCTTAAAATATAAAACAAGCAAAAAGCTAAAAATGCTGCTCCATCCATATTTTGTCCTAAGTGCAGAAAAAAACATGCCTTGAGAGAATGTCCTCTTGACTTGAAGAGTGTAGAAACTTGTGTTATATGTGCGGAAAATCATGATACTAAAGAAATGTTCTTCAATACTAGCTCTTAAAGTTTTTTACCAAGAGGAAGTAGTCAGGAAATTGATACTGAAGGTTGTTCCATAATATGAGTTGAGTTTGTTGGAATATCATCAGAATGTGTAGGAGTGACTTGTTTTTGAAATTTTTCTTTTTCATTGAGAGACTTCTCTTCTTCAGAGACATCTTCTTTTTTAGGTTCCTGAATAACAACTATTAGTGACTTCTTTTCCAATACTCTACCAGATTGACTACGAAATTACAATATTTTACAAGACAATTTTACATTTGTTTTTAGCTTCGGGGCCATTTGATATGAAATGACTGTATTAGTTTTGCTGTGCTAAGTGTCCTTTTAGTTTATAAACATGTGCATACTTGTCTCATTATTTTTCATAAGGATTGAGGATTTTAACCATGAATGGTAGATGATTTTAGGTGAATTAGAAGCATAAAAAAAACTTAAATAACACTGAACAACTGTGTAAAACAGAGAAAAAAGTCACCACATATAATTTACACAGCAGGCATGATGAAGCAGTTCACCCCTCCTAGGCTACATTTTCTGGTCCAGGTCCCAATGGCATGTCCATCTTTCATTATGCTCAATTTTTTTTTTTTTTTTTTTTTTAAATACATGTAGTTACAGGCCTCTAATGGCTATTTTATTTGCACCAATGGCTCCGGAATGCTCCAATTAGTCAAGAATGACTCTTCATTCCCTCTGAATGGGCGAAAATTGAGCCTCCTACTCTTTTTCCTAGTTTCACCTAGAAAAGCTCCACTAAAAGTGGAGAAATCCACTTAACTGGAGTTAATTTAGTGAATTCCACCATAAAAAATGTGCCCACAAAAGTTACTACTGGATTTAACTGCAGCTCTAACTTATAAGTGCTAGTGGTTGGGGTGGCTACATTCCAACCCCAAAACCGTGGAACTAACTGTAATCGAAGGTGGAACTCGAGGCATAAACCATGATGGATACGGTTAAAATCCGGTTGAGGTTGGTAGGTTAGGCGATAACCGCGTAGAGGGTAAACCACGACCGTTTCCATGTGATAAGTATAACATAAAGCTGTTGCGGAGTCTGTTGGAGTTAACACTTTACTACGCGGTTAATACTTGCTGTTTCAATTTATACCATGTGACACCACCATGTGGGACCGCTGGCTGGTTGGGACCACTTTCTACCATGTGACACCACCATGCGGGACTGCTGGCTGGTTGGGACTGCCGGTGGTCCCAACCCCCAAACATGAATCCATTCAACTTTAACATAAACCTGCGAATAGTTAGGGTAAAAATACACGTGTAGCTCAAGTGGTGTGGCATGTGCGTACTCTGCCAAAGGTTGCAGGGTCGAGCCCTGTAGACCTTACCCAAAAAAATTACATAGTGGTTCAAGGGCCATGTGGTAGCCTCAGGGCTAGTCACGTGGCACCTTCTAATTGCCTTCAAAACATAATCATACAACCATTCAACCAATAAAATTACGCCACTTGTCATCCTAGGGTTGGTTATGAGGAAAGGAATATTCCTCAAAATATTCCTTTTTGCTGACTGTGCATCCACCTTGCTAACTGGGCATCCCAGTCAACCCTGGTCAAATTGTCGCAATATTTACCTGTTTGGCATTTCGATCAAAACGCGATATATCCCTCATATGACATCGGTTTTTCGAACTGTTCATGGCACCGAAATCAAGAAGAAGATATCTACACAACCATCTTAGTTTCAACCCAATACTGTAACTTTGAATTTTGAGAAAAATTTATGAACTCCTGATCACTCCTCCCCATTGGGAAGCTTTTGGATCCCAAAAGACTTGATTACCTATTTAGTAGATGAGGATACAACTCCCTCACCTTTCCAATCTCCATCCACTTTTCCTTGCTTGGTTTAGTGCGTTTGAGCCCAACTTGAAGGTAGTCAACACTTCCCCTCTTGGATGCTCTTGTCCTCCTGTCAAGAATTGTATCTTCTTTGAGCTCATCCAGAAATTCTGGCGAGAAATGTTCAATAGAAGGTAGTTTAACATCACTTCCTTGATCATCAATCAAAGGTGGCTCATACAAACGTAAGTTTTCAATATTAACAACTGAATACATTTGCATATAAGAAGGCAAGTGAGGTTGAACATTAGGGGAATTTTAAAGTCTAAAATGGGCTACCTAAGAAAAATGTACAGCAAAATAAATTTCTTAAGGACCAATAGGATTCAAGATGATGATGTCAACCATGGGGGATGATTTACCATTTTTTAAGTAAAAGGGTAAAAATATTAAAAAATAATAAAATAATAAAACTACTTTTTCAACTTATCTCCCAAAGGTTTTACTCAAATTTGAAGCGGGAGTACTCGTTGGATGCAAAATTTAATTCCTCATCCAAGGAGTGCCCATGTTGCATACTTTCGATGGGTCCTGCTACATGAAAAATGAGAAATATATGAAAAACGTGATTGCAATCACATTTTCATGTATTTCTAATTTTTCTTGTAGAAGGACCCATCGAAAGTATGCAACATGGGTACTCCTTGGATGATGAATTAACTTTTGCATCCAACGAGTACTCTTGCTTGAAATTTGAGTACAAACTTTGGGAGATAAGTTGAAAATATGATTTGAAAAATATTTTTTTCTTTTTTTTCCCTCTAAAATTTGATGATGTAATCAAATCTTATTTTATTATTTCCAGTATTATTTTATAATTTCCTTTGGAGGCCCATTTTATACCTCAAAATTACCCTAACGATGCATTATTACCAACTTGATTTATGATCTTGAAAGGACCATAACGAATGGGTTTGTCAAACCAGGAGGTAACTCCTCTATTCAGAATGTGTATTAGCTGAAGAATGTACATGCATTTATACATGGAGGTGAGGCTATTGGGATTCATCTCCCAATGACTCTTGGCCTTCCTTATTTCCTAATATTATTTATTATACAAAATTAAATATTCACACCCATCCCATAGGATTAGGTGTCAACATTCCCCCCTTTAATCTGACGAGATGTTGGTGAGTCCAAGCATCGATCTGAACTTTTCAAAATTTTCTCTTCCAAGTGCTTTGGTGAAGATATCAGCAGTTTGCTCATTTGTGGAACAATGATGTAGATGGATGGTTTTTGCCTGAACATGATGTCGAATTAGATGGTACTTTGTATTGATGTGCTTTGTTCGATCATGGAACTTTGGGTTCTTGGCCAACTTTATTGCAGAAGTGTTGTCGATCATGAGTGGAGTGGAATACATTTGTTTCATCTGCAAATCTTCCAGGATTTTCTGGAGCCACACAATTTCCTTTGTTGCTTCAGCTGTTGCCACATATTCTGCCTCGGTCGTGGAATCTGCTGGAACTGACTGTTTGCGTGATCTCCATGAGACAGCTCCTGATCCAAGACTCATGGTGTAACCTGTAGTAGACACCCCTATTTCTTTGTCGCCATCAAAGTCTAAATCAGAGTATCCGATCAAGCTGAAGTTGCCTACCTATGTGTATTTGAGTCCAAAGTCTTGAGTTCCCTTCAAGTACGTTAACACTCTTTTTGCAGCAGACCAATGTCCTTCACAAGGTTTTTGCATGAACCTTGAGAGGATTCCAACAGCAAATGAAATGTCAGGTCTGGTGGTGGTCAGGTAGATAAGACTTCCTACAAGCTGTCTATACTTAGTTTCATCCTCAAATTCCTTCCCTTAAATAGATGTGAGCTTCAAGTTTTGTTCCATTGGAGTGGTTAAGGGATTACATTCATCCATGCCAAACTTGTTCAAGAGATCTCCAATGTACTTCTTTTGAGAAAGAAATATGAATTTAGGATGTTGAATTACTTCAATACCCAAATAGTAATGAACATGCCCCCAATCAGTCATTTCAAAACCTTTCTTCAACTCTTTCTTCATGGATGCAATATAGCTCTCATTGTTTCATGTTATCAAAAGATCATCTACATATACCACAAGATATACAACTATTTTTCCAACTTTCTTAACAAAAAAAGTTGCATCATCAAGATCAAAATGTTTGAAGTCAAGTTTCAGAAGATGCTTGGTTAATTTCTCATACCAGGCTCGTGGTGCTTGCTTGAGGCCATACAAGGATTTTATAAGCTTGCAAACTTTGTGTTCTTGACCCTTTACAACAAATCCTTCTGGCTAGGACATATAAACTTTCTCCTTTATATCTCCATTCAAAAAGGCTATTTTTACATCCATCTGATGGACTTTCCATCCATTCTGAGCTGCTAAGGCAAAGAGAGTCCGGATGGTGGTCCATTTTGATGTGGGAGCAAAAGTTTCTTCATAATCAACTCCTTCTTTTTGTGCGAATCCTTTTGCCACAAGCCTGGCCTTGTGCTTGTCAAGTGAGCCGTTTGCCTTGTACTTGTTCTTGTAGACCCACTTACAACGGTTTTGTTCCCAAAGGCAGATCAACGAGCTTCCAAGTGCCATTCTTTATCAAGGCATCATACTCCTTCTGCATCGCTTCTTTCCATTCATCATGAGAAGCGGCTTCTTTGAAGGAAGTTGGTTCATGATCTGTAGACAAACTCAATTCACAGTTATAAGCAATATCCATATCAACAGGGGAATCAAAATTATCTACATCACCTTCGATTTTTTGAGTGGAACTTCTTGTTCCTGTTTTTCCAACCTCATCAGGATGAACATTCTCCAGTGTCTTTGTCAGCCATTTGGGAGGACCTTTCTGAGATGGCCCAGGCTGGTCATTTGACTGAGTTGGGATTGATTCAAGATTCAATCTCCCAATTCTGTCAATCACATCATCCAATGTGTCATCCGCGGTTGTTTCTTCATGTGGGGGAGAGAGTGCTTCAGGACATGATTCCACAGTTTGATTCAATATCGGAATCCCCCCTTCAAGATGTGGAATCACATTATCAAATTCTTGGAAGGAATTTGCATGTGTGAATCTATCCAGGCGATCAAGTTGCCGCTCAACAACTTTGTCAGTCTTGGAAGATTCAAGAAATATGACATCTCTTGCTATTACAAACTTCTTATTTGTTTCATCATAGAGACGATATCCTTTGGAGGTATTGGAGTACCCCAAGAAGATACATTTTCTACTTCTAGCACCAAGTTTGTTCCTTTGACCCTTGGGTATCATGGCATAACAGGTGGACCCAAAGACCCTGAAATGCTTTACCGAAGGAATGTGGCCATGCCACATTTCAAAAGGAGTTTTGTTTCTAATTGAACTTGAAGGACACCTATTCTTTATGTAAACAGCACATAGAACTGCATCAGCCCAAAACATCAATTTCACATTCTTGAAAAATAACATGGAGCAAACCATATTTAAAATAGTTCTGTTCATTCTTTCAGCTACACCGTTCTGTTGGGGATTATATGGCACAGTTGTTTGATGTTTGATTCCATGTTGACGAAGATAATTTTCAAATTCGTTTGAAGTGTATTCTTTTCCATTATCAGTACGTAGAGAGCCAATATTAGTTTGTGCATCATTTTCAATCCATGCATGAAAATTCTTGAAAGTTTGAAAAGCATCAGACTTATTCTTCAGTAAGTAAATCCAACACATTCTGGTGTAGTCATCAATAAATGTCATCATGCATTTGTTTCCATTTGTAGAAGAAATAAGCATAGGGCCACATAAATCTGAATGAACAAGTTCAAGTTTCCTATGTGCTCTTGAGTGTGAATCATGAAATGGCTGTTTGCTATGCTTTCCTAGAATACAAGCATCACATTCCTTAGGTTTTCTAGGAATTGTAGGCAGTCCATTAACACCATTTTTCTTCAACAAACGAAGGCTTTCATAGTTTAAGTGTCCAAATATAGCATGCCATAAAAGACTTGATGGGAATGTACCTTCATCATGATGTGAAACGAATGCAAATTTTTGAGAGTGAGCAGATGAACCTTTCAGCTTCAAGAGTCTCCCTTCTTCTATTCCCTCCATGAAAAGTGAGTGATTTGATGCTTTTCTGACCTCTCACTTGCCATCAAACAAGTGAATGGAGTGTCCTTGTTGGCGGATTTGGACCAAGGATAGCAAGTTTCTCCTCAACTCAGGGAGGTATAGAACCTCATGTAGAATATGATCTGGAAGACTAGGCAACTTAAGCCTGACTGTGCCAAGCCCTGATGGCTTGAGTTTGGATTTATCTATGAAATATACTGCTCCATCAACTTTGTCAGTGAATTATTCAAAAAAATCTTTTCTAAATGTCATGTGACATGTTGCTCCTGAATCTAGCAACCAATCATCTCTCCATGAAGTAAATGAAACACCAAATAGGTTTTTAGTTACTCCATTGTTACAATGTGCTAGATAGAATGAGCTGATTCAGGTGCTTTACCTTTGTCTTTGTCATTAGTTTTACCTTTGTCTTGATTTCTTTGCTGCTCAATTTTAGATTGTCTGCCCCCATTTTCTCTGAAGTTTCTTCTTCCTCTTCCTCTTCTGCCATCTCTTCCTCTGGATGAATCTGAAGCATGACTCTTTTCTCTATATGCCAAGTATGCAGCCTCTTCAGAAGATGAAGGGACTGTCATCTTCTTTTGAAGGAGGGAAAAAAAAACTTTGCTGGAGAATCTCTTTTGAAGGAGAGAAAACAAAAACACTCTTTGGTGGAAAATATACTCAATTTAAAAGGACAGAAACTCTTTGCTAAAAAACACTGAATTCTGCACCAAAAAAAATATATATATTTTTTTGTTTGGGGAAAAAAAAAATTATATGGGAATCTATATTGAAAGTGTGGAAGAAAGGAGGTTTTATGAATGTGAATGGTATTATAGAGAGTGGTAATATGGTGGGAGTGGTATTAAAAAATGGGAAGGGCGTGTTAAAAAAATGGGCAGTATTGAATATTATGAAGGGCTGTATTAATAATCGATGTATGGAAGGGTGGTAATATGTGGTGGGAGGGCGGTAATATATGGTGGGAGGGCGTATAGGAGATGGGAGAGAAGCGTTGCAATGGGTATGACAGCACTGGAAGAGATGTATAGAAGGCGGTAATAATGGAGTTGAACCAGCGTTTGAGCGTATTGGAGTGAGGCGTTCGAGCATATTGTTGAACATTGCTTTTGTTATATGGAAGGGCGGTGTTGACGTTGGTGAAGCAGTGGCTTAGCGCAGTCATGTGTATATATGCAACGTGGGAATATCTGAAGTCATGTGTATATATGACAACGTATTATGTATTGGATGAGTCATTGTAGGTATATATGACTGTAATGCAAAGGAGGGAGCGCAGTGGAGCAGTGTTATATATGTGTTAAACGCAGGTGGAGAGGGGCGGTATATGATAACGCGGAGAGGGGCGATATTATGGTGGGAGGGGTGGTGATATTAACAGTGGTATTGGAGGGCAGAGTGTATTGAATGTAGTGATGGCGGAGTGTATTGAACGCAGCGAGGGCGGAGTGTATTGAGCGCAGGTGGAAGGTCCGTGGGACAAGCCACGGGGTATTAAAAGCGCTGTATTAAAACCGTTGACAAAGCACGAATGGTGGGAGGGAGGTATTACGAACTGCGTGGAGGGCGTGATAGCGAGGAGGGCGTATTGTAATATTAAGAAGACAACGTATTATATACCACGACAGAGAGCACTGTATCAATGAAGGGGATGGAGGGGATGGCGTGAGGGAAGTGTGAGGGGGCGTGGGGAGTGTGGAGAGAGGGAGGCCGAGAGGCCTGTTACAAAAAATATGGAATGCCAGAGTTGCAGGACTGCTGGAGTTGTAGAGTGGCAGGTATCTCCTGGAACTGCAAATTGTAGAATTTCAGGGACTACAGAATTGCAGAATCTCCAGAGGCTGCACAAATATAATTGGGCAAAAAATTGCAGAGATAGATTAAAAAAATGCAGAATTACAGTACAACAATTTAATAGGAGCAGCAAAAACTATCATAAAAACTGACTGAGCAAAGGAACCAGGGAGTTACACCACATGCAAAAATGCTAATAGTGGGACTGGCTCTGATACCATGTCAAACCAAGAGGTAACTCCTCAATTCAGAATGTGTATTAGCTGAAGAATGTACATGCATTTATACATGGAGGTGAGGCTATTGGGATTCATCTCCCAATGACTCTTGGCCTTCCTTATTTCCTAATATTATTTATTATACAAAATTAAATATTCACACCCATCCCATAGGATTAGGTGTCAACAGGGTTTGAGCATTTTACCTTCCCCTTACATTATTTCTTTGCTAATGTGCAACCATACCCCATATCCCTCTTGAAACTTGTGATCAACTCGATGTTTATCATGCCTCTCTTTGTATTTTATTTGACCTTTATCAAGCTGTTCTTGAAGTTGTTGATGTATAATCTGAATTTTCTCAATGAACTTTCAAGCCTTATCAATGTCACTATGGCCATCAATTGCAACATCCTTCCCAAAGATGAAGTCTAATTGTGATTTTGGAAAATACCCAAAGCATACTTCAAAAGGTGATGTTTGAGTAGAAGAGTGCTTTGCCTAGTTGTATGCATGCTGAATTTAATGCAGCTACTCATCCCACAACTTAGGATGTTTGCTACAATATCCTCTCAATAGATGCACAACGGTTCTGTTCACCACCTCGGTTTTTCCATCTGTTTGTGGATGGAAAGCGGTACTCTTTTTCAACTTTGTGTCCATCATACTCCATAGATTTGACAAAAAAATTCCAAATAAACCTAGAATCCCTATTGTTTTCCAGGTAAATCCCCTCTGTGGATAGAGGTGATCCCTCTAGCCCTAGGGTGGGTCTAGCAACTACGGGAACATACTAACATCTACCTTCCTAGATTGTAAATGAAATTCAGAGAAATGAAGATGACCTACCTTGTCCTGATGCTATGTTGTTGTCTTCCGTTGAAGCTTGTTGATCTTTCATTCTCCTCAAGTTCGATACATACTACTGCCAATGTCTGATTACCTATACAGATAGTCAGGAAACAACGACAAGCGTAAAATCACGACAAACATTAAACAATTACAACCTATCTAACTAATCAAGGAATGATAAAAATCTCATTATAGATGTAAACAAGAGTGGAAGATAAACATCGGATGTATTTTATTATGATAAAGACAAGGGGAGTTTACAACTAAGCCTTGATGTTGAGACTCTCGTTCGGTAGGTCCGTATCCAAGAACATTTGCGACACCCTCATACACAAAGGTCTAAGATCTCACTATGTTCTTAACACACAAAAACAATCACACTTTGCACTATTCTCCCGAAGCTATCATTGCTTCTCCTCTCTAGCTAACTAAGGCAGTAGAGCTAAAGGAGGTATTCTTATATAAAAATGGAGGAGGAGGTTATGGGCCCTAAAATAATGGGAAAAGAGCTTATCCTTTGGAGTAGTCCTATTTCTTGGGAACAAGAAGCCCAAAGGGGAATTCCTCGGCCATATCCTAAAAAAAAACTTCCAGTTCGCTTCCTCGTGAAACTTCTAGTCACGAAAGCTTCATTTCTATTTCAAAAAATTTCCAAAAGAGGATCGACATGGGTCTGACATTAAGACAGAGCACTGATCGATGCGGGTCTCAGTACAAATCTCTGCTATTGGCACTGGTCAGACACTGAGACAAAGCGCCGACCTTGAAAACCAAGTTTTTATAGGGATATTCCAAAAAATTTGTAAAGGGAGATGAATTGGTAGATAAAGTATGGTTCAAGGGTATGTATTCCATGCTTGGAAAGTACACAAGGGTCATTGTATGGGTCCTCCAGGATCAAGGAACAGGGAGTATAGGGACGGTGAGAAATTTCTCTGTAACAGATGCCCCCAAAGTATGTAGTCCGAACAAAAGTGAGGGGTGAAATGATTTACAAGTACGTGCAAGGAACCAAACACTCCCGTCAAGAGACCTGCAAATCAATCATAGATACATATACATAACTGGATTTCTGATGAAAATACATGAACCAAGGTATGGACGCAGCCATCTGTAAAAGAGACCATGGTATGGTCGCAACCATCCATATGAAAGAAACATGTATCCAATCATGAAAAAATCATATCGCATCACAACCTAGACTCTAGAGAATAAAATATAGGGTCTTACGCTCTGTCATGACCCGATGAAGTACAATTTCAAGAATGAAAGTAAATGAGATAAAGTCAAACATGCAAGAAAGTCACCTGATTACCAACCAATGATGAAAGCTGTTAATAACCGCAATAGAAACCACCAATAATGACAATGGTTCTCAAGGTACCACTAGTACAATACATGAAATGTTAATAGTGAGTTGAAGTCAAACACCCTTGAAATCACTCGATCGAAGGCCAATGATGTGAACCTGTCGTCGAATGCAAAGAACTTGCCATTAGGGCATGTAAGATCTAAGGTACCAAAAACGATTCTCTAGCCTTGAGCTAAAGTCAAAAGGAAGTGAAATGTCGAAGGAGGGTCATAATGAATCCCACATCATAGACATGAAATAGAGAAGGTAAAATGAGTGTGAATCAAGACTGAAAGAGAGGATTAGGGAATGTACAAACTGTAGAAGGATTTACTCTTAAACATATTGGTGAGACGACTCTGGAATTTGGCAGCATTTGAATCAAATAGGATCAGAGGTCATTTTGACAAGTTTGGTAATTGAATGAGAGGCAAACGGATTTCCCAAACCCATGGAGGCAAAGTGACAGAATGAAGATATCCCAACCTGACATGAACTGGAGACAAGTGTCATGTTCAAGAGTGACATACTGCCGACACAACTGATGAATAACTTCCATTTTCCCCCACCATTTCTAGCGAGTACCTCTTTATTTTTACACAATATTGAAGATGATAACATATGCTTGTCATGTAAGTTTTTCCTTCAGACAAATCCATCCTAGTACATTTTACGAGCCCTAGGAAGGAGGAACTCGGTAATGTCATGATGACGATTTCCAATGTCACTTAGTTTTAACAAGTTTGACAAAGGGAAAACTCGATATATTTTCATGTTTAGAGAGTTTGAAAAGAAGCGGAAAAGAAAACTCTAGATGTCCCTTTTTGTAAATAGTCTCTCATACCCGAAAAGGTAGAAAAATATATATGAGAGAACCTCTTAGTCACGATTGGCTAAGGTATTCCTTTTTCGTAAATAGTTTATCCCAACCCGAAAAATGGGTAAACGTATACTGGGTAAATGACGTTTCGCAGCCTTTAACGAGTTCAAAATGATAAGAGTCTCGAAAATCTTTTCAATTTTAGAGAGTCAGAAAAGATCTGAAAGTTGACTGCTCCTGGAGGAACGAGTGGTATTAAGGGTAGCAACTAGTTCCGATGATGGTGGAACTGCTCAGAAAAAGTAAAGGTCAAGAAGTTGGATAACAAGAATACTCATTGCAGCAGTTCCTCAAGAATGGGTAAAGTAACCACATGAAGGCATATGATCGGCCAAGCAGATGGTGACGATGGAATGCGAACACCAAGGCTCATCTGGCAAAACAAGCCGATAAAATGGAAATCAGAAGAGGTAAAATGAGAATGGTTTCATTTTTACACAAACTTGAAATCAGGAAACTCTGCTTGAAGTTGGTTTCATTTTTACACAAGCTTGAAACAAATATAAAATATGCTTGAAAAATATTTGCATGCCCCTAGCATGGTGACTCAATTCGCGGTACATGACCCCCCAAGCTTCAGTCCATTCACTTGAGTAGTCTACTAGTTACTAACAGATGGATGAAATGAAGGTTCAAGTACAAGATCAGGTGAAAGACTCGACTTGGATTTTACGAGATATGATCAAAGAATCAAATTGAAAAGCGAACCTGTTTCATTTTTTAACGAGGTTGACACAGTAAAATAACTATCCTCACAAGAGCTTGTTTCATTGTTTAAGGAGCTTGACACAAGAAAATGAATTCTGCTCCAAAATAAGCTTGTTTAACTTTTTAAGGAGCTTGACACAAGAAAATGAGCTATGCTTCAATGAGTTTGTTTCATTTTTTAAGGAGCTTGAAACAAGAAAACAAACTATGCTCCAAAGACCTGATCATGACGAATAAGAAGTCATGGCTTCCAAGAGGTTTGCATCTGATGGGAGAAAAACATCTTGGAAGTCAGGACCCAACACCCCCAGCACATGATACACAATGAAAATATCACTGAATGTGGGCATGGGACAAGTAGCCACAAAATTGACATGTAGCAGGGAGGATACCACCGACAGGTAACGACCAGGAAGGGACGATGGTAGACCAAATGTCACATCAGAACCAAAGAACGAAAGCTGATCAATGGTCACGATCCGAACTTCATGTGGAAAACAGATCACACGAAAGAGGGAAGAGATAAGCGCACCCATGGCATAAGCATAGATGCACCCCAAGGGTATATTAAAATCCAAGGTGCCTTGGACCACCATCACGTCTATATAGACGTTTTTCCCTCCCAAAGTAATGGGAAACTTCGGAAGGATCTCTAATGGTTGACTTGTTCCTATGTTAAAAGCCAACAGATTCTAAGTAACAGGCACAAGCTGCAGAGAACCCAAAGCTTGCCATGTAGTTGAGGAAAAAATACTAACCGAGGAACCTTCACCTATAATCATGCCTGGTACAACGATATTGAAGGCATGTACAATGATCTCAAAGGGCATGCAAGAAGGAAGATAATATCTTGTAAATCGACTCTAATCAAAGGAAGCGACCAAACTACATGGAGGAGGTGCCATAGGAATAAGAGGATTATCCCTCTGCGTTACGGGAGTAGAAAGACCATCCTCATGGGATCCAGGAACGAGAGCAGGAGGATCACTTTATGAATGGTGGCGACAGGAGTCGGAGGATCACCCTCCTAGATCATGGAAACAGGTGGATCACCCTCCGATCCTGGGGAAGCAGAGGAAAAAAAAACCTGACTGGGATGAGACCCACTCTCGACAGAAAAGACCTGATGGACCGTAGGTGGAACCAGGTTGTTCTTCTTCTCAACCAATGATTGGTCGAGAATGGACTCGAGAGATTGACTTTCAGGGAGAGTGGAATTGACCAGAGATGAATCCCAATCAATGGGTTGATCAACGATGGGAGGATTCGAAGAAAAATTCCAGTAACCAATAGGAAGACAGGGCTCAGAAGCCGAAAGGGTATCCAACACTTTAGAAGCTTCATCCATATGAGGACAAAGGTGAATGGGATGGTTCCCTTCATGCAACCTACAAGGAAATTTGATCGTACCCTATTTCTTACGAGTCTCATTATCTTTAGCTGAAGGCTCATCATCAGCATGATGCCCAGAGGTTGATGATGAAGGACGAATCGAGCCAACGGACCACACTTCTAATACCTTAGGAATACCAGGGAAATCATGAAGAAGGTGGTCAACCTCACATAGCTTGTAAGCGAATTTGACTCTGTGAGACGGAGTGGGAGGTTTCTCGATATAGCTGCATGGGTAGAAATAGTTGCTGATTCCCCCCCTAGCTTATTTTCCTTCTTCTTCTTTGACTTCTTCTCTTCTTCTTAGCCACCTGGGTACTAGAATCCAAAATTTCACCAGGCGAAGAGGAAGAACGAGGTGAAGAAATGGGAAAGTAAGCTAGGGGGAAAGTCAGCAACTATTACTACCCATGCAGCTAATATCGAGAAACCTCCCACTCTGTCTCACAGAGTTAAATTCCTTTGCAAGCTAAGGGCGTAAAATTCCCTTGAAAGCTAGGGATTTCCTCTCGCTACTCGGTCTCCTCCTGAAGGGTCAGTTGATATCAATTGGAAACCTCAGGGTGCTTGGTCAGTGTTGGCTCGAGGGGTCCTGACCCAGGTTCAGAGTTAAGGTTTGCCAACAAACCCCTATACTACTGGACCTTTCGGTAGTGACTTGCTTGCGCAGGTCAAAGTATCACCCGAAGCAGTATGGGTGGGTGCTGGAATCAAGTTTCTGCACCCTAAGAGAGGATAGGTAAGCCAAGCAGAGCTGCGTCCGGCTTGATAATGACCAGATCACCTATCTCAGAACCAGATCTATAGATCCCCTTCACATCCACATGCACAAGGTCAACTATACTTACTGTACTTAAAAAATCATATACATCTAAACTAGTAGTGTAGTATTACAAATATTCTCATAAAACATAACATAATAGAACCAGATGCATAAGAAACACTTAACACATTACTTTCGCAGCTTAACACAGAATATGCATAACACAACAGCTATCAAAGATTCGCATCAATAGTACAAACACTTTAAGCTATGCAACAACCTTTCTCATTCATTAATCCTTCCATTCCTTCTTACAATACCCAAACCCAACCTGCGCACACAGCAGCAGGGTCTGCACACAGTTGGAATTGGGATCTCCGTGCACACAACCAACAGGAGTCCTTTTCCCAAAAACCCAAACAGATCTACTAAGCCACAATTCGCATCAAGAGCTCATCATATTCTTACATTACAATTCAAAATATTCCTCTATTTATAACAATCTAGCCTAATATTTCCTATGGTCCACAAACCATGGTTTGCGGACTACAGGTCTACCCTTTAACCCATTAAAATGATTTTTCCCACCCCAAAACCCCTGCGCTAGACTAAATATAATCAAAGATATACAAAATCAGACCAGTTTCGTAGCTTGTAGGAGACCCTGTTCCAACAGTCCCCCAACACAATCTTGTGACTCGTCCCGAGTCACTATGGTGGTGCGGTGTCTATCTGCACACGTAAGGTATTGATGGCTACGATCAGTGAAGGTAACACTTCTTGACTCTAGGCAGCAACACTCTGTACGATGTCTACAAGCTTCTGGGAGGTCGGTCCTTCAAGAGCCATGGTAACCTGCTCTAATATATGGTTGAGTCGCGTGATTGCATCTTGAGCACCCTGTGATATCTGGAAGGCGACATCACCCCATGGCTTCAAGTGCTTTGTGATGGAATGCTTCGCTCATTGAGATCTGTAATCGTGTCTCGGAGTGCGTTGCTGGTCTTCAAGAGTGCCAGACACTGCGTAGGGACTAAGGAGGGCAAGGTAGCTTCGATCTGATCGAAAGTAGCTTCCTTCTGTCATAAGTCCTTCTTGACGTTCTGAAGAACCGGGTTGAACTGGACCACTGTCCAGAGCTGCATGGCCGCCTTGAGCAATTGAGTACCCAAAGTAAGCTGTCCCGTAATGATGTCTGTAGCTTCTGTTATCAGCACAACACGCTGTGCGCGTACCTCTGGAGGTGTGGCAGGTTGTACTTGGGCCTGTAACGCAGTGAATTGGCGGGCCATTTGGATCTTGAGGGTTTGTATTTCGGTTCGGGATGCCTTTAGTGCTGCAACCAAGCCTTTTATGGTAACTCGGAGTGGAGCTGACGCCGAGAGCTCCTCAGGGACCTCTGTGCCGAGCTGGTGAACCACCGTTTCGAGCTGCACCATCTGCGAGATAGCAAGGGACACATCTTCGGTCTATCGTACGATGAGCGATGTGGCCACATTGAGATTTTGCGCATCCTTAATGATAGCCGAAGTAGGGCGTGATGTAATGCGATTCAGGTGCAGCCTAAACAACTTGGTAACCATGCGTATCCTGTCCAGTTCTGAGTTTGGAATAGGTCGGGGGTCATCCTTTCCTTTCGTTGGGATGAGGCTGTAGTATTAAACCATGTGTGGTACCTGCATTCCCCATGATTCAGATGCAATGTTCAGGCGTGGTCTACCCTAAGTCAAGGTGTCAGTGTTCTGTAGAGCTGCATTGAGCACTCCTGTGCCGTCCACCATCCTAAATGTTCGCATAAAATCGTCCCACAAAGTATCCCAGTGGTGAGTGCACTGATGTAGCTCCGCGTCTACGTACCATGCAACTGGACGCAGTCGCAGAGCATGTATAAATAGGTGGACCCGTTCTTTTGGGGTTCTGTCGTACCACTGTGTTTCCCATGAGAGAAAATATCTGCATGGATCTTCTGACCCGAGGAACTTCTTGATCCGTCTCCCAACTGGAGCTTCGAATCACATGATCATCTTATCTCGACATTCCTCCCAATTGCAGAATTCCTTCCCATGCGTATCCCACCAGCGCGCAGGTGTTCCGCGCAGGGCTAGCTTAAGGGTCCATAACCTGTGTCCCTTGGGGACTTTGGCTTTGAATGCGCGTAAAAATTCCCCAATGTTACCTGAATCCCCAAAGTAGGGCAGGTCTCTTACCTCGGAGGAGATGTAGTGGAAGTTCCTTGTGACTCGCAGACATCGCAGTGCCAAGACCTCATGCAACCGGCCTTGCCAATTCTCAAGTTCCCCATCAGAGTCGGAAAAGCATTCACTGTACTTTTCCTAGTAGAGTACTCCTTCTGCCATGGGGTTAATCCAATCTTCGTCCTGCATAGTCAACTTTTAAATGTGATCTACTTCCTCCTCATCGTGCGCTGGCTCTGTATACCACACACCTTCCGCAGGATCCAACGGTACTATTACTCATGTACTGTTATTTTCAAACACCATGCTTCGCTTTTTGAGATTGATAACACCCCCCATATCTATAGCCCAGTCCAGCCTGAGGAGTGAAGGGTAGGGGTCCGCATCTCCTACGATCTCTATTACCTCAAAGTCATCTTGGGCCCTTACTGCCACGATGTCTACCTTGATTTTTGGCAGCCTTCCCAGAGGGATGATCTTCTGTTGATTCTCCATGCACAGCTGGATGGTGGACCATTCCAACTTAGGTTCTCCCATTCGTTGCCATGTTTGTTTAGGTAACACGTTCGCATCGGACCCAAGGTCCAAAATGACCTGATCCATCTCGTAGTCACCAATCTGCGCATTCAACCGCATTTCTCTTCCGGTGTGTTTTTTATACCGGTATAGTTTGTGTACATCCTTGGTTCCTGGGGTTGGATCGGGCCGCACGACGCAGCTATTCATTAATGCCTGCAGGTTCTCTACAACCTTTGGGTTATGCAGCAGCTTCATACATGTCTACAGGAATGTTTCGACCCCCTCATTTGTCTTGCGTTGCGTCGGTACCTACACAATAGCTACTTCTTCCTTAGCGAAGTCCTGGCCAACTGTGGTTATTGTTTATTATCTCTTTTTTATGTTTGATCCTTCTTGACGGTTCAGAGGATCCATGGCAGCATCTTCCTTTGGTCCCCGGGTGGCCATCCCACTGTGTGTTATGACTTTCACACTTGGGTCCATGTTCCTTAGCTTGAATTCAACTCTCTGCACATTCTGTGTAGGGGTGGGCTGCTTTTCCTGCATTTTTGCTATTAAGATTGGGCAATCTTCAACCGCATGGTCCAGTTGTCTGCAATATTTACAGGACTTCCTTGTGGGATTTGGGCAGTCCCTTGCAAAGTGTCCTACTTCCCTGCAATTATAATAGATTAGCTGTCCACGTCCTCGAACTGTGCTTCCTCCCTGACCTTCCCTGCCCCTAGCTGGGGAGCCACCAAAGTTGGTGGGGGATCTGGGTGACGCAGGGTCTGATTTCACCCTATACAAGTTTCCGCGATCTATCATTAGATCATAAGTCCGACAGTTCTGCTCATCATGTCCTACCGACCGGCAGAATCTACACCATTTTTGCTTCAGTTCCAAGACGTACGCACCTAGCCAGGGGCAATGGTTCGTATCATGCAGCCCTGCTACGTGGCAGTCATCTCACCACAACATAGATCCGCTTGAGCCTGAACGCCATAGGTTTGGTTCTCCATTTTCTCCTAGACACACCGGACTAGGCCCTCCTGCCTGCGTGTAATCTGCCAGTAGTGGGCACTGATCCTTTGTATGTCGAGATGCTTGACATCATATGCACCATAGGTCTGTGCTAGCTACTTTTCCTTGCTCCTTCCGCAGTTTCTGAATCTCCATGTGCATAGCCCAGAGTTGCTCCTAAATTTGCTGTACTCCCAACGAAGTATCTTCTCTAGGTGTAGATTCTAGTTTCATAGCGACTTCCACAGATTTTTCCCACGACTCGAAGGTATGGTGACTCATTGGTACACGTAGGTGAGGCAACAACATAGCGATGAACCATTCCGTATGTTGTCAATCGTCGTACTCAAATCCTCCTTCCTTGATTGCTCTCTTTAGTCACTAATTAGTCTCCCATACCAACTCAGATGCTCCTTACTTAAAGTCCTTCATGTCTGCTACTAACTGAGAGTAAGGTTTTGGCTTTTGGAACTGTTGCTTTAGAGAATCGTTTATATCTTGAATAGATGCATTCCCGTTCTGAGATACGTATTTCATATACCAGTCCAAAGCTCTTTCCTTGAATGCCAGGGATAGTTTCACCCTCTTCACCATATCACTTGCCACATTTTGTGCAGTCCATATGGAATCTGCAACAAACCAAAATCGGTCCATATCCTCATCTCCTACCCCCTTAAAGGTAGGTAGTTTCAGGTGCGTAGCCATATCACTGTCCGACGGAGGTGGTGGTATGGGCGAATTCTTACCTTTGTGCAGCCTGGATGGCGGTGTAGCTGGGGGGCTCTGCGTAGCCGTCTCTCACAGAGGGCTATAGATAGATCTTCCTCCTTCAAGGTTGGTTCGATAGTACTTACCACTGCGTGTCGTACTCTCATTTAGATCCGAGGTCATTCACTCAGTGTGACTACATAGAATACTCTTCTTGCACAATAATATCTTAATCAGCAGGGGTAATGTCTTCAGGAACTTGACTCGGAAACCTTTAAAGAATCTCCGCTCTGCTTCAGAGTAGGAGACAAACTGATCAATGGAAAATTTTGTCACAAATCCTCCTAGCACACTGTCAACCCAGTGATCCACCGTGCGAGTGATGGTATTATCAGTTCTTTCCAGTTGCTGGATCAGCCCTAGAGTCCACTGAGTGACTCGTTCATCCTTCCAACACTTTTGGAACTCTACAAGCCTTGCCAGCCACTCCTGAAGCTCGATTGTAAATGTCACAAAGAAAATTTTGTAGCTTTCCGTAAAAATGTTTGTTTGTCTGATTTTCCGTCGTTAACCTCGTGCTGCGATTCTCTTTTATCGCAAATTCCTGAATCTGATTTTCGAACCACTCTTCAATTTCCTTTATCTCGGGCTTCAAATACTCTCTTGTCATTACCTGATCCCTCTCTCAAAATGCTCCTGGTCTCGGCAACGGAACGATTTGTTGGCTCGAGGGGTCCTGACCCAGGTTCGGAGTTAAGGTTTGCCAACAAACCCCTATACTACTGGCCCTTTCTAGAGTGACCTGCTTGCGCAGGTCAAGGTCTCACCCAAAGTAGTATGGGTGGGTACTGGAACCAGGTTTCCACACCCTAAGAGAGGATAGGTAAGCCATGCAGAGCTGCATCCGGCTTGATAATGACCAGATCGCCTATCTTAGAACCGGATCTATAGATCCCCTTTGCATCCACGTGCGCAAGGTCAACTATACTTACTGTACTTAACAAATCATATACATCTAAACCAGTAGTGTAGTATTATGGTTATTGTCATAAAACATAACAGAACAGAACCAGATGCAGAAGAAGCACTTAACACAGTACTTTCGCATATTAACATAGAATATGCATAACACAACAGCTATCAAAGATTTGCATCAACGGTACAAACACTTTCAGCTACGCAACAACCTTTCTCATTCATTAATCCTTCCATTCCTTCTTACAATACCCAAACCCATCCTGCGCACATAGCAGCAGGGTCCGCACATAGCTGGACTTGGGATATCTGCGCACACAGCCAGCAGGAGTCCTTTCCCCAAAAACCCAAATAGATCTACTAAGCCACAATTCACATCAAGAGCTCATCATCTTCTTACCTTACAATTCAAAATATTACTCTATTTATAACAATCTAGCCTAATCTTTCCTATGGTCCGCAAACTGTGGTTTGCGGACTCCAAGTCTACCCTTTAACACATTACAATGCTTTGTCCCACCCCAAAACCCCCGGACTATACTAAATATAATAAAAAATATACAAAATCGGACCAGTTTCACAGCTTGTAGGAGACCCTGTTCCGACAGTCAGGTTTTGGGAGTGAGGAATAATTCCCTCCTCTTACATCGAGATCGCCGCTATTAGCCATTTCTTTACCTGTTAGTCCTCATCGTATTCTCGACGATATTACAACCTCGTCAAACATGGATTCTTCCAGTTTTATTGGCAGTGAAGAGCTTCATGTTTCTACTGAGGAGTATCAACTCTTCCCAGAATATTTCCCGTATGTCTCCAGTCAACCTTCCCCTCAATCGGTGTCTCTTCCACTTGGTTATCGTACTTTGGGTCAAATCCTTTTTTGTGTTGTATCCATCACACAATCCAGTACTTTGACTCCCACAGGGATCTCGTCTATTCCTGCATCAGGAATGTCGCCTTCGACACCCATCTCATCGACCATTGTTACATTTGTCTCGGTTCGACCTACCATTTGTGTGGCTTCATCTGCACTAGTTGTTAGTACGACTAAGTCGTCAGGGTCTGCTGCTATTCGCAGGTCTATATTTATCAATCCCATGATGCCGGTTAGGCCTGCCGT
Organism: Pinus albicaulis; assembly: GCA_034641835.2. Taxonomy (NCBI): domain Eukaryota; kingdom Viridiplantae; phylum Streptophyta; class Pinopsida; order Pinales; family Pinaceae; genus Pinus; species Pinus albicaulis. The sequence goes on along the minus strand of CM076578.1, from coordinate 1,311,915,316 downwards.
GAGTAGATCACAACCTCACGCTGTGGAAATCCCTCCTACGTGCACCGCACCTATGGTTTCTACTTTTATTCCTAGCAGTTATACATTCGATGAGTATCTGTTGGATATTCAACGATGGTATGCTCCCTCTCCGAGTCCTTAGCAGCAGAATTCCACACCTTAGTGTTCTCAGCAGCCGCAAGATTCTGGAAATCCTCCACATCATTATGATGTATACAGAAATCCCATCTATTTACCTCCAATTGATCCCAATCAACCTGTTTACCAGTCGGGACAACCCTTTCAGGGACTACCCTCGAGTCCAAAGGGACAAACTTACAGTTTTCAAGGACAACCCTTACTGGGACAACCTTCGACTCAAAAAGGACAACCCTACGGTCCTTTTGGTCAACCTCAATTCCAACCAAGAGCATCTTATGTTCCTGGGGGGGAAATTTATCCACCATAGGGACAACCTTTTGTGCAACAGCAACAACCTTACGTTCAACAAGGCCAAGCTTTTGTACAACAAGGAAAACCCTACGGTCCTGCACCAGATCAACCTGGTTTTCAGGGGCAACCTGACCCATCCCAACTATCGGGCCAACCTCTTCCACAAGGGCAACCCGGTGGCCCTCAGTATCCAGTCCAACCTACCCCACAGAGACAACCTATCCAACCTCAGCATCTGGTTCAACCTGCTCCGCAATGAAAACCTATTCAACCTCCTCTGCAGGGACAACCTGCTCAACCTCAAGGGGCTACTTACCCTCCTCAAGGTCAATCTCAAGTAGTATATAGTGCACCCCAAGGTTTCACTTATTATCCTCAAGGTCAGTCCCATATGGTGTATAATCCACCTCAAGGCAATGCTTACATTCCACAGCAAAATCCATATGTTGCTAAGCAAGGACCCTAGTGGTTTGCTCAAAATCAATATCCCGGTCCTCAACCCCTGTATGGGTAGAACTATCAGGCTTATAACCCCTATGGATAGAATCCTTCGGGACAAAACATATGGGGGAAGAATTTCTCTCAACCTAGGTGGAATGCTAATACTGGTCTTTATCAACGAACTACAATGCCTTTTAATCCTCAATTACCATTTCTCGCTATGTTGGATCTACCTGATGTGTCAAAGTTGACGAACGATCTAATCCTTCACAACCTATATTGGCCTCCATTTCCAACCAAAATTCCTAGTAATTGTCCTAAGTTTGAGGGCAAGTCCAGAGAAGACCCCCAAGCACATGTTATGACATTCCATCTTTGGTGTTCCTCTAACTCTTGGGTTGAATATTCTATCCGAATCCATCTTTTCCAAAGGACTCTTAATGGTGCCACTACTAAGTGGTGCATCGAGTTATCTCATGGTGTCTTCCAAGATTTCAATTGTTTAGCCATGGCGTTTCTCACGCACTTTCAGTTACCGGTTTGGTATGAAATCGGGACACACCTCCTCACATCCTTGAAACAAGATCAAGATACTCATATCTCAGATCATATTCATGAATGGAGGCGTCATCGTCACTTTATCAAGTTTGACATTCCTGACCAACTTCTAACTGATTGGTTTAATACCTCTTTCGTTGCTTCGATTGCTAAGGACATTGCTATGGGGGCATGCGTTACTAAAAAACAAGCCATTGCTCATGCCCAATACCTTAATCTTGTGTACTCTCAATCTAGCACGTTGTACAATCTCTTGCCTGATGCTCCTAGACCTAGAACTTCCAAAGCACCGACGATGCCATCCATCGATGGTATCATCGGTTCCATGTCTTAGAGTTCTCAGAAGTATCCTCCTCCAAATCTTGGGAAGCAAAGATCTACTCCTTCCAATGATACTGCTTCTCAGCCAACGCCGAATTCTGGTAAAATCATGAAAGTGAATGCCATTTAGGCCAATCCGGCGGATAAAAATTCCAAGGGTAAAAAGAAGGGTAAAGGTAAGGTCAAAGCCGATACCCCAAAATAGGATTCTCAGAAATCTCGTGCTGATGATGGTTCACAACGTAAACCGAAGTATCCTTGCTTGATTTGTGACGAAGAGCACTAAACCAAGGACTATCCTCGACGGGCCGAAGTGAGTCGATTGCTCAAAGGCACCCAAGGAACTCTGGCTGTTCTCAAAGAACCATTTTCGTCACAACAGACTCAGTTTGTAGAGAAAACTTAGTCCTCTACCCCATTTGGCTCTCAGGATTTCATGATGAATAGTTCTGCATCCATTTCCATAGCTACCCGGTCGAAAGATTATACCGAACTGCGTTAGGCAACGGGCAAAGAGATCAATGATGGTCCTCCTCCTCTACCTGCTTCTGGCTCTATTCAGATTGAAATGCCTAGTACTAAGCCCATTGTACGACCACCTTCCAAAGGTGTACTCCGTAAGTCTTCTTATAATCCTAACGCCTGTGCTGCTCAACATTACTGTATTGTTGAGGATTTTTCCCAGGCGCCATCTGCTATGTATGCATTATAAGTAATTTAGAGTTGTCTGTCTCAACGGAAGGCTTTGGTATCTGCTATCGGTGGGGTTGATCTTGTTGATTCGAGCCTTATCACTCTTGAATTGGAGAATTTCGTCCCACGTCTCCCTCACCAACTTGTGCTTATTATCCAAGTTGGGATTAATGGAATGACTGTACATCGAGTAGTCGTGGACGAGGGTGTGTCTATGTGCATCATGTCATCTGCCTGCTGGAAAGCCATCGGTTCTCCAGCTCTGAATTGACCTCCAAACACTCTAGAAGCATTTGATGGAAGAGAATCTAAACCTCTTGGTGTTCTCGCTAGTTTACCGATCACTCTAGAAGGGAAAACAGTCAACGTCGAGGTTGAAGTATTTGATGCCATGCTCAATTACAATATTTTCCTCGGTCGCAGTTTGACTCATGCCATGTTGTGCATTCCATCCAATCTCTTTCATGTTTTGTGATTTCCGCACGAAGGAAAGATCATTGTTGTCGATCAATTGTCTTTCTTCACTTCTTCATCTTTCGAGAGCAACATTCCGTATGTCGATCAAATTCTTACACCTTACGAGAGCGTAGGGATGAGTCTCTTCAAACATACTGCCCTCATGGGTATTTTTCCTCTTCCTCCACCCAACACTATTCAGGTTAACATGATCTCCAAGTCTTCTAATCCATGGATCATCCCTTCACTTGAGCAGATTGATTTATTTGGAGATTCGATGTCGTTAAGTCTAATCGAGATTGATTATTGTGAACTTATTTCGGCTTCGGATCCTCCGCCTCTTGATCATGCTCCTTCAGGAATGTATCTTGATACTTATTCTCAATCCCCATGGCTCGGCGATTCAGCTTCGCCCGATCCCTTGAAAGAGATATTTCCCTCTGATGAGGCCATCATGGAAACTGTGTCTCTTTATGATCTTCCTTGGGACGATAGTCATCATCATTCCTCGTTCATGCCTAGCCTTGGGGCCATGTCTATGTGTCTCAAGAGGTTCGCTTCTTAGGTTCCTTCTCCTCTTCTTCGAATGCCTATCCTAACACACAAAGTCTTTATGGAAGGTAACTTGAGAAAAATTACACAAACGTTGGCTATCGACATCTATGTTAAACCGGGGGTTGTTGAGAACATCCATATTGGGGTGATCTGTTCTCCCGATGAGGTTCAGGTTTATACTAGTCTCTTCCTCGAGTTTCACAACATTTTCGCATGGTCTTAAAAAGAGATGCCCAACATTGATCCAAGTATAGTGGTGCATGAGATTCCTACCTATCCTGGTGTGAAGCCTATTCGCCAGCGTCTTCATCTTGTGCACCCTAGAAAGGCTGCCACTATTAAGGGAGAAGTTGAAAAAATTCTTAAATCTAGATTTATCTATCCGATTCCCTTGACAAAATGGGTTTCCAATATTGTTCCTGTAGATAAGAAACATGTTACCATTCATGTCTGTGTTTATTACCATGAAATTAACTGTGCTTGCACTAAGGATAATGATCCCACTCCTTTTATTGATCAGATCATTGATGACTGTGTCGGGAGTGATATTTTTTCCCTTATGGATCGGTTTTCTGGGTACAACCAGATTAATATTCTTCCAACAGATCAACACAAGACTGCCTTTATCTATCCTTGGGGTACTTTTTCTTATAAAAATCTCCCTTTCAGTTTGAAAAATTTTGGGGCTACATTTCAGCGAGATACGTCATATGCTTTTCACGATATTAAGCTCATTGTTCAACCTTATCTATATGACCTTCCAACTCATTCGGTTAAGCGTAAAGACCATCTTGATCATCTTCGTCAGTTTTTTCTTTGCTGTCGACACTATAAGATTCAGCTCAATCCACATTAGTGCGTCTTCTGTGTTCACTTCAGTAGACTCTTAGGGTTTATCATTTCCAAAGACGAAATTCATCTCGATCCGCTCAAATTTGAAGCTATCATCAACCTCCCCTCTCCTTCCTCCTTACATCAGCTGCAGAGTCAACAGGGGAAAACTAACTTCTTAAGGCATCTCGTTCCTCTGGGATGAGATCGCCCAAAATTCTTTCAATGCACTGAAGGCGTTGCTCATCAATGCTCCTCTGTTGCATCCTCCGAATTATCATCGCGATTACTCCCTCTACTTGGCCACCATGTTTAAGACGATTGCCATGGTTTTGGTACAAGATGATGATGATGGTAACGAGCATGTAATTTACTATCTGTCTCGTAACTTTCTCGATACTGAGACACAATATGCACATGTCGAGAAGTTGGCGTTGGCTGTTGTTTAAGCTATTCAACGTATTCGTTACTACATCCTGTTGCGCACAGTGACTGTGATTTATGATTGCAACCCTATGAATTACATATTGACTCTTCAATTGTTGGGGGGCAAGTACTCAAAGTGGATTTTCATCCTCCAAGAGTTCAATTTGGAGTTCACTACTGCCAAGTTGAAGAAGTCACTAGTCTTCACCGTTTTAATATGCTCTCTCCCTTCTGATTCTGCAACGTCTGGTTCCAAGGAACACATTTCAGACAACATGCTTTTTCTGATTAGCATCCTCGAACCTTGGTATGGTGATATTATTGTATATCTTCAGACTTCCACCTTCCGATCCGAGTTGTCGAAGTATGCCCGTCGATGCATCCGTCATCAATCACAACCCTATCACATAGTCGGAGATACACTCTACTGCATCGGAGTTGATTCCATTCTCCGCCAGTGTTTGACTCTAGAGGAGGTTGAAAAGGCCTTGAATGATTTTCATAGTGGCACCTGTGGTGGTCACATGTTTGGATATTTACTGCACAAAATATTCTTTGTGCTAGGTATTTCTGGCCCACCATCTTTAAAGGCTGCATCATTGCTGTCTATAAGTGTCATGATTACCAAATCTATCAGCGCAAGATGCATGCGCCACCTTCCCATCTTCACCCTGTCATTACCGTTGGTCCCTTTGCGAAGTGGGGCAATGATTTTATGACGTGTAACCCTCACTTGGCTGGGGGGCATGCTTATATCATCGTAGCCATGGACTACTTCACCAAATGGGCCGAAGCAATGCCTACACTTATGGCTGGCGGTAAGACAGGAACACAGTTTCTATTCAATCATGTAATTTCTAGGTTTTGTGTCCCTCAAGCCATTGTTACCGATCATGGTTCCCGTTTTTGGCATTACATGGTGGCGGAGTTGACTTCCAAGTTGGGTCTGCATCACGGCAGCTCAACGCCGTACTACCCTCAGGCCAATGGCTAGGTTGAAGCTGTGAAATTTTTTCTCATCACTATGCTTCAACATACGATTAGGATGCACAAATCAAACTGGAATCTCATGTTGTTTTTGACTCTCTGGGCTAACTAAACCTTAGTGAAGGATGCGGCTGGATTCACTCCATTCTAGCTTTTCTATAGTCTAGAAGCTACCCTTCCGATTGAATGTGAAATACCTTCACTCAGATTAGTTGTTGAATTACCTCCAAATACTTCACCAGAAGAAGAGCGTCTTCTCTATTTAGAGAGGCTTGATGAAACTCGTCGCTTTGCTACTCTGGTCATTGAAGCACATAAAAAGTGGGTCAAATATCATTTTGACCAATCGGTTTCCCCTCATTCCTTCATAGAAGGAGACCTCGTCCTCCTATATGACCAAGCTCACGATAAGCTGGGGGTAGGAAAATTTAAACCCATGTGGCATGGGCACTACATTATTAAGCGTGTTTTGCAGGATGGGGCTTATGAGCTTATTGATTATGAAGGTAATCCTCTGGATCAGCCCATAAATGGGTTGTATCTTAAAAATTACTATGCATGAATAATTCGTGCATGTTTTTGTACATAGGTGTTCTTTTCATTTTTGTACATTTTTGGCTCGGTGTGTGTTGAGCCTTGCAATAGGTATGTATTTACTCTTGATTACTGTCCTTTTTCCTCTTCCTTATCCATCTTGTGCCATGATATAATAATACAATGAAAGGATTTTGATGAATAATGAATGAAAAATGATCCTGATATGATTTAACTATCCAAACTAATTACCATTACTTTTTATGCTGAAAATAACAGATGGAACAACAGCTGTTCCCAAGAAGGAACAAAAAGACCTAATAACGTGAAAGAAGATGTGTTAAACGCAGTCGAATCGGAAGAAAAACCAGTAAGGATTAGCACAAGAATGAACAAACTGTCTAAGGATCGCATTTTTTCATGGATCCCTCAAGATCCCCTGATCCCGAGGGATCACACTTATCTTTCCTTTTAGCGATAAAGGGACAGGGAGAGACAGTTCTTGAGAGTCATGTATCTTTCACTTCTGCATAATTTGTAATTGTAATTCACAGAATGTAGTTTTGAACAACGAGATCGTATTGTGATGTCAATTGACTGTGATGATTAATATATAATTCGCATTGCTGTTCATTCAAATATTCTGGAGTAGTTAAGCAGTATTCGCCGGTGGGTAAGGGCCCGATCTCTGGTGGATCTCACTACTGTTCCTTGTGTTATACTTTTCCATTTATTGCAACTGTATTCTGCTTTTCCTCTTTGTAGTTGAAATACTTTTGATAATTCGGATTTCTGGTATTTATTCCCTTGAATACACATTTCCAATTTATTTCCTTAAGGAATTAGTTGCTATTTAAAAGAAATGGTTTTGATTACTTAAAGCATAGACATTTATTTCCAATAATTTCCTTCTGTTCAATAGTTCAAATCCAGCTGAAAGAGCTTGGTTAATGCTTCAGTGCTCTCGGTTGATTGTCATTTGAATTAGTTGAGTTAGAAATGAATCACATTTTTGGGTTATAATTCTTAGATGAATCACTTTCTTTAAATCTTCAAGATTGATGATTGCATCTATATGAAATGATTGATTTCAACATTACTCTTTGTATGTATAGCTTGCACATATTGTGTTCATGCTTGAGATAAAAGGACTTACCCAGGTTGATAATTAATGTGAGGCAATTAGAAGTTTTTAAAGACACCTGTTAGCACCCAACATTTTGGCGCCGTTTCCAGGGAAAGTGTTGCCATTCTGTAAAGAGTAATGTATGATTCATGTTTTTTCTGCTGAGGGAGAATTGGGTATTAAAAACGGAAGGTAAGAACCTGCATAGTGAATGAGTAAAATGCTCGCTCATCCACCCGCTTTCTAGCAGAATTTCGTAAGAGCTTAAGGTAGGAATGAATGTTTGTATTTCTGCATGAATGACTAAGAAGGAAAGAGCTGAAAAAGACAAAATTCCTCTTTCTAAACTTGAAAAGTATAAGATACTGGTGATCCTTGGACGATCAACTTTTATCAACGAAATCTTAAGAAAAGCTGAGTCTCAGTCATCAGTAGGACCACAAATTGTTGCTGCTAGACATCCTATTGACTTCCTTCAAGCCGCAGGATCACCATCTGTAGCTAACGCTGAGATTCACAGTAAGACTGAAGGGATTGAGTAGATTTTTCAAGATACTGAGAATTCACAAACTCGCCCTTCATACGAAGGCAATCTTGAAATTAAATTATCAAAACCTAGATCTCCTGAAGTAGTGACTAAGCAGAGGACACCCAGTATTCCAGATCAAGGTAGTGCTGCTAGAACCATTCCAGCCTCTTGTGGACATCCTAGGAATAACTCTCCAGCTCCGGAGAACCCTGAAGAATATTGGCCTATTTTTGACCAAATGGCTAATAACCAACAACCTCAAACTTCTACATTTCAATACCCTATTTTTGACACAACTGTCAATGCCCCCATGAAGGCTATCCAATTAAAAAACATTCCTACCTTTCATGGGCTAACTTCAGAAGATCCCGATGCATTCCTTTTCGAATTTGATGTCTTATGTAGGGGTTATGACTACACTATCAATCCCCAGAAGCTGAAGCTATTCCCCTCTAATCTGAAGGGAGAAGCTCTGTGTTGGTTCATGGGACTCGGTGGAGGCACCAAATGAAAACATCTTTCCTTAAAAAATACCAAGATTATTGCCGAACTATGGAACTAAAAGATGGAAATTTTCAAATGGTAGCTAAGCCTAGCGAGACTCTAGAAGAATATGTAGAGAGTTTCCAATATAATCTGCAAAGATCTCCTTACAAAAATCTGCCTGATAAGGTTCTAAAAACCACGATGATCAAAGGTATGAAAGACCAATGGGTAGAGAGACTAAATATAATGGGTAAGGGTGACATTTATCAAGAAAACTATAACAATATTATAGATTTGTGCATCAAGTGTTCCAGGGTAAATACAAGGTTGAAACCAGTCAAACGCGATGCAAGCCCCAGAGATAGCAAAGCCTCAGGAGGAAGCATTACACGAAGGCAATCTGTTGGAGGATTTCAAGACTGATATCCTGGGGACCCTAACGACACAATTGGATGTCATGCAAGCTAAGAAAAATCAGGCTATATTAGAATATAACTTGGCTATTTTCTGCCCCCGTTGTAGACAGAAGCACAGTCATAAAGAATACCCCCTAGATACAATACGAACATGTGCCATATGCACTAAAGATCACGCCATGGAAAGTTGCCCATCACTCCCAGGATTAAAATCAGTCTTCAAGGAAGTGGAAGAAGAAGTGGAACCAATATATCTGTTTAACCAGCGTCGTCAATGGCAAGTGCGTCAGATAGGTATTCCTACCAATCCATCTTTGTTCTTTCCTCCCTCGCAATATAATTCTCAGCAATATTTAGGGGCGACATGGCAGAATCAGCCACCTTTTTTGCCACCTCAAGAATTTTTTATGCCACCATGGCCCAATCAGTCAAATCCAAATAATAATAATTGGCCAAATTCCCCTTACCCACCACCATTCTGGCAGAACAACCCTTATTCCTCCTAATGGTCCCCTTCCACCTCACAAAATCAGAACTGGCAATCAAATTGGCAACGATCTATGAACCAGCCTATGGGGACAGTTCCTCTACCTCAACCAACTTTACTAGAACCTTACACGTTGCAGCAGAATCCTCAATCTAATATATGACCGCAACTTCCAGCTCAACCCAAGCCAAATCCTAATAACAAACTAGTTCAGTCAATACAAATCATTGAGGGTCTGGACCCTGAAAGATGAGTTGAAAGAATGTAACGAACTTAAGTTGAGATCTGGGCACATAATCACTCTAGATAGGGATAAAGTTTTGCAACCTGAAGAACCACACACAAATAAGCCTCTGACTGTAGATGATCAACAAATAAAACAAGGGGAAGATACAGTCAGACAAAAAAATCCTGAACAAATCATAACCACTTCCACCCCATTCCCAAAAATATTGTTGATACCATGCCTAATTGAATATCTTGACTTTGATCTTCTGGGTGAACTTAATAATATTTGTATAAAAATTCCCCTCCTCCAGGCTATCCAAGATATTCCAATATATGCAAAAACTATTAAAGAATTGTGTATAAAGAAGACTGCGAGGAAAACAAAAATAACCCCTACTGTCCATGTTGTCGGGACTTTGTCTGATTTATTACTAGGCAAAGAGACTCTTGTAAAATATGAGGATCCCGGAAACCCCAATGTCACAGTCCAAATAAATGGCCATTATTTTCCCAATACTTTAGTTGACTTAGGGGCAGCCATTAATATTCTCACAACTACAACTTGCAACATTCTTGGCATCACAGCCTTGGAACCAACAACTACCTTATTGGAACTAGCTAATCGCTCAATCATTAGACCAGAAGGAACATTACAAGATGTGATGGTCTCTGTAGACACTTGGGAATACCCGGTGGATTTTTTGATTATTAACCCTAGGAACCAACTATGATTATTAACCCTAGGAACCAACTAGATGGACATCCCTTAATATTAGGAAGGCCTTGGCTAGCGATTGCTGATGCTTATATCAGCTGCCGGACATGCAGTATGAATATAACCAAGGGTAATGATGTGAAAAATCTAGCTTTATACCCTCCTTCTCATCCAAGCTTGACTATTATGAAAACTAGGAAGCAACCTGCAACATACTTAATAGAAAATATTCGATCACCATTGATTGTGGTAGAGGCCCTTGAATTAAAAAACCAAACTGAAGATGGTGTCATTAATACTTTTATCAATCATCCTACCACAGTATCAAGTTCGAAATGCCACATGATTAAAACAGTCCTTGACAATGAAATTGAAGAAGATCCCCTAAGAGATATCAATGACCAAACAATACCAACAACCACTGTTTATAATAGTAAACCTATCGAAATTGAGCCAGGGAAGATCCTGAACATTAACAATAATCTGAGTGATGACCAGCAACAGAAACTTATTCAAGTCCTTAGGAAAAATAAAGGGGCTTTCACTTGGGAGTACTCAGATATGAAAGGGATTGACCCTCAGCTATGCATGCATCACATCTACATTGAAAAGGATGAAAGAACCATTCGACAACCTCAGCGTATATTAAATCCTCACCTACAAGATATTGTTAAAGAAGAACTTCAAAAACTGTTAGATGTGAATTTTATCTATCCTATATCTGACAGTAAATGGGTTTCTCCATTAGTTGTGGTTCCCAAAAAGAATGGGAAATGGCGAATATGCGTTGACTATAGAGAACTCAACAAGGCAACGCAAAAAGACCATTTTCCCCTTCCATTTATTGATGAGGTCCTAGATACACTGGCAGGGAAGAATTTTTTTTCTTTCCTGGATGGCTTCAGTGGCTACAACCAAATTCATATTTCCCCTGAAGACCAGGATAAGACTACCTTTACGTGTCCATGGGGAACATTCGCTTACAAGGTATTACCTTTTGGATTGTGTAACGCACCTGCCACATTCCAAAGAGCCATACTCAGTATTTTTGCAGACTTGATAAATGAAGGATTGGAAGTATACATGGATGATTTCACACCCTATGGAGATGACTTCGAGCAAGCATTACAGACATTGGAAAAATTTCTGGAACGGTGTATTGCTTCTAGCCTATGTTTAAGTCACGAAAAGTGCCATATGATTATGACAGAAGGCCTGATCTTGGGTCATTACATTTCAGCAACTGGAATTCAGGTAGATATGGAAAAAATAAAGGTAATTTTATTACTAGGTACTCCTTGCACTCAAACAGAAGTACATAGTTTTCTAGGATTTGCTGGATATTATCGTAGATTTATCAAGATTTTTTCACAGATTGCTGCACCATTATATGCCTTAACAGGAAACAATGATTTCATATGGACTGACAAATGTGACACTGCCTTTACAGATTTAAAATGGCTAGTATCAACAACACCAGTATTACGAGGCCCAAAATGGGATATACCATTCCAGATTTCATCAGATGCATCAGACACAACCATTGGAGCAATTCTTGGCCAAGAAGAAGACAAGAAACCCTACGCTATATATTACATTAGCAAAAACTTAACCCCTGCTGAATTGAATTACACAGTAACATAGAAGGAGTTTTTAGCTGTTATTTATGCTATTAACAAATTCAGACACTATATAACTAGATACCCTATAATTTTGTATATGGATCACTCTGCTATCAAATAATTAGCTAATAAACCCATTACAAATGGAAGAGTGACACGTTGGTTACTACTTTTGCAGGAATTTGATATAACTATAAGGGATCGACCAGGGAAGGAAAACCTTGTGGCATATTTCCTCTCTTGAGTGCCAAGAATAGATGACACAATAGCAGTAGAGGATCCGTTTCCGGATGAACACCTGTTTGCTGTAACCGTGAAAATTCCATGGTATGCAAATGTAGGGAATTATTTAGCAGTGGGAAAACTACATAAACATCTGAAACCCAAAGAAAGGAAATCGATAGTACAAAGCAACACTCGGTTCTCCTGAATTGGAGGATACCTTTTTCACACAGGGGCCGATATTCACATTCGCAGGTGTATCAGGGAAGACAAAATTTATGATATCTTAAAAGCCTGCCACGATGGAACTTGCAGTGGACATTTTGCAGACCGCAGAACTGGACATAAAATTTTACAAATGGGCTACTACTGGCCCATGATTTTTAAGGATGCTAAGAAATTTGTTCAGGCCTGCGATAGTTGTCAAAGGATGGGCTGCCCTGGCCAATATGATGAGATGCCCCTGCATCCACATCTGGTCATAGAACCTTTTGAGCGTTGGGAATTAGATTTTGTTGGGCCAATCAACCCATCATCCAACCAGAAATCATATAAATTGGTTGCAACAGAATACGTAACTAAGTGGGTAGAATCAGTAGCATTACCAAGAGCCACAGAAGAAACTGTGATAAACTTTCTTTTCGAAATTTTTGTATGATATGGTTTACCCAGAGAAGTAATCACTGATGGAGGGCCACAATTTTTAGGCCAAAAGATCACTGCTACACTAAAAAGTCATCATGTTATTCACATAATTACCTCTCCATACCACCCGCAAGAGAACGGGCAAGTAGAAAGCACTAACAAAGTAATTGAAGCTATTCTAACGAAGACAGTCTCATCGCACATATGAGACTAGGCTACTCGAATACCATAAGCCTTGTGGGCATATCGCACAACTTGGAGGAATACTACTGGATACTCCCCATATCAGTTGGTATTTGGTAAGGAACCTATTTTTCCCATAGATTTTGAGATACAAACACTAAGGACAGCCCAGGAAGTGGGACTCGATTTAACTGAAGCCCAGATTAATAGATTACAACAAATAAATGAATTAGACAAAATCCGGCTTTTGTCTCTGCAACATACTGCACTTATTCAACAACAAAGAGCCAAATGGAACGATTCTCTGATCAAGAAAAAGACATTTCATGAGGGCGACTGGGAACTACTCTACGATTCTAGGTTTTAAGACTTCCCTGGTAAATTTCAGATTAGGTGGTTAGGTCCCTATGAAATAAAGGAAGTACATGACAATGTCACTCTTACATTGGCCACCATTGATGGGTCTGATTGTTCCTTTAAAGAAAATGGGCATCGGGTGTGTCTCTACCAAAGACCACTCACAAGAGAATATTTTTGTCAACAGATACGCAAGGAATCCACCATGCAAGTTTTAGCTGTAGAAGATAATATTTCGACAACTTCATCTTTGTAAAAATTCATTTTTTTTTTCTTTCTGCCTATTTTGCTGTTCCATCTTCGGAACAACACTTTTTGGTTTTGCTGTTCCATCTTCGAAACAACACTTTTTGGTTTTTCTGTTCCATCTTCAGAACATCACTTTTTGGTTTTGTTGTTCCATCTTCGGAACATCAATTTTTGGTTTTGCTGTTCCATCTTCGAAACAACACTTTTTGGTTTTGATGTTCCATCTTCGGAACAACACTTTTTGGTTTTGTTGTTCCATCTTCGGAACAACACTTTTTGGTTTTGTTGTTCCATCTTTGGAACAACACTTTTTGATTTTGCTATTCCATCTTTGGAACAACACTCTCTTTTGTTTTTTCTATTCCAATTTTGGAACAGTACTTTTGTTTCTTGTACAATTTTTGTGTGTTCTAAACAACACCTTTTTTTATATATTTCACAAACACCTCTTTCCTCTTATGGAATTATTGCTAGCTCATTTCAACCTCATTTCTTTGATTCCTTTTATGGCCTGAAGTACAATACCTTCATGCGGATAATAATTATGGATTTTATTAAAGCAGGTGAATATTTTTAACATTATGATCTTTGAAAAAGACAGCTTCTTGATGATAGACTTAAAACAATTGAAAGGGACACAATTATTTATATTTCACTTTACTGTACTGATTTCTACTGTATATGATACTGATTGATAATCTTTACCATGTTGGTTCTACTCTTCCTGGTTATAATTCACTCTGTCTATTATCAATGGGATTATGGGTATAATTTTTCTTATTATTGACATGCTTCAACTTCTTACACCATCCCTACTCTTAAGGAGTACTGAGCCTCTCTCTATTTATCATAAAAATATTTAATGACTGCTAAATTTTATCTATAGATAGAGGATAGGGGGTCTCATTAAGAGCCAACCTACCATGTGCATAAGGATGTAGTAATGTGACATTCCCACTATGGCCACCACACCAGGGTTATGATCCATTGGATGGCTAAAAAATCCTTGGAATAGGAGGTCTCATCATGAGCCAGCCTACTCACTTTTGCTACTTCCCAGTGAATGGCAGTATGGTTATTTGGTTACCACGCCAGCACACTGGTCTCTTTTGTAGAAACAACAATGAAAATTTTCAATTATAAATTGAGGATCCTGGCTCACATGGGTTAAAAAGAAACTCTGTCGAGGCTATGGACACCTGCTGGAAATGGAAGCTCTGCTTATGGTATTGAAGTTTTATTTCCTCAATCAATAATTCTTATAATACCCTCTTCCCATTTATATTTTTATCCGAGAGATTATTTCCTCTAAACACTTCCCTAATTTGAACCTTTATGCATGCGTTCATGTTTTTTACTCAATCATATCGTGTACAGCCAGAATATCATCAGCAAAGCCTCCTTTTGTACATATTGTTGTCCTATTTCCTTATCACATAACTTATCATCAACCAAAATGTCTTGTCTCTTGTAATTTACTGTGATTATACACCACGATTTCACTCTATCCATATCTCTTATTGTCCCATCATTTATTTATGTACTATATTCCATTTACTGCTGTACCCTTCATCCTTATATCCTAGCGTCAGAACAACCATTTCTCGTCTATTCGGTCGTAGGCGACCTCTCATTTCGAAGGGGGAGAGAACTTTCATTACACTCGTGCATGCGTTGTCATTATTTCATTGAATGATAGATATTCCATGATCACACGACATGCGGCAATTTGAAAACCCTTCAAATAACACAATTAATATCAACTACACTTAGCTATTACAATAACTTGCTGTTCTATCGCTTTAAGTGTTGTTGTGTTTTTCAGTATTGCTGTGTTTTTTTTCTTTTTTCAGTATTGCTGAATTTTTCCATTACACTCATCCTTTGCAATAGTAGGAAGAATTAAAGCATTATGGATGGTAAGACAGTGTGCCGAAAACCTTTAGTGTTAGAGGTCTCCGACAGAGCCAGGGAAATTTTGATCCGTGCAGGGTGGATATCCAATCTCACAAGATTTTAGCCCTCGAATGAGGAAATTTCCTTTGAATTTCTACAACATCTGCAGAATCAGGAATCCATGGTGAAAGGTAGAAGAATTACAGTCACAAACACTGTAATAGCTAAAGTATCTAGGCTTCCGGCAGAAGGAACTATATGGTCACAAAAACATGTATTGCTGCAAGACGCGGTGGAAACTTTCAAAGACGAAGGTGAGAAAGTAGTCAGGAAAGGAAAAGGCATCCAACCATCTTCTCTGGTAGAACCATGAAAAGAATTAGCAAGAATTATCCAAAGATACATTACCTACGATGGACGCCGAGATGTGGTAAGACCACGACAACTTAAACTATTAGCTGTCTTGAAACAAAAACTCACTGTTAATCTGCCATCTCTTTTGAATTATTTACTGCATGATACTGCTGTTAGAATAAGATGGGCCAGACACCCTAAAACTGTAATAAGTCACCATGGATTGATTAGATTAATCATCAGTCATAGCCTGGTTCAATACAACTTAACTTGGGATGGATTCATGACGACCCTAGAGAGCATGCAAAATCATGTAATCCAACATCCCGCAATTGCGGAGACAAGCTAGCAGAACCCTGTTCCGAAGAGAAAAAGGACTGCCTATTCAAAGGTTGAACCCCATAAACGTAGGAGGTCTATAAGAATTGAAATAGCCCAGAGGATGTCTGCAAATCTTCAGGATGAAAGAAACCAACCTGCGGAGACAACCAGTCCAGTTAGGATAAGAGATTCTGAACCTAAAGAAGAGGCACCCAATTCCGCATTAGAGCCTAAAGAAGAGGCCAATTTAGAACAATAACAAGAACATAATTATAATAATGAAATGGAAATTGAAGCAGGACCAGATGATCCTTTGGAAGTTTTTCAGACAGGGATGGCCGAGGTCCTGGCAAATATTAATGTATATATGCAACCTAGAGGACCACTTGGTCTCAGCATAATGGAAACACAAGTCTCAGAGAATTCTGGGCATATAGAAACACTGCCATATCCAGAGGTTGCGAACATAGAAATTTTTTAGGAATCCGACAACCAGTCCAGTGACATGTTTATGTTGGAATACATCCATGAGGACCAACAGAAGTCTACAGACATAGAAGTTAGTCACGAGTCTGACAATCAGTCAGGCGATAAGGTTCTTTTTGAACACAACCTTGATGACCAACAAGCAGCTCTAGAAACCATTGATAAACCTGTTAGTGGAGTGGACGCTCCTCAGAAGAGCCAAGTAGCCGGAGAAAAACTTAAGAAGCTGCGACAAAAATACCAGAAGCTCCAGAAGACAGTCAGAAGGCTACGACGAGAAGTTAAAAACTATAAAACTCAAAACACCACTCCTGAGGTGACCTCTGTAGCTACACAAACAAGAATATGTGAGAATAAATAAATAGAAATTCAAACCGAACTCACTCCCACTCGAACAATAGCCACCCAGGTTAATTTGCATGAAAACTTGGTAAATGCGGCTGTTCAAACAGAGGGTTGGTCCTCCCACAATAAGGAAATGCAGACTGAAGAGGTATTCTCTCATAGCATCGACACTCTGACAGAAGGGCAATCCAAGGACCTCTTGTCAAGGAATGACCCTATTATTTTAAAACTTTGAGAAGAACTGACGCAAGCCCAACTTGCTTTAAAGCAACATCAACAACAGACAGTCTCCCTAAAACAATACTAGGAGTTACAAAAACAATTGAGGGAATTAGCCCTAGCAAAGAATGAGGCTTTTGATAGGGCTAGACAGGAAGAAGAAAAACTGAGGAGGATGAAAACTAAGCTGAATAGCGTCAGGGATCAGTTGGACACCATTTGTTCATTATATTCAGATATCTTGACCTGTCGATCTCCTGCTACGAACTATGCCTTGTTCTTATTAGAACAATATTTATTGTTAAAAAACAAAGCTGTTAGAGCCTGCAAGCCAATTGAGCTAAAGACGATGGAGGATTTTATAAATTGTTGTAAGACACATGGAGTAAAGGTCCAAAGGATTCTTTGTGAAATTTATTTTCATAATTTCATATTAGATAAAGAAGTGGATGTGAATCCTAGCCCTTTTATTGGAGATATTCAATTTCAGGCTTTTATCTCTTTTGCAGTCAACCAACTCAAGTGGTTGAAGGCTTATAATTCGTTCCAAAGACAGGAACACAACTTAGATTTTTGGGTAAGAAGTGAACCTAATCACCCTTTGCAATTGTTTACTAAGCATAAAATACTGATGACACAGGAGGGTGTGATTAAAATTTTAGGGCCCATACATAAGGAAATTGTGCAGAAAGGAACAACATATTTCCTCTCCATTCAGGAAAGATCCTTGGTTGCATCCAAAATGAGATGGATGGTTTCAAGCAACAATGTTAAGGAAAAATAACCATTTAATTATGGAAATTTAAAAGCTGCTGCGAGACGGTTAGTCCCATACAACAATTTTATCTTAAAAGAAGGACCCTATTGGGTGGGATGTCACTTTAGAAGCCCCATTATTTGGTATCCTCCTGAAGGGTATCAGCCTAACTATGAGTTACCTGAAGGACACGAAGAGGTAGCCTTTTCAAACCTGGCACGAAATCATGGTCTCAGGCCTATTAGAGATAGATCTTCTCGAGCCTACTCCTTAACTTCTTTGCATAAGAATTATTTATTTTTCATGGGGAAATGAAAAAAGGTAAGCAGGGGAGTATGTTGAGCCTTGCAATAGGTATGTATTTACTCTTGATTATTGTCCTTTTTCCTCTTCCTTATCCATCCTGTGCCATGATATAATAATATAATGAAATGATTTTGATGAATAATGAATGAAAAATGATTCTGATACGATTTAACTGTCCAAACTAATTCCCGTTGCTTTTAATGCTGAAAATATCATATGGAACAATAGTTGTTCCCAAGAAGGAATAGCAGGACCTAATAAAGGGAAAGAAGACACGTTAAATGCAATCTAATCGGAAGACAAATCAATAAGGATTAGCGCAAGAATGAACGAACTATCTGAGGATAGAATTTTGTCACACTTTTCTTTCCTTTTAGCTATAAAGGGATAGGGAGAGCTAGTTCTCGGGAGTCATGTATCTTTCACTTCTGCATAATTTGTAATTTTAATTCACAGAACGTAGTTCTGAACAACGAGATCGTATTGTGATGTCAATTGACTGTTATGATTAATATATAATTTGCGTTGCTGTTCATTCAAATATTCTGGAGTAGTTAAGTAGTATTCACCGGTGGCTAAGGGCTCAGTCTCTGGTGGATCTCACTGTTGTTCCCTGTGTTATACTTTTCCATTTATTGCAAGTGTATTTTGCTTTTCCTCTTTGCAGTTGAAGTACTTTTGATAATTCAGATTTCTGGTATTTATTCCCTTGAATACGCATTTCCAATTTATTTCCTTAAGGAATTAGTTGCTAGTTAAAAGAAATGGTTTTGATTACTTAAAGCATAGACAATTATTTCCAATACTTTCCTTCTGTTCAATAGTTCAAATCCAGCTGAAAGAGCTCGATTAATGCTTCAGTGCTCTCGGTTGATTGTCATTTGAATTAGTTGAATTAAGAATGAATCACAGTTTTGGGTTATATGCTTAGATGAATCACTTTCTTTAAAGCTTCAAGATTTATGATTGCATCTATATGAAACGATTGATTTCAGCGTTACCCTTTGTATGTATAGCTTGCACATATTGTGTACACGCTTGAGATAAAATGACTTAACCAGGTTGATAATTAATGTGAGGCAATTAGGAGTTTTTAAAGACACCTGTTAACACCCAATAGTGTGCTTTGTGAGCATTTTCCTGCTTATTGGATCGTTTCTTATTGTGCAGATGTCTATTACCCCTTATGTCGGTTTCACGGATGGTGCTTCCCGCAGTACCTGGAACCTATCTTCAGCAGCCTAGGTTATTTATGATCTTTCTAGTGAGTTGATAGAACTTCAAGGTATCTGTCTAGGACGAACCACAAACAATCTTGCTGAATATAGTGCTATTATTGAACTATTAATCGACACCATTGCTCTCGAGATTTGTGCATTGATTGTTAACCTAGACTCACATATTGTTGTTCTTCAACTTAATGGACATTATTATGTTAGAAACCCCCACATCTTAAGGTTGTATTTGCGTGTTCGTTTACTAGAAAGACATTTTGATTACATTACATATCAACATATTCCTAGACGAATGAATGCATTAACTGATACAGTAGCTAACATTGTATTAGATAGACATTTGTGTAATTTGTAAAAAAAATCATTTTTCACATGACAATATCCATACAGGAAAATATATGTATATATATATATATGTCAAGTGTTTGCATCCATGTGCATCATAAGTTCAAAAAATATGTATGTTTCGGTTACATTATGAGATATCATGTCTCTCAAAAAATATGCAAAAATGAAACCTAGGTGTCTATTCGGTGTGACACTCATGATAGCATGCCACTCCCCATACAAGCCGCCTCAGCAAGCGGTGAACATAGTTTGAAATCCTTGTAGTGTGTCTCTGGTACAAACGAGGAACATCATCGAATCACAAATATTCTGGGATCCCACGGGAGGTTCCCTCCAAGTTGCGTATGATTTCCTCCTCCTTACCTCCCTCACCATGAGGGGCCACATCAAAGTTGCGAGGAATCCTCCATGCTATCAGGGACATACATGTAGGTCTCTCTGGGCCAACATATGAAATTACATGGATTAATGTTAGAGCATGCATAGCAAAAAAATTACAATACTCAAAATAAAAAATGAGTCTTAACCAGTTCTTCATCCCACTCCTCTCCTTCTGGGAGTGGGAGACCTCCATCACCAATAAAATCCATGCCAAAGTAGGGCTATTCCTCCACGACGATCATCTTTTGGTAGAGCCACTCAAAGAACTCCAGTCTCCAAGACATCTGTTGACTGCCCCCTGACCTTGGCATCAAAGCTTCCCACCAGACCATCCATGGCTCCTAGGCTGGTGGTGTCGAAACTATTACCTCTTGACACTGGAAGATTGGTAATCATTCCAAGATGAACAATACCAATATGGACCCATAGCCAAACTACTTCAGCTTCCCATTCTTGCATTTTGTCAACTGGCGTTTGATGTTGATGGCTAGTGCCTCTGCCTAGTTATAGAGTGTCGGTGCCATGAAATCCACTACAAGAATTAATTATGTTTTTGTGGCCTCATGTGGAGCCTGAACTTTTTTAGCTCACATGATGGTGTGTAGCACTACTCTGAGTGCCAGATCGGGAATGGTTTGGATATCCACCTTCTCGCTTTTGGATCCTTTCCGTGCTCCTCGGCACACTCTGTCAATAACTATACCCATGCTTTCCATTGTGGGCTGAGTACCGTTCAGGATTGGTACTGCCCCCCTCCGCGACAATCCGGTTATGAAATAGATATCTGAGAATTCAATCTCAAGTTCCTGGTCGTGAATAATGAATTTTTCCTGGTCAATGTCCCATACACTGATCGAGTACTGCAACAGCTTCGGTTGAGCTCTAAGACATAGTGCCATAAAGAATTTTTTGAGCCTGCAATCTTTGAGAAATTCCATGCATCTCACATTGCCCATGGCTTCCTCATCTTCTTCACAATGTTCTCGTTCTTTCTATCCGATCACCATTTTATCTTTTCACACCTACAAAAACATGCATATGGTTTTCATTAGATAAATCCAATGCTTTTGAATGATTAATTTCGGCTTTCTTGTTTGAATTTACATGCTAAAAAGGTTGGCGCGGTTGGCGCGACTGTTTTAGAGACAATTGCACCAATTGGCGCACCCCCATTCAATTTTTTGGCCGGTTGGCGCGAGTCCGTACCCAATACCTGTGCTGATCGCCACACCCTAGATTTAAAAAAATTCCTCTATAGATCTACAAAAATGGGGTTGCAGGTAATGAAAAAAAAATCAAAATGTAGGGAAAGATGTGAATTCTTACCTGGAACAAACGGATTCGCGATTGGCCTACCAGATTTCCCGCTATCAGCGCCGCAAAGTCGCAGTGAAAAAAGGGTAACAAATTACTCACAAGAGGTAAAACTGAAAAGTAATTTATTTTTTACCATATTTGGCATTTTATAACTTTTCAGAACCCTAATTAGGTTTTGAGCCATATTTTTCGATTATATTGCTATTTTATTTCAAAAAATGGGTTTTACGTGCATCTCTTGTGCAGCGACAGGTCCTCGACGTGACGTCGATGAAGTGACGAGTTGTATTTTATAATTTTTCAGACTTGGTAAAAACACGAAAAAGTCACTGTTGGAGTGATCTTTCAGCTCTTTTCTGACTCTCGAAAATTGAAAAGATTTCCGAGACTCTTCTCATTTTGAACTCGTTAAATGGCTGCGAAATGATATCTACCCAGTATAGGTTTACCCCATTTTTGGGCTGGGATAGATTATTTACGAAAAAGGAATACCTTAGCCTATCGTGACTAAGAAGTTTTCTCAGACACAATTTTCTACCTTTTCAGATTTGTGAGACTACTTAAGAAAAGGGACCTGCTGGAGTTTTGTTTTCCGCTTCTTTTCAAACTCTCTAAACATGAAAAGATGCCAAGTTATTCCTTTGTCAGACTCGTTAAAACTTAAATGACATCGGAAACCGTGACCATGACGTTACCGAGTTCCTCCTTCCTAGGGCTCATAAAATGTACTAGGATGGATTTGTCTGAAGGAAAAAATTACATGACAAGCATATGTTATCCCCTTCAAGCTTGTTTTCCAAAAATAATTGGGGTACTCACCGGCAATGGTGGGGGAAAGTGGAACCAGTTCTCAGTTGTGTTGGCAATGTGTCACTCTTGAACATGGCACTCCTCTACATTCATGTCGAGTTGGGGACATCTCATTTCGTCATTTTTTACTCCATGGGTTTTGGTAATCCGTTTTGACCTCTCATCTGCTCTTTGCCATGTCATCATGACCTCAGATCCCTTGATGTCAAATACTGCCAAATCCGGAGTCGTGTCGCTGATATGTTCAAGAGAAGCTTCTGTTTGCAGTTTTCAACCTCCCTCTGATCCTCTTTTTGGTTCTGATTCACTATCATCATATTCCTTTGTCTCGTGTCAATGATGTGGGAAACATTATGGCCCGCCTTCGACCAGGTCATTTCCTGTCGACTTCAGCTCATTATCTAGGAAGCTGATCTAGAGACTCTCTTCCAATACCTTGGAGCTTGCATGCCTTAATGACAAGTTCTTCACATTCAACAACAGGTCCTCATCATTGGCCTTTGATCAAGTGATTCTACGAGTGTTAGACGCCAGATCACTGTTCAAATTCCGTGGATTGTACTAGTTGTACCTTGATATCCATTGTCATTATTGGTGGTTTCTCTCGTGTCTGTTAACAACTTTCATCATTGGCTAGTAATCAGGTGACTTTCTTACATGTTCAATTTCAGCTCACACATTCGCATGCTTGAATATGTACTTGTTCGGGTTGAGATGGAGCGCAAGACCCTGGATTTTTTCTGATAAGATCTAGGTTGCAGGATATTTTGGTTTATCACGACTATATGCATGACTATTTTAATTGGATGACTGCGACCATACCTGAGTCTATTTGTTGATTCTTACTGCTAGATGGCTGCGCCCATACCTTGGATCTTAGTTTATATGTACTCTATTATGGATGGCTGCGTCCATGCCACATGTTCATGTATCAGAGATATCAGTTGTATTTGTACTTGCAGGTCTTCCGACAATGGTGTTTGGTTCGTGTTAGTCATCAGTATTTTTCACTATCTTTAGATTTTTCACAGAGAAAAAGTTCGTAACCTTTCAATTATTGATCAGCTACATGTTACATAATGCTGTAGTATAAAACTACTGATCAGTCCTAAATCAAAAACAGTCAGCCACACAATCTAAAACTGTAGGCATATAGTCCCAAACCATGATTCATCAGTAATGAAACAAGTCATATAGCAAGTTCGGTGCATAACTTACTAACTCCTGTAGGAACAAAGTAAATATGAAATAAACACATGCCGAATAAATGTAAAGGGGTGTAATAAACAAAATCCCCCAGTATAGCAGTACTGCTACATGACCAAAATAGGAGGAGCCTCCTCGATAAAAGGCCGGTGATAGTATCTGTAGATCTGTCCATCATTATGTTCAGTGATGTGCCAGGTACCCCAAGTCAGCTCCGAAGCTTCTTTGGACAGTTGATCAGCAACTTCGTTCCGAGACCTGTATATATGAGTCACTGTAATGAAATCAAATAGTACTCTGAGATGGTGAACCTCATGCAGCAGTGCAGACAGTGTGTGTGAGTGACAATGAGCTAGATTGTTAAACCAATTGGTCACAAGTAGAGAATCGCCAAAGATCTGGATGGATGCACAGTGAATGTCCCGAGAAAATGTGAGAAGGAGTCTGAGGCTCTGTAGTTCGGCGAAGTTGTTGGTTCCAGGTCCTAATCCCATTCTGATGTCGAAATAGTGATGGTCATTCAAATAGAGAATGGCGCCCCCCCACACCCATGAGCGTTGGACGCACCATCAAAGTATGCCCACGCCTTGCTGTGATCGATGATTTCTGGATTCTCATGAGGTGGCTTGCAACATATATTGTCCTCAGGTATGAGCCGAAAGGTGGCAATAGATGCTGCACAGATCCGATCACAGTCAATTGGAATCTCATTGAAGATCTTTTTGTTTCGCCCAATCCAAATTTCCCAAGTCACGATTAATGGGAGGTTGCGGAGTTTAGGACTGTGTGCAGAGCGCTACCACCAAATGGACCAGGCTTCTAATAATGTGGCACCCCCCCAATTAAATCTGCAACCCAAATCAGTTATAATCCGAGACCAGATGTTTAGGATAATGTTGCAATGCAGGAATAAATGGTGGGCGTCCTCACTGTCATTTAGACAGTAACAACATCTAGATGCCCCGTAGTAAGCCCTTCTGTGAAGGAATTCTGAGGTAGGAATGCAATCTCTGAGCATGCACCAGAACAGAAGTCTGTGCTTGTGTGGGGATTTTAATTTCCAAATGGTACTCCACCACCAGTCCTTAATGGGGGGTTCCTTGTCTTTGATGAGTTCGAGGTAACCAAGCTTTGGAGAATAATGCCCATCTTTTGATACAGCCCAAATCAGATTGTCCTCACGGTCAGAGATGCGGATATTGGTGGCTTTCAATGCCCAGATGAATTGCTGCCAGACCCGTGTGCCCTCCGGAGGGATCCCAAGGTCTCCTGCCTGTAGCCAGGCTTGTTCCCACCATGAGGTGTGTGCCCAATCGACAATCTGTGCCAAATATGTGACGTTCCTGTGGGCGAGGTGTTCAATGATAAATGCCGGCAGTTTGTGATATTCTCCACTCCCCGACCAAGAGTCAGTGCCAATACGAACCGCAGATCCTGAACCAATTTGCCAAGATAAACCGTTCTGTAGAATGTGTGCTGCCCTTGTAATAGCCCTCCAAATAATGGAAGCCCCCGATTGCAGAGTGATGCAGCCACGGATCCATTCGAGTGGGCTATGTGGAGATATATATTTGGCCACCATAACCTCCTTCCATAAGCTCTGACCTGTAAAGTGCCAGCCCATCTTAGCCGCGAGGGCCCGGGAAAAGAGGTGAAGATCTTTTAACCCCCAGCCACCCCATTTTTTGGGCAAATTTATACGATCCCATGCAATCCAGGCAAATGTGGATGCCTTACCTTGGTTGCGCCAGAGGAATCTATCTTTAGATTACTATAGGATGGTTATAGTTTCTGAAAAAAATATTCCTTGAATATCTTGAGTTTCAGAAATCTCACTGCCTTCATTATCCTCATAAAAACTTTTTCACTATTCCTCAGTTGGTCTTCTCAAAGTCACCCTGTTGCTCTTAAAAAGACTCCTTATGGGTTTATACTTCTCATTTTAATCATTTTTTTTCTACCTTAGAATTCATTGCCCTATTTCCCCCTGCCAATAAACTCCATCCTCCCTCTAGGGTTTTCCTGTTGCTAACTCATTCCCATGTCCCTTTGGGCATAATAACCTATAACAATACTCTGTTTTCACTTGAAAATCTCCAGGTCAAATTTTAATCAAAATTAGGTCAAAGGACCCTCCCACTAAGTCATTAGGGTTTTACATTGTTTAAGGTCATCCTTGGATGTTTCAGGCACTTCTTTTCCTTTGCTAGAATCTGGATCAGATGTAATAGAATGTCAAGACATGGTTATTCAAGAAAGACGTAAAATTTCCAAGGAGGATTGTCTTCTTAGTTTAGAACCTGCAAGTGAGAAAAATGGAAAAAGTTCAGCACTTCTGCAGGAGTGTTGAAAAATTTATCAGTAGAAGGTAGTGATGGCGTAGATTGTTTACTCCTGAATGAAAAAAACTTACAGCAAGGGAAAGAGGAAACACTTGGTCTTTTAGATGATTAGGGTTATGAAATGGTTAGTCCATTTGAGTGCCAAAGTAGTGATCACTTGCAGACAAAGACATGGAGGAAGTACACAAGGCCAAGCATGAAGAAAGTCTATCAGAAAATATTGATGGAATATGGAAAAAGGTGAGGTGAACTGGACAGAAATGAATAAACTTGAAAGGGCTATAGAGGACTTAGAAGACAACACTGATGATTGCTGTAAAGAACTGTAGACACCTAGGGTTTTGAAAAAAGTGGCCAGAGAAGGTGGAAAATATGAGTTGAGTTTTATGGTGGAAACTACAGAAGATTTTGAAGATGCTATTTTGTGTTTAAATCCCAAAGTTGTCAAAATGAACATGTCATGCCTCAATGAGAAAAATAAAAGTCAACTTCATGACTTTAGCAAACTTGCAAGAAAAAAAGTGTAAAGAATATCAGTGAGAAAAGGAAAAGGGGTTTCAAACATTAGAAAGTGGGTTTTCAAAGTTAAATTAAATCCATAAGCCTATAAAAGCTCATTTCACACTTCAAAAGAGCCATTTTTT
Source organism: Pinus albicaulis (assembly GCA_034641835.2). Lineage (NCBI taxonomy): Eukaryota > Viridiplantae > Streptophyta > Pinopsida > Pinales > Pinaceae > Pinus > Pinus albicaulis. The sequence continues at coordinate 1,311,888,850 of CM076578.1, read as the reverse complement.
CCTTGCAAAGCATTAGAAGTTTCAAAGAGAGAAGAATTTGTGAGTTTGCGAGAAGAATTCGGGCAAATTGTCTTGGTGCTGCGTGCTTGAATTTTTCCTCCATACATTTTCTGAAGGCACTGCGCCCTTGACAGAGCACTATGCTCTTGCCAAAAAGCACCCTATGCTAATTTTCCAAGGCACTGTGCTCTTAGAGATTGGTGCTGCGCGCTTGGCTTGGCGCTGCACGCTTGGACAGAAGGGTTTGATAAGAGTTGGGGCTATCCAAATCACATAAAAAATTCTTCATATCTTTGCTCAAGTCTTCTAAGGCACTGATAAGAGGTAATTTCATACCATAAGCCCTATTTTTATACCATTTCGTGAATTCATAATCAATTGAAGTAAAACCCTAATAAAACCCTAACTACAAGTTTGAAATCACTGTATTATTCCTATTTCATCTTTCTTGAAGAAAATCAGTCATAAACAAGGGTAATTACATTGCTTGAGGGTTTTCATTGAGTTAGTTTTCCCCTCACTCATTTCCTACACCTATACCCATTCACTCATTCCCTTCATTTGCAAATATGTCATTTCATTCCTCCCCCTCCTTCATTTCACATCAACCCTAGGGTTTCCAAAACAGAGTTTAAAATGTCCAAGGGTGAAGACAGTGGTAGTGAGGAAAAAATGCCAAGGAGGCATGATCACAAGGGAGGGAAGATAAACAGACTTGAACCTATCACCACCAAGGAAATCATGGCCTCTCCTCTCACTGTATCTTGTTTCAAACATGTGGGCTGCTTTGAGTTTTGTGAGAAGGTGCAACGGTCCAAAATCATCAAGAGCTAAGAATAATATTCATCATTAACCTACATGACAAGCAGGTCAATCTTGCTGGGGTTACATTTGAGACGTCCACTGATGCCATTGTAGCTGCTACAGGGATACCAAGTGTGGGAAAAAAGTGGTTCAAGCAAGCAAACCTAGACATGAGTTATTTTGAACCATACCTCAAACCTAGATATAAAGATCATCACAAGTCCATCTTCCATTTTTCTCATCTTCTTGATAGATATGCACCCATGATGAAGATAATAATGAACTATTTCACTTGTGAGGGAAGGTTTTCCCGCCTCTACTCATACCACATCCGTCTTCTCATGCATTTTACTAGAGTAAGAATGCTACACATACCATATTATCTTTTCTGTAGCATTGAAAAAATGGCCTACATTGTGCAAAAGAGAAACTACAATCAGAAAATGCAGATCCTATTTCATCATTCTCATCAAGATGGTGGTCATTCATCAAATACATCAGAAAAAAATTCCATGGGATACCTTCATTTCCTATGAGGTTTTCACTACTCTACATGGCCACCATCAACAAGATATTCCTTCATCTTCTCATCCTCCCACATCCACTTCTCCATCACATCTCGCTGTTCATACATCTCCACCCACTCACATTCTTTCACCCCATGATGACCCTTCCACATCACCTTTCCACAACCCTTCACCCTCATATGATGATGACAAAGCATCAAGGAGTGATGAGAACATTGAGACAAATGGCACTAAAATGAGTGATATAGAGCCTTTTCCTTTGACATACCGGAGGGGCTACAGGCATGTGTTTTCTGCACTTGAGGTGCAAGGGGCCATGCTTTCTTCACCAGCAAAGCAACTTGATAAGGGTAAGGAAAAGGTTGTAGAGCATGTCATGGTTGAAGAGGAGGATAAGCATGAAACTGAGCAAAAGTTTCAGCTAATTGACCTTGAATATGAGGATGAGGAGAGGATCACCAATATCTTGATCAAAGGCAAGGATGCCAAGATTAGTGAGCTTCAAGCTAATCTTGGTAGGGCAAATAACGTGATCAACTTCCTTGAGTTAGAAAACTAGCAGTTAGAGGCAAAGAAGGCCATCAGTGAGGTCAGAGCCATCAGAGCTCAGAAAGAGGCTGGAAGATCCAAGGATTTGCTAAATGAGACCTTGGGAACTTTTGATGACAATTAGGATGAGGAAGAACAACTTCCTAGGAAGAGACCAAGGACAATTGGGTTGAAGAAGGCTTTAGCTCGAGAAAGAGAGAAAGAGGCAGAATTGGCAGAGTAGCTCACTCCAAGTGAGCTGCTTGCCATGTAAATTAGAAAATATAGAGAATATTGGCTTGAGAGGGAAAACTTGCACCTAGAGGGTCATCTAGAGAAGGCCAAGAGAGACATTGACATGCAGAGGAAGATGGAAAAGCATTATGCCCTAAGAAACAGGATTGCAAGGGCCAAGCTCAAACGAGCCCATGCAAAGATTCAGGCACTAAATGAGGCAAAAGAGAAGGAAAATATCAATATACTTGCTAATGTGTCCCTCCAAGCATCTAAATCTTAATCAACAAGCTAATTTCAAATTTTGGCACCTTTGTGCACATTTTTCATTTTTGACAGTTTGGCTTGCAGAAAATTGGGCCAAACGCGCAGCGCCACTGGTGCTGCGCTCTTTTTTGGGGCACTCAAATGGGAAAGGGTCAACATATTCATGTTCCTCATGCCAAGTAAATCATCCTTAGATATTTTCAGATCATTTGGAGCAAAAATAGTCCCCCCAAAAGGCCAAAAACTACCAAAAAATCACCTTTTTGCCCTCTTTTCGACACTAGCACTGTGCATTTAGTAGTATTGGGAGAAGTGATTTTTGACAAGGATAATTAGCACCATTCTGAAAATTGGAAGCATATTTGGAAACTAGACAGGACAAGATTTCCAATGAGCTATCATGGAGCTCATTTGGACACCAGGAAGGCCTCCAAAAGTCAGCTGCAAAACATGAAATTTTCCCAGTCTTGGCACTGCGTGTTTGCACTGGCGCTGCGCCCTTGAACCTTGGAGCTATGCCCTTACCAGGAGTTATTACAAAATATATTTTGAAGCCTTAAAGTCAAAAATTTTCCTAAATTAGCTCAAATAGCTATGTTAGAAGTTATTTTTGCCATAAATGCGTTTAGATATTTTTTCCTTGGGCCTTGCATGGTCTCAAAGGTCAAAATACATTTACTATGTAATAAATGACTTCTACAACCCTAGCTAGGGTTTAATTCCTCATTTTTCAGTTAAATAATGCATGCAATGCTTCATAATTTTGGTTTTTGGTTGATTGTTGAGCTCAATATGATATATATTTTGAGTTGTGAAGAAGTTGGCTTTGGAGTTTTGTGACTGTTTTGGACTGAACATTAATGGAGCAAGCATATTCATAGGATTCATGAACTTGTTTAAATGGCGATGTTGTTCTGATCTTGTATTTGTTTCCTTATTTTTTCCATATTTTTCATTTTTTCTTTTGCAATAGAGCATAAAATTTAGGTTAAGATATGTTGTTAGAGGCACCTTAAGTCTGTCTGCCTCCTATTGTTCAAATGTTTTCCTCTGCTGGGTCTGTTTGGAGAATTCTTAGTTTCTCTCTGGTTCCACTTAGCTTTTTGTCTTAAAAATGATTTAATGGAGTCAAGCCAAAGAAGTTTATGGTATGCCCTGTCCTTTGGTGTAGCTTGAAACATTGTTTTTAAGGCCTTTTCTTTGAAGTTTAATGATTAGGGTTTGGCTGAAGAAGTTTATTGTTTACCCTGTCCTTTAGTCCATCTTGAATAGTCAATTTGAAGGTATTTTAAAGTCTGATTGAAGAATTTAGGAGTTCCCTACTCTTTAATCATCACTTAGTTGTTATCTTAAATGTTTTCTTTCTTTGAAGGTAAATAGCTAGAGAATTTAGGAGTTCCCTACTCTCTAGGGCTTGCTGGACTGTTGTCTCAAAGTTTACTTGATAAAGCTAGGCCAAAGAAGTTTATGGTGTGCCCTATCCTTTGGTTCTTTCTTAAGCATAGTGTTATCACCAAAATAAGACCTGATAGGCTGTTGGTCAGGCTACCTCAGTGTAACTATTTCAAACTATACTTTTAGTTGAGGCTTAGCCTCCTCAACTTGAGAGGGCTCTCTCACTAGGTTTAAGATTTTGAATTAAGGATTAGATGGCTAACTATAGGAATCAATTGGATATAAAGTGTATGAATGGTTGAATTACTGATCAAAAAACATCTATTGGGCTATGGAGTCAAGGTATGTTTCCACAAAACATCAAAATTAGCTTATCATGGAAGTCAGGGCATTTCAGAGTTTTTTTAGATGTATTTAGCAAAACAGTAATAGAGTGAACAAAACACAGTTTACAAACATATGTAGGAAGTTAGAGAATTTTCCAATGAATTCTAAGTAACATATGTTCATACCACTGCAATTGAGAAGATAAAGAAAGCCATAGAAAGATTCACATCAAAAAATTCTTTCTCAATCTTGAGTAGTAAGCCAATATCTGTATTAAGATAAAAAACACACAGTCTGCTATAGTGACATAGTTTGCTTGTTAATGAAAATTTCCAACCTTGAGGAATTCAACCTCATGTCTCTTATAGAGTCATCATTACAATATTGGATTCCCTTATCCATCTTGAGGATAATTCGAATTTCTTAGACTGACACCTATTTGCTCCTAAAACAAACTCATAATTACATCTGACAGTAAACTGTCTCTTCTAGAAGTCCTAATACAAATAGGAGTAAAACTCCTTATTATATCTAAAAAACCTTTTCTAGAACTTAAATGATATCTCCAATAGTTGTTCCTCCATATCTTTGACATGATGATGCCTTCAATCTTGTTATGTTATCATATTGGTTCATGTCTTACTTGCCCTACAAAACAAGGGTCATGTTTCCTATAATTTAGCCTTTTCTTTCTTTGATGATCTTCGAACCCTTTTTGATGGCAATATGGATCTCTTAAGATAAGTGACATGTATTATCACTTCCATGGAACCATTCTTTTCCACTTGTACAAAAAATAAACCTTTGACAAAGTGTAAGGAGAGATGGTATGGTTGCGCTACGAAATGAGCAACTGTTTTCGTAGCGCATAATTTGTATCTTTGTAAAAAATCTCTCAACCATCCACTTTCACTTGTCTTGAGACCTGGAATTTCATTTGTGAACCTTTTCTAACCACCAACAACAACAAAATTTTGAAGCCAAGCCTTTTACCTCTCAAAATTTTTACAAAAATGTTCAAAAAATGCACCTACAGTAGTTTCGTAGTGCGCTACGAAACTACTGTGCACCTACAGCAGTTTCTTAGCGCGCTACAAAACCGTTGTGTATCTCCTTTTTACTCAGTATTTTCATAATATTCAAATTTTAAGAGTATCTACAGACTTTTTATGATTTCCCCTTGATGTTAATAGACCTTAACAATCCAAATAAGTCAACTTTGCAATATATTAAAAAAGTGATGTCCTTCAAAAGCAAAACTATACTAAGGATTTGTCACTTACTGCTCTTGGTCTACCTCTATTGTAGCTGATATCCAGACTTTGTCAATTGAATTTCAAGATCTTCAATCTGCCTTTTCAATCTCCTGTTGGTAGCCCTCAATTTAACATTAATCATCCTCATAAATCTTGCCTCTTTGATTGCAGGGACAATCCAAGTAAAGTACTGGGCTTCACTGCTGACTGTTTCAGTTTTGGAAACTTTTTCAACCTCCCACAGAGCCCTTATTCTATTGAATTTTATCTTCTCAATAGCATGTGCTCTTGCTTTCTTCTTGAGCTTAGCAATTTCAAGATTAGCAAGTCTCAACTTTTCTTTAATTCCTTCATAACTGCTCTTTTCTCTTTGAGTGTTGAAAGCTCCATTTCTGTCACCTTCAGGCATTGGTGATGAAAGGTCTATGGGCTCCTCATAAACATTTGAAACTTCTCCAGCTTTATATAACTCCACATCCATCCCTTGCAACTTTTTTGAATTCCTAGTTAGAGGCCTTCTAGGCTTGAACACAAACTCTGAAATTTCATCATTAAAATCTAGTTTTTTGGAAGACTTGATCTTATTAGATTTCCCTTCATCCAAACTTACAAAATCTGCCTGAACTAAAGGAGATTCCTCAATATCAATAGCCTGTAAAATATCATTCAAACTACCCTTTACACCCGGATATTCTTCTGAAACCACTGTTTTACCTTTTTCCCTTGCTATTTGACTTCTAGTCAATCTTTTCTGGGCTGATTTGTTGGTTGACTGTTCCTATACTATTTCCTTACCTTTGGTTGTCCTCTTTTGTGCAGGTCGAGGGGTTTCTTGAATAATCACTGGTGTTTTAATATCTGGATCTTTCACTTGTTTTCTAGGCTTCAACTTGACAAATATTTTTGATCTTGTCTCTACAGGGTCACTGGTTTCTGATGATGATTTTTTCTTTGGCCCTAGGGCTAACACCTGCTCCTTGTGTTTCCACCCCAAATCCACAAAAAAAAAAATGTAGACCATTCTCTTTTTATCCTATGAAGTTCATGTAAAACAATCAATTTAACTAAACCATGATGGAAAAGAGAAGTTTCACAATATTTAGCTTTCATCTCCACTTTATCTGCCATCTTAGCTAAACTTTGAAACAAGAAGAAATTCAAATCCAAAGAAATCAATCCAGAAAAATGCAACAGGAGTTTGAAATGATAAGAGTACACTTTATGGTATCTTCCCTCATAGGTGAAGTACCTTTGAATGTTGTAGAGTAGATTGGCATATGTGTTATTGATGTAGCTTCTTGGCACTGCTTTAGTTAAATCTGTTTCTTCAAACCCTGGCTTCAAATTTTTTTTACAAGGTTCCATATCAAGCCTGAAGTTTTTGAACCATATTTCTTCTCCCCTTGGAATCTCTGTCACTGATGATATAATTTCAAGGGAAATTGTCAAGTTTAAGAGACCAACCTTTGTATTCGAACCTGTGAAATGAAGAGCAAATTCTTTTGTCACTTGATTATGTCCTCCCTGCAATTTTTCACAGAACTTCCAACATCCTGCCTTCATGAAGGCCTTCTCAACTGATTTGTCTTTTGTAAGAGCCTCTATGCTTTCAGGCTCTGTCCTTAAACAGTGGCCTGACCGGTGATTCTTCCTTTCCTCTATCATCCTTTCCTTGAATTTCCTGTGTGCTTTTGAAAACCTGTAACCAATAGCCTCACTTGATTTCAGAGTAAACTACCTCGCTTGATAAACTGCCTCACTTGATTAGGGACATTGCCTCGCTTGATGAATGAAAGAGAAGCTTTGGTTTCCACTTACCATGAGCTTACCATTCGGGAAGGGTATGTATCATATGTTTCTTGCATGAGACAATAAAACCAAAAACAACCCCTTTCAAATTTGAAAATGACACAAGACAAATGACCTCAAATGAATGTTATGATGGCTATGAATGGTTGCATGCGTGAGAAAAGACTCGAGGCTGACACCTAATCGTGAAAGATTAAGGAAATTCTGGTGCATTTGATAACTGACAAGACATGCTACGAATCCCCGATTTATTAACATGCTCAATGTAATTTCAGGGTTTTGCGCTATGAAATGACCAGCGTTTTCGTAGCGCAAAAGCAGTTTTTAACACTATCTGCACTACGAAAACGTGGTTTCGTGGCTTAATCAAAATTTTTTCAAAATGGTTTAAAATTTGACTTTTCAAACATGGTATAAGACTGTCAATGTATGAAATAAGATTGCTAGACTTTATTTTGTGAATGGAAATGAGACTCTAACCCTATCACTTAGCCCCTAAAAACTTAGCATGACTTCACACCTATCTAAAAACCATGACTAGGAACCAAGCAAACTATCCAAGTTTGGAGATTTTTTTTATAGTGATAACACATAGTGATATCAAAGACTCTTCTTGTTATAGTATATGTTAAAGGATTCTTAGTTTCCCTTTAAATCTACTAAATTCACAATTTAATGTTCATTTCACACCCACATAAGATATTAATATCCATTTGGCTTTGTTAACTTGCACGATGAAACACCCTTGATTTATTGCTGTACTTTTCAAGCCTTTCACAGGCCCCATAGCCCAATGGTTTGAATTTATATTACTCTATCTGTTCTAATTAACAAGCAACCCAACCAAACAAAACAAAACAAACAACCCTATCATTTTAACTAGCCTAAAATCATCATCCTAAATCAAACAAGTTATATATTTTATACAAATATAGAGAGAGCCCTCTCTAAGTCCAGGAAGGCTAGGTCTTAGGACTTCAAAATTGGTTTGATGTTACCCTTGTCTATTTGGTCTTGCCAATTTGAAAAATTACAGGGACCTAACAGTTCGAACGCGTTCTCGTAAAACATTTCACTGCTCCCTCTCTCTCATACCTCATGCTTTAGGGGGCATCTGTTACACATCATTTTTTCACTGTCCCTACAATCCCCATCCCGCACATTGCAGGACCATTTCTGTGACTTATATTTAGTGTCATTTCATCCCTTTCCATGAGAATAAAATTTCCTTTGTTGACTATTCCTGGAACATACCATAAAAAACACATGATTTTGGGTTGGTGCTGGCAGGCAATTATGGCCTCGCACCAATAAGGGAAATTAGAACTGGGCCCCGCGCCCATTGGCACTCTGTCTCAGTGGACTACCCACGCTGAGCTATTTTTGGAAAGTTTTTTAAATATAGAAGCGAATTTTCCATTGCTAACCATTTCGTGAGCGAGTCAACATGGGTGGTTCGATTGAATAACATCGAGCACGCTCCTTTGGCTTCTTGTTTCCCAAGAAATAGGATATTTGCCTCTGATTGATCCCAATCAACCCATTTACCAGCTGGGACAACCCTCGGGCCTACAAGGACAACCCTCGAGCCTACAAGTTTGTTTTGAGGATATGGCCGAGGAATTCCCCTTTGGGATTCTTGTTCACAGGAAATAGGATATTTGCCTTCGATTGATCCCAATCAACTCGTTTAACAACTGGGACAACCCTTGAGACTACAAGGACAACCATTTCAGGGACACCTTTCAGTCCAATAGGGCCAACCCTCAGGCCTAAAAGGACAACCCTTTCAGGGACAACCTTCGGTCCAATAGGGAAAAACCCTCGGGTCCATAGGGACAACCTTACAATCCGCAAGGAAAACCCTTACAGGGATAGCCTTCGGCCCAACAAGGAAAACCCTACGGTCCTTCTGGTCAACCTTAATTTCAACCAGGAGCATCTTACGTTCTTGGGGGAAAATATATCCACCACAGGGACAACCTTTTGTGCAACAACAACAACGTTATGTTCAGTAAGGCCAAGATTTTTTACAACAAGGATTACCCTACGGTCCTGCGCTGGGTTTGTAATCACTCCAATAATTCTCTAGTTGTGAGATTTTGGTTTTTAGTTGAGAAAACTAAAGGTAACCACAGACCAACTTTTAAACTCTAGGATCTAGCCTTCCTAGGGTTCAGAGAGGGCTCTCTCTATAAGATTTAACTTTGTTTTTTTTATAAAATATTAGACTAGTTATGATTGTGCAATTGGTTTTGGTTATGATTGGTTTGGTGGGAAAAATCACTGAAAGAGATGGATAGTGGGAAATATATTTGTCCATTGGGCTAAGGAGTCAAAAATCAAGCATACAGAGCTAGTATCAAGGTCAAAAAGTCAAATGTTTTTAGGGCAAGATAGATAACCCTTGGAGATCTTGGAAAGTTTTTTTGTGAGATGGTATGATCGGGATAAAGATTAATGTGTTATCACTCAGTAATTTCTCCAGGTTCAAGAGAGAACTCACCGAGGTAACCATAGACCAAATTTTAAACTTTAGGATCTAGCCTTCCTAGGGTTTAGAGAGGGCTCTCTCTATAAGATTTAACTTTGTTTTTTTTTATTAAATATTAGGCTAGTTATGATTGTGAAATTGGTTTTGGTTGATTTGGTGGGAAAAATCACTGAAAGAGATGTATAGTGGGAAATCTATTTGTCCATTGGGCTGAGGAGTCAAAAGTCAAGCATACATAACTAGGATCAAGGCCAAAAAGTCTAATTTTTTAAGGGCAAGATAGATAACCCTTGAAGATCTTGGAAAGTTGTTTTTATGAGGTGGTATGATCGGGGTAAAGGGAAATTAAGAATCCTTTGATCCGGAAAAGGAAGTAGTAGGAAGAGGTCAAATGAGAGAGGGAGCAATTAAGGGTTCACTACACTGGAAATCAGATAAAAACATAGAAATGACAAATAGCTAAGACAGGGTGCTTTTAAAAAATCCTCAAGTAATCCTCCTATTCATTCATTCAAATTTAGAACACATAACGGATTGCATGTAACAAAGAAAGATAACAATGACAAATTTAGAAAATACTTCACTCCAAATAGCTCATCACATGAATCCTGAAATATGATGCTAGTTGATCTGATCCAGTATGCTACTCGAAATTTGAACACTAAAAGCCTTCAAGTCCACAAAAATGACTATATAAATCTTTAGCAATTTATTCCACCAAAATACTTCTAAGAGTGAAGTATTTATACAAATTCTAAACTAAAATACCTTGAAAAAATATCAAGATTGTTTTACAAATATCTCAAACTATTTTACATAAATAGAACTCAATAAAAGGACACTCAAAACTAATGAATATATTTTGAACTATACTTATGGATTTATGGTGACAAAGAAGAGAATTCGAATTTGATCTCAACTCTTAGTTGATGATGAGGCATCCATGTCACTAACTGTCTCCTTTGTTTGTGCATTCTGCAAAATTGTGGTCCAATGATACCTTTGTATATCTAAATCAGAAATAGATATGTAAAAAGTGATAGATTTTTTTGTAGCTAATTATGTTACTAAGATAAACCTCTCTCAGTTTCCCAAAATTCAGTTCCACCTATTCACCATATGATCTTAAAAAATATGTGTAAAACAGAGCTTTGCACAGTCTGAAAAATAGGCTGTAAATATGTGCATGTATCTCTCATTCTGTAATACCTGTGAAAATTTTGAGATAGGTATTTGTAGATGGTTCTCTTATGAACAAAAAATACTTCTTCTGTTTTGGAAGATGTATTTCTCATTGACCAAAATATTCTCTGCAAAATGATGACTTAACAGGAATTTTCTGTAAAAAGTGCTTTCAAATATTGTTTAATATTTCCAAATCCATAATGGATGTTAGAACAATGAGAGAGGTTTTTGTACTTGGAAATCTTAGGAACATAAGCCTCCTTCAGTTTTGGAAAATTAATCTTGGATTGTCCATAGTAGTTTCTGCAAAACTATGACTTAAACAAGAAATTTCTGCAAAAATGTCCCTTCTTGCTCCGTTTTCATCTTTTAACCTTATTGTTCTTTTAACTGTTTTTACTTTCACTTTGGATAAAATTCATTGTTGTTGAAAGTATTTTTATCTTTATTTACCATTTACTGCCTCTGTATTTACTTTTAATATTTACCTTGACTGCTCTGTTACCTTTTCACTTTTACCTTTTACAGTAAGAGTGAGTAAAATATGTCCTGGAGAATTACTGATGGAAATGTTTTCATCCTCTGTTCTGACCACTTGTGTAAATTTCTTCATTATGCTCTGCTACTGTATTAAATATTCTTATTTTTAGTAAAACAATTCGAACTCATTTCCTTGTGAATTTTTTGAGTAAACAGACCTTTAACTAGTTTTAAGATGTTTATCCAAATTATTCTTTTGCCAATAACTTGCAAAACAAAATAGTTTGTTAATGAAACCTTGGCTGAAGGGAGCATTTCTCTGGGTCAGAGGAGGTTTTCTAAGGGCTTTTTGAAGTCTTTGGAAGTAAATTGGAAGCTTTAAGCGGTTTTAACAGCAGCTGCAATGGCTTTTTTCAGGTCCTCTGGGCATAAAACAGTGTAAAATGCTTCTTCTATGCAAGTCTGAAAGGAAGATATAGTAAATAAGCGCTGACAGGGATAAATGATGCATTTTCATGGTTTTTTAGGCAATTTAGGGTTAATTGACGCCTGCAATAAATGGCGGTCGAGTCAAGTAATGGCATTTTTCAAGCTTAAAGGGTATAAACTGCGAGTGGTTATCGCATTCGTTTTGAGTGGTAAGTGGTTTCAAATGAATCAAACACAATCCAATAGGGTTAGGCCACGTAGAGGAGAGAGGAAAAGGTGAAACCACCTATTTCGCGTGGAAATGGAAATGTTATGTTCATGCAACTTTATTTGCGATATAGCCTGAGGATCGTCGGATCTAGGAGGGTCAATTCGAACGATTGAGATTTGAATGGTGGAGTTGCATGGAATTTCGGAGTGGGTCCAGGGTTTGTTAATCTAGCAGGATAATTATGTATTAAAATAATGTTTTAATACATAACCTTGGTTTATTATGAATGGCGGAAGTTAGAGCTTTTAACAAAGGGGATGCAGGCGAATGTAATATTAGGACTGGCGGGGGATATAGTAGGTAGGTCCGACATATATGACATGTGCGGAATTTAAAACTATATGTTATAATAAAAATTTGGGTTGGGAATTAAAATAAAAAGTGGAATTAATATAATAGAGGCTAAGGGGTATATAGTGGAGCTAATACATAAGTTAAAAATTAATATGAAATAAAGGGGTAACATATGATATGAATGAAAAATGCATGTTTTAACACTAAGTAAAGTGTAAAAGATATAAAAATAAGCATATTTTGTCCCTTTATGTTTTCACACTTAAACTTAGCATAAAATGCATTTTATGGGTTTCTGAGTGATTTTGAAATGGAAATGAAATTAATTATTTAGGGTTTTTACTTTTACTAAGTAAAAATGGGTTTTTACTTAGGAAAAGGGATCATGATTATGGATGAAGGGTAAATGTTGATGAAATGGGGTTTTATGTAGAAATTCAATATTTTTAACCAATCAGTCATTGAGACTTGGGTCTGGTCCCAACAGAAGTCAGAGAAATGCTCTGAGCCTTTTTAACTGAAGGTTTAGAATACTGAATCATTGTAGGGGAGGGGAAATTAGTAATTTTTCCTGATGATGCTTTATTGCATGCTTGCACAACTACTTTCTACCTACCCATCATTATTTCTAACATTTTTTACTTCATTTTCATGGGTGCATTTAAGCTTGCAACCCTAAATCCATTTTCTTTCAAATCATAAAAAATATCTAATTCTAACCTTATTTCATCCGAGGGCTCAGATTAAACTGTTGAGATCCTCATTTATTCTCTATCTTATCTACTTATTTGTCAAGTTTAAACTGTTTGACAGATCTTTATTCTCTATCTAACAACATGAAATTTAAAGCATGAGAGGTCAAGTTTAAGTTGTTTGACCCTCATGGATTGTGGCATTTAGGACAAGCTGCACACAATCTTATTTGCAAAAGTAAACTAAAGTAGTGGAATTTAAACTTGCAACACTTTCATGATCTATTTTTGATGGGGTTCATATTTAATATTCTTTAGATCTTTGTTTCTTTTTGTCCTTTGATTGATTTTTTAGGACATACCCTCTTTTGTCATTTTTTAATTTGGGAATACATTTGCAAAAATCAAATGTATGTACAATATTTCAAGAATTTTAACAGAGTCAAATCAAAATTATGAATCCTATATTTATAGGACCCTAACAACAGCTTCAGATGGGGATGGCATATCCTTGTGAGATGTCAAGAACGCCGTCGAATAGTAGCCTGATCCATTGGGGAAATCCCAAACATGCATATGCTGTGACTGAAAACTCTTGAAATAAATTTACACCTTTTTCTACAAACTGAAATATGATCTGAGACTAAAATGTGTTGCAACCTTCAAACCAAACTACTAAATCATCAATATCTTAGGGCCTTTTCCTTGGCTTTAATGAATTATTTCAAACTAGCTAAAAACTGAAAACTAAAATAAGCTGAAATCCTACCTATTTACTCTAATCATCTGTCCAACTGTTGGTTAGGTGAAATGAAATAGCCAATGCATCCATTCAAGCATTATATACTTTGATAGATTTTGTTGCATGTGCTTGTTGATTTTCAAAACTGTAATTCTACAACCTATTAGAAACTTGTCAACAAATGAGAGGATAAGGAAATACTTGATTTCCTTTGTTGACTCTAGAAAATTTTCAAAAGGATCTTCCAAGATATATACACTAATGTTTAACTGATCTAAACAACTATACATCTGTTCTGGATGGCCTCCATGCCATGAAACTGAAATGTTATTTTCATCTTTATCTCCCTGCAAACTTTCAGATAAGTTTTGTGATGATATTCCTATTGATTGTAATGTTTGACTGCTGAAACCTTTATCATCTTGATTCTGAAACTCATAGTTAGTTAATGGAGGTAGGATTTGAATGCATTCAATATCCAACATATCAGCTATTGGATCATGAAAAACTTGAGAAAATTGTTGCAACCTATGGCATATATGATTCCATGGGACTTCATAAACTTCAACAAGTTGCTCATCCTTTTATTTAATGACGTTATACCACATTTCCTTTAAAAGATGAAATGATTCAAAAAATAGTGGTATTGAATCCTCCTTTTTTACTTTATCAGATGTTTCAATGGAATTTGATAACTGTAATTTTGAAACTGAAATATCCTGATCAAGGGTTTCATTATCTTCTTTGTTGTCAATCACAATTCCTCCAGACTGCTAATTATTGATGGCATGAAAGTTGTCTCTAATGAACTGAAATGAAGCAAAACAAAGAGGTAAAGAATCTTTACTTATTTCCACATTTTCTGCTCTTTCTTCATTACTCTCATAACTGATTTGAAATAGTTGAATATTATCTTCAATCTGCTGAAACTGCATTTCTTCATCCTCCAAGATATCTTCTGATTGCTCTGTAAAGTTAGCTTGAATTTTTAGAACATAATTGTCATCATAATGATCATACTTAGGAAAATAATCAAAAGAAGGAATGTCATCAAACATACACATTAGATCAGCAGATTCCTCATCCACATATTGATATGTAAATCCATTTTTTGATCTATGATAATTGGAATTAGCAGGAATTTATCATGTCTATCAACCTCTTCTATTTCTTCATGATGATCTTGAATAAAAAATTCATCTTTCATGGTGATCTTCTGTATCCTTTCATCTAGTTTTCTTACCAAAAGGTTGAGTTTTACCTCTGCAATGTCGTTCTTCTCTTCTTTAGCTTTCAACTTTTCATTTCTTATTTTCAAATTAACTTCTACACCAATTGCAATATTTTGCGTCTGTACAACTGTTTCCGGATCTCTTTCTCTTAACTGAAATTCTATTTCTGGATCAAAGGCACTTGGATAATGCAAGATAGTTGAATCATTAGGAGGTCTAATATTTTCTAGCATTGAATAATAAACTTGATTAAATCTGTCAGAAAATTGTTGTATTGTTTCATTTGGATGTATTTTTAACTGATTATATTATTCTATGATCACAAAAATATTGAATTTAATTATCCATGTGTCAAGAATTTTTTTTACAAACTGCTGGAAATTTGAGATGCTTGGATTAGGCAGATTCTTGAACCAACTATTTATTCTATTTTGCAAAGAAAAAGAAAAAAGTTTGATTTTAACATCATCTTCATCAATCTCAAATAGGTCCAGATAATTCTCAAAACCTTGAATATGGTTTTGGGCAGTGATGTTATTATTTTATCCATCAAATCTAGGAAGATGTTTGTAGTATTTATCGGGCAAATCATGGAGTATAGGAGGTAAAATGAGGGGCTTATATCTATCAGGAACTTTGAAAGGTACAGGAATATGTACAGGGATTGTAAGATCAGTCTTGATTATTTGAGGCTTCTTAATTGAAAAATGATCATCATTAAATTCAGAAGAAAGTTGCTCAAAGAGATTAAGAGAATTATTACTTACAATATTCAAAGGAAAATAATTAAAAACTAATCTAAGATCTTCTATTAAATACCATATACATTGAAAAAATTTCTTAATGAGAAAGAACATAATGTCTTGGATTGTAATCCAAGTTAAAAGCCTGATCTTTCCATTTTGGTCTTTCAGGTTAATTCCTCCAGTGGAGTCTTGATTGTGAAATTTATTTGGAGTCACCAGGTGGATGATTTTAACCTTTGTGTGTCTGATCACTGTCCACCATCATAGATCAGATCTAAACTTGTAAAATATTTCTGAAGAAAATATTAGTTTTCCCCAGTGGAGTCGCCAATATGTTATCACTCAATAATTTCTCCAGGTTAAAGAGAGAACTCACCGAGGTAACCATAGACCAACTTTTAAACTCTAGGATCTAGCCTTCCTAGGGTTCAGAGAGGGCTCTCTCTATAAGATTCAACTTTGTTTTGTTTTATAAAATATTAGGCTATTTATGATTGTGCAATTGGTTTTGGTTTATTTAGTGGGAAAAATCACTGAAAGAGATGGATAGTGGGAAATATATTTTTCCATTAGGCTGAGGAGTCAAAAGTCAAGCATACAGAACTAGGATCAAGGCCAAAAAGTCAAATTTTTTCAGGGCAAGATAGATAATCATTGAAGATCTTGGAAAGTTTTTTTTGTGAGGTGGTATGATCGGGATAAAGGGAAATTAAGAATCCTTTGATCCGGAAAAGGAAGTAGTAGGAAGAGGTCAAACGAGAGAGGGAGCAATTAAGGGTTCCCTACACTAGAAATCAGATGAAAACATAGAAATGACAAATAGTTAAGACAGGGTGCTTTTAACAAATCCTGAAGTACTCCTCCTATTCACTCATTCAAATTTAGAACACATAATGGATTCCATGTAACAAAGAAAGATAACAATGACAAATTTAGAAAATACTTCACTCCAAATAGCTCATCACATGAATCCTGAAATATGATGCTAGTTGATTTGATCCAATTTTCTACTCGAAATTTGAACACAAAAAACCTTCAAGTCCACAAAAAATACTATAGAAATATTCAGCAATTTATTCCACCAAAATACTTCTAAGAGTGAAGTATTTATACAAATTCTAAACTAAAATATCTTGAAAAATTATCAAGATTGTTTTACAAATATCTCAAACTGTTTTACATAAATAGAAATCAATAAAAGGACACTCAAAAGTAATGAATTTATTTGGAACTATACTTATGGATTGATGGTGACAAATAAGAGAATTCAAATTTGATCTCAACTTTTATTTGATGATGAGGCATCCAAGTTACTAACTGTCTCCTTTCTTTGTGCATTCTGCTCCAGCAATTCTGCAAAATTGGGGTCCAATGATACCTTTGTATATCTCAATCAGAAATATATATGTAAAAATTTAAAGAGGTTTTTGTAGATATATATGTTACTAAGATAAAAATCTCTCAGTTTCCCAAAATTCAGTTCCAGTTGTTCACCATATGCTCTGCAAAAAGATGTGTAAAACAAAGCTTTGCACAGTCTAAAAAATAGGTTGTAAATATGTGCATGTATCTCTCATTATGTATTACCTGTGAAAAAAATGAGATAGGTTTTTGTAGATGGGTCTCTTAGGAACAAGAACCTTCTTTAGTTTTCCAAATCCATAATGGCTGTTAGAAAAGTGAGAGAGGTTTTGTATTTGGAAATCTTAGGAATATAAACCTCCTTCAGTTTTGAAAAATTCATCTTGGATTTTCCACAATAGTTTCTGCAAAACTATGAATTAAACAAGAAATTTCTGCAAAAATGTCCCTTCTTGATCTGTTTTCATCTTTAACCATACTGTTCTTTTAACTGTTTTTACTTTCACTTTGGATAAAATTCATTGTTTTTGAAAGTATTTTTATATTTATTTACCATTTATTGCTTCTGTATTTACTTTTACTGTTTACCTTGACTGCTCTGTTACCTTTTCACTTTTACCTTTTACAGTAAGAGTGAGTAAAATATGTCCTGGAGAATTACTGATGGAAATGTTTTCATCCTCTGTTCTGACCACTTGTGTAAATTTCTTCATTTTGATCTACTAATGTATGAAATCTTTTTGTTTTTAGTAAAACAATTTGAACTCATTTCCTTGTGAATTTTTTGAGTAAACAGGCCTTTGACTAGTATTAAGCTGTTTATCCAAATTATTCTTTGGCCAATAACCTGCAAAACAAAACAATTGTTAATGAAACCTTGGCTGCAGGGAGGATTTCTCTGGGTCAACGGAGGTTTTTTGAGGGCTGTTTGAAGTCTTTGGAAGTAAATTGGAAGCTTTAAGTGGTTTTAACAACAGCTGCAATGGCATTTTTCAGGTCCTCTGGGCGTAAAACAGTGTAAAATGCTTCTTCTATGTGAGTCCAAAAGGCGGATATAGTCAATAAGCACTGACAGGGATAAATGATGCATTTTCAAGGTTTTTTAGGCAATTTAGGGTTAATTGATGCCTGCAATAAATGGCGGTCAAGTCAAGAAATGACAGTTTTTGGGCTTAAAAGGTATAAACTGCGAGTGGTTATCGCACTCGTTTTGAGTGGTAATTGGTTTCAAATGAATTGGACGCGATCCAATAAGGTTAGGCCACATAGAGGAGAGAGGAAAAGGTGAAACCACCTATTTCGCATGGAAATGGAAATGTTATGTTCGCGCAACTTTATTTGCGATATAGCCTGAGGATCGTCGGATCTAGGAGGGTCAATTCGAACGATTGAGATTTGAATGGTGGAGTTGCATGGAATTTCGGAGTGGGTCTAGGGTTTGTTAATCTGACAGGATAATTATGTATTAAAATAATGTTTTAATACATAACCTTGGTTTATTATGAATGGCAGAAGTTAGAGCTTTTAACAAAGGGGATGCAGGCGAATGTAATATTAGGACTGGCGGGGATATAATAGGTAGGTCCGACATATATGACATGTGTGAAATTTAAAATTATATGTTATAATTAAAATTTGGGTTGGGAATTAAAATAAAAAGTGGAATTAATATAATACGGGCTAAGGGGTATATAGTGGAGCTAATACATAAGTTAGAAATTAATATGAAATAAAGGGGTAATATATGATATGAATGAAAAATATATGTTTTAACACTAATTAAAGTGTAAAAGATAGACAAATAAGCATATTTTGTCCCTTTATGTTTTTCACACTTAAACTTAGGATAAAAAGCATTTTATGGGTTTCTGATTGAAATGGAAATGAAATTAATTATTTAGGGTTTTTACTTAGGAAAAGGGATGATGATTATGGATGAAGAGTAAATGTTGATGAAATGGGGTTTTACGTAGAAATTTAATATTTTTAACCAATCAGTAATTGAGCCTTGGGTCCGGTCCCAACAGAAGTCAGAGAAATGCTCTGAGCCTTTTTAACTGAAGGTTTAGAATACTGAATCATTGTAGGGGAGGGGAAATTAGTAATTTTTCCTGATGATGCTTTATTACATGCTTGCACAGGTGCTTTCTACCTACCCATCATTATTTCTAACATTTTTTACTTCATTTTCATGGGGGCATTTAAGCTTGCAACCCTAAATCCATTTCTCAAAACATAAAAACTATCTAATTCTAACCTTATTTCATCCGAGGGCTCAGATTAAACTGTTGAGCTCCTCATTTATTCTCTATCTTATCTACTGATTTGTCAAGTTTAAAATGTTTGACAGATCTTTATTCTCTATCTAACAACGTGAAATTTAAAGCATGAGAGGTCAAGTTTAAGTTGTTTGACCCTCATGGATTGTGGAATTTAGGACAAGCTGCACACAATCTTATTTGCAAAAGTAAACTAAAATAGTGGCATTTAAACTTGCAACACTTTCATGATATATTTTTGATGGGGTTCATATTTAATATTATTTTGATCTTTGTTTATTTTTGTCCTTTGATTGTTTTTTTTAGGACATACCCTCTTTTGTCATTTTTTAATTTGGGAATACATTTGCAGAAAGCAAAGGTATGTACAATATTTCAAGTATTTTAACAGAGTCAAATCAAAATTATGAATCCTATATTTATAGGACCCTAACACAATGAAGGGTTCCTTGATCCGGAAAAAATAAGTAGTAGGCAGAGGTCAAACGAGAGCTGGAGCAATTAAGGGTTCCCTACACTGGAAATCAGATGAAAACATAGAAATGAAAAATAGTTAAGACATGGTGCTTTTAACAAATCCTGAAGAAATCCTCCTATTCATTCATTCAAATTTGGAAAAAATTATGGATTGCATGTAACAAAGAAAGATAACAATGAAAAATTTAGAAAATATTTCACTCCAAATAGCTCATCACATGAATCCTGAAATATGATGTTAGTTGATCTGATCCAAGTCTGCTACTCAATATTTTAAACACAAAAAGCCTTCAAGTCCACAAAAATGTCTATAGAAATCTTCAGTAATTTATTCTACAAGAATACTTCTAAAGATGAAGTATTTATACATAATTGTTTACAAAATATCCTATAATGCTTCTAGCAATTATCTAAGAAAAATATAATATCTTTACAACAATAATAGAGACAACTTCTTAACAAATCAGCAAGTTTTCCTATCTATCCAAAAGAAATAAAAACTGATTTAGGATAAGAAGCAGTTGGCTACCTTTTTGTCTTCCTTGCGGGCTTTAGATATTTTGAGTTTGTTGTGAAATCTGATCTATTTATCTGATACACTTTTACTGATACTCTTTAACTTCTGATACTCTTTAAACTCTGTAAAATATTTTTACTACTGTAAAAAATCTATTTTGACTGATAAATCAACAAACTATTTTCACTGCTACCTCTCTTCCTTTTTACTTTTTACAGTAAATCTGTCAATGACTGCCAAACTTCAGCACTTGGAATTTGTACTTTCTTCAACTTTCTGAAATTTTCATCTGCTTCTGTGTATCTGGAGAAAGTTGGTTTGATGAAAAACAAGTGTTTAATTTTATGCTGTAAATAGAATAAGTCCTTAGAACTTCTAAGTAGGACTTTGCCATTTGGAATGCCTCGTCCACCACTTGATTTTTCAACCTGTTCTTTGGCATATTCTCTGATTTTTTTGTTACAATCTTCCCGAGGCATCAACTTTTCATTTATGACCAAGATATTAGACAAAATCCTTTGCCTCAAGTTCTCAAATTTAACCATGAACCTAGTTATGGAAATGTTCATGTTTTCACACTTTTCCTCCAACTATTTCATCAAGTTCTTTTTGGTTATAACCTTCTTTATCTCAATGATAGTTTCAGTTCTATCAGCTATTTCAAGTTCTTCTAACTCTTGCCTATTCTTATTGTTGAGGAAATTTATCAGTTCTAGAGCTTGTTCTGGTTTGTTATCCATTTCATCTTTAGTCTTTTGGATCTCTTCTAATGCTGCTTTCAATAAGTCTCTTTGTTCAAAAATTACTTGGATGGAAGGCCATACATCATTGATGGCTTCTACGATTTTGTTCCACAAATGATTTTTTACATAGAAAATATGTTCCTTCAAGGTCAATTCCTTTTGAAATTTCTTCAATTCTTCATTCAATCTGATGGCCTTTTGCTCATGTGTCTTTGCATTTATCTGAGCAATTTTGTTTGAATTTTCAATATTTTCTACCATATGTTTCAATTTTTTGATTTCATTTGTCTTAAAAGAAATTTCTTCCATGGCCTTTACCAGTTTGCTGGCCTCATCTGTATGTTGAACTATTGTTGTAGATGATTTTGTAGCCGAGGTATTGGATGAAGTTATTGGCACTACAGTGGCCAGTGGGACTTTAGGTTCCAACTTTGCAGCTAGAGTAGATGGCACAACTGTAGTAGCTATATGGATGACTGTAGGTGCTTCCTGTTTCTTTGGTGCTTCTTTTTCCTGGACAAGATTTTCCATCTGTATCTCCATTTCCTTGATTTGGGCTGTCAACTGAAAAATCAAATTCATCATGTCATCTTTTTCTTTCTGTCCTTCTATTATTTCTTTTGTTTGAGGATGTTCACTTTGAGGAAGTTTAAGCTGTTTCCTCAAAGTTGCAATATCTTCATTCTTCTTCTTCACTAATAACTTTGCTACTTTGATGTTAGCAGGGTCATATCCTACTTGCAAAACTAGTTCTTCTAAGGATTTTATCCTGAGATCCTTAGCATACAAGGATTCCTTATCCATTTTCAGCCGATCTTTCATGTTAGAGATGGTGTTTTGGAGTCTCTGAGCACTCATTGCTTTAGTTGTGACAATATATTATAGCATTTCTGAAGTGTGTCTATGGAACTCAATCTGATCAAGAGCATGAATCTTATAAATCTGGTCTTCCAAATCAACCTTCTTATAATCTGCCACTGTCTTTAGGGATTTAACTGTGGGCTGCAACACTGACATAATTAGATTTTGATTTGAATAATCAAATGTAGACAGAAGTTTGTTTCTCACACTTGGTGTCTGCTTGAGATATTGAGAATAAATATTATTTTTGATTTCCTCATTCTTTAATTTGATCTGTTTATATTTTTCTTTGATGTCCAGGTCTTTCTCCTCAGCTTCCTGTGATGAAGAGGCTTCCATGCTCTATTGTCTTTCTATCAAATGTGCATCTTCATTGTTAACTTGTTCTTCATTCTAATTCTTAGTGATTGGCTCATTGATGATCACAGTGGCAACATCTGTTTCTGGCAAATCAGTGTTGGTATTTACAAGATCTGTTTCTTCCACATCAATTGTTACGTTTCCTTTACCTGCTAAATTTAACTTAGGCCTTTTGTTATATATTAATTTGAAATTAGTTTTAGTTGTAGTTTCAGCAACATAGGCACCTTCTTCCCTTACTCTCTTGGTGGATTTTTCTGGCTGTTCTACAGTCTCTAAAATGTGACTAGTATCACATTTATTTACTGCATCTGTTAAGGTATTTTCAATCCACTCAGTATGATTTGCATACTTTTCTATCTCTGGCTTTATTTCATGAATGAAGGGTGTTAATTTTCACTTAACCCTTACTTTGCTTAGGATCCCTTGTGGATCATAATTCCAAGGAAAACTTTCTTCAAATCTAAATTCCAATAACTGCTTTGCTGCTTCTTTCTTTGCATCCCTGTGATTGCAGATGAATGGCCCTATCTGATTCTTTAATTTGAATTGAGTTTTCTTCTTTGCTGCCATGAAATTTATAGAATCAGAGTTTAGGATCTGCCTGATATAATCCAAGGAAAAGATCCTCATTGAAACATGTTTGGGTAACTTCTAAGGTAACAAATTTGACCCAAAAACTCTGATCTCAGTATGTTTTTCATATAGGTACCAATCACCAACTTTATTATGCTCTAATAACTGTAATATTTTCTTCATTCCTTCATTTATCCTTGGCTGCTCTGCTTTTGTTAACATTTTGATCACTGGATGTATGAATAATTCTGAAAATTTTGCATAAGTGAAATCTGCACATTCTTTCCTGAGCAAAGTAGTCCAAAAAATGACAGAGAGAGGATTTCACTCTATGTCAAGCTTTTGAAGAGTAACTGGAAAATTATCTAATTGAAAATATAGAAACATATGGAAGAGGAAGGATGTGTATCTAAACACTCCTTCAATTGGTAAATTGGTTAATTGATGATGAATATTGTCTGCAATGTAACCAACATATTCAAAAATCATAAATGGGGGTTGTCCTAGGGTAAATGTAGATAAGAAACCCAAGATGGATTCATCTATGTATTCATCAGTGAAATACCCTAGGATGAAGGAAAGCATGGAGATCACATGTCTTGAACATTCTGGGAATTTGGAAGTGGAATATGGGGGATTTATTTGAGGAATTTCCACATGCAATGGAATAAATGTCTGAAAAATCATGAATCTCTTGGGAAGATCTAGGCCAATATACAACTTGGTGAGGGCCTCTATAGATAAAGGGACTGCTTGAGGATCAGGCTGTAGTTGTAGCATTTGGTTAATAGATTCAGTAGTTATGGTAAGAAGAACTTCTTTCTTGGCATTTACTATGGCTCTCTATTCAGGCACATAGTATTGTTGACATAACCTAATAACTTCTTGGCATGAATTAGTTAATGGAACAACATACTTAGGTAAATGGGATTCCCAAATATGGACTTCTTGTTGGTTATCTAAGGACTTCTCATAGCTCCAGTTATGAATATCTAGCAGATTGAACTCAAAAATTGGGTCTTCTATCTTGTAATCAGTATCAACTAATGGAATATGCTCAATGTCTATGAGTGGGGGCTGTAAAGGGTTTACAACAATACAGTCTTAGAAGTCATAGCAGGGGTTTATTTTGGTAATTTGGAAGCTTCAAGATTGCTAGAGCTTTGCTTTTTAGGCATTTTGGCTACTTCTGCAAGTTTAGACAGTTTGCAGAGGTATTTTACTTTTAGCAGAGGTTTCTTGGATAAAAATGGGTAGAATATGGGCTTCTGACTGTCAAAATAGGATTTACAGGCTTCTGATGGTTTAGAAACCAGAAACAAGGGTTTCCTGAGTTTTTTTGCTGAGAAATTGGACTTAAAATCACTAAGAGATTGGGCACAAAGGCTTTGGGATGCTTTCAGAGGATTTCTGGCTAAATTTGGTGTTTAAAATAGTTCATAAAACTGTAAAAACTCACAATTTTCCTCCAAAGCAGTAGATAGCAGTTAAAAAAATTAAACCATTTATTTATTTTTCAAGTTGAGTGGTTGATTTTAGGTTAATGTTAACTTCCATTTTCTATGTTTCTAGAGAAAAATTGACAGGGTTTGGCCTATTTTTGCACTATTTTGACAAACTTCTTTTGTTAATTTTCAATTTTTGAATATGTGATATTCTTAAAAGGTCTTTTAAAACTTGAAAAACAGGTTCCAATTTAAGAAAAAAACCTGTACTGCGCAGGTATAAGGGTTTGAAATAGTTTCTGAGGTCTTTAAACAATCGAACAACTTCGGTGGAGTTTCTGGAGCAATGCAAAGCTCCTCAGTGGTCTTCAAAGAGTAACAGGCTGAAATTTGAGGTATTTTGGCAAGAAAATGGTGGAAAAATCTTGTTTTAACAGTCAAGAGGGTCGTGCAGGGTTAACGTGCAGAAGGATATGAAATAAAATGCATTACCAAGGTTTATTACACATATTAGGGCTACAGGAAATGACAATTAATGGCAGTCATGTCATAAAAATGGGCGGTTTTCGGGCTTACATGTTTAAAAAAATAACTGGTTATCGTGCACCCTTATGGTGGTAAGCAGTTTTGGGGTAAAACAACGCGATCCAATAAGGGTTGACCATGTGGAGGAGGGAGAAAATAACGAAACCTCCCATTTCGAGCAGAAATGAGATGGGAGTAATCACGCATGTTTTCTGTGCAATATTGGTTTTCAGCCGTTAGATCTGGGGTTCGATTGCGAACTGTCTAGATTGGTTGAGAAGTTGTGTCAAAATGAAGGAGTGGGACCAGGGTCATTATATACGGCGGGGTTAAACTTTAAACTTTAATAAATAGGCGTTTAATCAAAGTCTAAAACTATTTATATGGTCGAGAATGAATAATATAACATATGTTTCAACCTTTTTAAAAATTTATGAAATGTTTCAACCATATATATAAGCGGGTGTGGTTTAATATTATATAGTTTTTCGAACGCTTTTGACACCTGTTTAAAAAATATAGGAGCGGGATATTTTTTTAATGGATAGGTTTAGACCAATGGGATAGTGTGGGGTTTTAATATTTCACACATGGAGTATTAAAAAATTGGTCTAAACTTAAAATAGAGGGTTTGTGGGTTTATTTAAAATAAAGGGTTTTAATACTATACAGGAGGGTGTAGTTAGGGATTTAATAGAATAAATTAGAAGTTAATATGAAAAAGGGATAATGTAATGAATGAAAATACATGTTTAACTCTAAGTAAAGTGCAAATAAGCATAGTTTATCTTGTTGTATTATTTTACACTTTAACTTAGGAAAAATGTATTTTTAGGGTTTATGAATGATTTTTTTTGAAAGGGAATGAAGTTAGTTATTTAGGGTTTTACTTTCACTAAGTAAAAATGGATTTTACTTAGGAAAAAGGGATTATGATTTATGAATGAAGGGTAAACTCTGATGAATGGGGCTTTAGTGCGGAAATTCAATATTTTTAACCAATCAGTCATTGAGCCTTGGGTCTGGTCCCAACAAAAGTCAGAGAAATTATCTAAGCCTTTTTGACTGATAGTTTAGAACAATGAATATTTGTAGGGGAGTGGAAATTAGTGATTTTTTCTTGATGATGCTTTTTTACATGATTTCTCAACGAATTTTACCTACCTATCTTTATTTCTAACATTTTTACTTCATTTTCATGGGTGCATTTAGGCTTGCAACCCTAAAACATTTTTTTTTCAAAGCATAAAACTATCTAAATGTACCTTCTTTCATCCAAGGGCTCATATTAAATTGATGAGCTTCTCATTTATTCTCTATCTTAATTACTGATTTGTCAAGTTTATACTGTTTGACATATCTTTATTCTCTATATAAAACATAAAATTCAAAGCATGAAAATTTAAGATTAAACTGTTTTAACCAATCATGGATTATGTCATTTATTGAAGACGTACACATAATCATTATTCTTGTTGTAAAGTAAATAGTAGTGGCATTTTGACTTGCTCACTTTCAATCTTATTTTTCATCTCTTTTTTCTTTTGGGGTCTATCTTTTTCTAAGTCCTTTGATTATTCTTTTAGGACTTTTTACCCTCTTTTCAAATTTTTATTTATTTTTCATTTTTCAAAATATGGGAAAACAACTTGCAGAAAGCAAGGTATGTACATATTTACAAGACTATCAAAGTCAATTCAAAAATTATGAATCCTATTATTATAGGACCCTAACAGCGGCTCCACTTGGGGATGACATTTCCTGGTGAAATGTCAAGAACTTTTACATCATTAGCTTTTGGAATTTGACTGTGATGACCCTGTAAATGTCTTCTGATATCTGCAATTATTCATACTTATGATATTTACCTCTCAAAGCTTAGGGCCTTCTCTCTGGGCTTCAACTTTGTTAGGGAAACATCCAATCCAATCTAAAATCTGCAATGTATATGTTCAATGATCAAAGTGAATAAAAACTAACTATTTGTTAACTCAGGAGAGTAATAGTGCTTCAAAATTCAACCATTTACTGCTCCTTCTGACATCTCTGACCCATCTATTTCTTTTAGGAAGAAAGCATTGTTACCTCTGTAACTATAAATGACATTTAAAGGCCCTTTCCATAGAAAATCGAATTTTCCATGTTTACCTTTATCTGCCCTTCTTGAATCCCATTTTAACATTTTATCTGCAATGTAGAAATCATCCTCTTTACTCTTTTTATCAAAAATTTTCTTGATCTTATCCTGAATGACTTGAGACTTGATATAAACTTCTTCCCTTGTTTGTTGCAAGTGAATAGTTTGATTTATCCTTCTTTGAATGTCATTTGTTTCAACTTGTAA
This sequence comes from Pinus albicaulis, assembly GCA_034641835.2. Lineage (NCBI taxonomy): Eukaryota > Viridiplantae > Streptophyta > Pinopsida > Pinales > Pinaceae > Pinus > Pinus albicaulis. The sequence goes on along the minus strand of CM076578.1, from coordinate 1,311,861,649 downwards.
CTCTTGGATAATTTTCATCATTGGTACTCCTAGGGAGGATGGAAAAACAACATCCATTCCATAAACAAGTTGGTAAGGGGAGGTACCAATGGATTTTTTAGTAGTAAGTCTATCTTCCCAGAAGGCATTGACTAAATTTTTGTTCCAAGTCTTTTTATTGTCTTCAAGTAACTTTTTGATGCTGTTTACAAGGCTCTTGTTTGAGGATTCACCTAGACCGTTACCCTGAGAGTAATATGCAGTAGAATGGCCTAGGGTAATATGGTATTTGTGGCAAAATTCAATCATTTTATTGGATTTGAATGCTACTGCATTATCAGTTATTATATTTTGGGGACATCCAAATCTTGAAAGAATGTTACTTTCTAGGAAGGAGATAATGACAATATCTGTGGCTTGCCTAGAGGGTATGGCTTCAACCCACTTGGTAAAATATTCATTGGGTGTCAGAATCCACTTATGTTGGGCTGATGATGGGGGATGAATTTCTCCAATGAAGTCAAGACCCCATTGTTGAAATGGCATTTCAGTAGAGATGGGTTTTAAGGGTAGGGGTAACATCTTTTTATTATCCTCAAAGATTTGGCACTTATGACAAGAGGTCACATATCTTTTTACATCAGAAAATAAGGCAGGCCAGTAAAAAACAGCTTTCAGAATCTTGTCTGCAGTAGTCTTACAATAAATATGTCCTCCACAATCACTTGCATGAAATTCTTCTAATATTTTTTCAGCTTCTTCTTTTAACAAACAATTTAATAAAATCCCACTATGATCTCTCCAAAAAAGTACATTGTCTAGAACACAAAATCTTACTGCCTTAAGCTTTAAAAATCTTGATTTTGTTCTTGATAAACTAGGAGGAGCTTGTAAGTTTAGTAATAGAAATATAATATCTGCATACCATGGTGAGTCTAAAAAGGCTACACTGATCTCTGGAGTCGCCATCTCTTCTTGATCATCTACTTGGGCAATAAAATTTATGTCTAGGGCATTACAGTTGGATTCAACCATGAGTCTGGCTAAACCTTGACCTTTTATTAACTTGGTGGGTTTTATCTCTACGTCATATTCTAAGATAGTGGCAATCCACTTACCTCTTCTTCCATCAGGACCATCTTGAGTAAGAATGTCCTTTACTATAGCATTAGGGACATAGACAATGATGTGAGACTAGAGAATGTAAATTCTGAAGTCTTTGATGGCCTTTACCAAAGCTAAGGCTTGTTTCTCCATGATATTATACTTCAAAGACGCATATATAAGTGTTCTAATAAAGAAATCTATGGGCTGTTCATAACCCTGGTCATTTTTCTGCAGTAAAACTGCAGCAATGGTGTGTTCTAAAGCAAATGAGAAAATGATGAAATCTTTTTTGAAATCAGGACTTATCAGGGTTGGAGTTTTGGTTAAGTCCTGTTTGATGGATTCAAATGACTGTTTGGCCTCAATAGTCCATTTAAGAACTGAATCTTTTTTTAGCATGTTATTTAATTATCTAATTATCTTAGCTAAGTTGGATATAAATCTTCTTAAAAATTTAATCTTACCTAGAAAGGCTTGTAACTCTTTTATGTTTCTTGGTGGAGTGATGTTAAGAATTGCTTCTATCCTAGAAGGATCTATTCTGATTCCTTCTTTTGATATTATGTGTCTTAGTAACTTGCCTTCTTCTAATCCAAATAATGTTTTCTTAGGATTTAATGAGATGCCAAAATTTCTGCATTTTATAAAAACTTGTCTGAGATGATCCAAGTGTTCATAATTAGTTTTAGCAAAAACAGTTATGTTATCTAAGTAAATTACTAAGAATTCTTTAATTTCTTTTGCAAAGGCTATATCCATCGCTCAGAAAGGTTGCCCCTGCATTCATTAAAACAAAAGGCATTTTTACATACATAAACATACCCCAAGGTGTAGTAAAAGCTGTTTTGGGTTGATCCTCTGGTTGGACTAAGATATGGCCGTATCCTGAAAAACCATCTAACAGTGAAATCCTAGAAGAACCAACTACCCTTTGTAAGATGTGATCCATTTTTGGTAAAGGGTAATTATCTTTCAAGGATACTTTGTTTATATTCCTAAAGTCGACACATAATCTAATCTCTCCTATTTTCTTTCTTGTTGGAGCTAGGATGGAAACCCAATTAGAGTACCTGATTGGTGAAATGATCTGTGTATCATACAGTCTTTTCACTTCTTTTTCTATTAAGGGCATCAAAACATGGTTGATTCTCCTTAAATTTTGTCTAAAGCGTTTTGATCTTCTTTCACAGGAATTTGGTGTTGAATTATGCTAGTGTCATAGGATTTAAGATCCTCATAACTCCAAGCAAAAACATCTTGGAATTCCTTAAAAAGAGCAATATATTTTTTCTTTTCTTGTTGAGGTAAAGCTTTTGAAAGTTTGATCATTTTAGGTTTTAGTTCTGTACCAATATTGCATTCCTCAATATCAGATCTAACTGGCTCCATTTTGGGTTTTCTAGCAACATCATTGGAGTCAAATATATCTTCTAAAGGAGTTAAAATTTTAGGGAAGAAATTGTCTTTGAGATTCAATATTTCAGTTTCTTCATCAATTATCTCATCAATTTCTACTCTCTCTAATTTATCTATAATTGATTGACTAAATCTAGTGGGTTTAGCAAACTTAACTTTATTTATATCTACATTATTTATATCAATCTCACTATCTAAATCTTGATCTATGGTACAATCAGTGTCTATCTTATAGTTCTGAAATTTACCCTCATTATTCAAAAAATGATAAATTTGTTGGTCCTGTGAGAAAATTTGCCAATATTTGAGGATGTCTGGAATTACTGGTCTGTGTTTTACTTCTGCAGTATACATATTATTGGGATGAAAAGGTAAATTACAAGTACTAGCAAAGGTTGCTAAAGAATGTGCTTGTAAGTTTTTCCTTCTTGGTATTGCAGAGAAATTACATTCCAGTAAATCATTAATAAAATATAGTACAGTTTCTCTATATCGACCAAGTCTAGGATTGTAAACAGAATAATCACCTTTAATTTGTTTAACAATTAATTCTGAATCTCCCATTATTGCTATTCTTTTACCTCCTAAATTTATGATTATTTGGAGTCCTATAATGAGGGCTTCATACTCAGCCATATTATTTGTGCATTTGAAATTGAGTCTAAAAGCATGGCCTTCTGCGTGATTTTTCTCTATATTTGTTATCCATACTCTTGCCCCCAATCCTAATTTATTTATTGAACCATCAAAGTCTAAATGCCACAAAGATTCATGAGAAATATTGTCATTTTCTGGTGTTTTCTTTTCTTCTCTTAGTTCAGTCTTGATTTCATTATCAGTTTCTGCATTACATAGGATGAAAGAGTCTAGGTTAGCAGGTGTGGTATAAATTGAGTAATTTATTGACCTTTCAGCACTAATTACCATATATTTCATTAAATTTTCTTTATATAACTTCTTTGGCTGACCAAAAACTGATATAGTAGCATAAGACATGTCCAATTGTAGAGATCCCTGAAACTTTTCTCCCCATGAGCGAGAAAGTAACATTCCATATTTAGGTGGGATACCAGCTACTACAATGTCCATTAATATACTCTTACCAGGATATTGAACTAAAGTTACAAACAGATCTTTGACTAAACCTAGGCATTTTAATTTACTTGAGTCAAATGAGAATAAATATTTATAGGGCCTTGTGATATCTAAGTTCAAAGTTTCCATTATAGCTTTGGGCATTAAATTATGTGAAGCTCCTGAATCTAGCATTGCATTGTGTAGGATTTGATCATGAATAGTTAAACTAATGTAAAATGGAGGAACTGCTCCGTCTAATTGCTTTCCATTCACATCTGGGCCAAAAATCAACTCTGGCTGATCATCATTCAGATTTATGGAATCTTCTCCATCATTTATGTTTAATGTTTCAATTATAGTTTATTTATACAAGTCATGTTTTACCAATTCTATCAAAGGAATTAGTATTTTTAGTTTTGCAATTTCAGATTGTATGTTGAATATAGGTTGTGATTTACTTATTTGAATCAATTCTTCTTTGGTAATTGTGGTTTGTGTTGGTTTATCTTGTTTTTCTTCAACTATATTTTTAGTTTCAGTTTGAGTATCTTGAGTCTTACTACTTTTTATTTTCTTAGGAGTGTTTTTTGAAGCAGTAGATGTTTTTTTAGATTTGGAGTAATCAAAAACTATTTTTGCAGTGGCAGCTTTTGGATCTGCTGATTTAGGATTAGCATTGAGCATTTTGATATCTAAGTTTGTTGTTTTATCAAAATTAGATGCTTTATGAGCAGCAGATTTTTGTGAATCTTTTGCAGCTTGGGCAACTTCATCAGTTATTTCCACAATCTTAGGGCTTGGTGAAATCTTTTGGCTTGAAACCTTTTGGGAAGAACCCGAGTTTTGCTTATTTTCCTTAGGGAGAATTTGCAGAACTTTTGTTTTGGGAGCTTCTACTGTTTTCTTATTTGGTGTTTGAAAAGTTTTCTTAGTAGAAGACTCATTGTTTTTCTTACTTCTTAGGTTATACTGACTGTGTACTTCGTTGATGGAAAAGTCATAACCGTGTTTGTAATCAAAGGATTCACCTGAATCTAATTTAAGCTGTTGAATTTCAAATAACTCTTGATCTTCCTGTGTGAGAAAGATAGTGTTATTTTCATATATTCTCATTAAATTTATGGTATCCTCATAATCATCATTGTTATGAGAACTCTCAGCATAGTTCTCCTGAAAGGGAGCTCTTATTTTTTGATCTGGGGTTGAGTCCTTTGATTTTCCTGAATTTGTGTTTTTTCTAAAATTGGGATTTCTGATTTGTTGTTGATTATCCCATTGAGGTCTTCTTTCTATGTTATATAATATATCCATCATTATTTATAAGGTTTTAGCTAACATGTCTATTTTTTGTCTGAACTAGAAGCTTCTTCTTTCATAGTCACTTTCCTCTCATTTCTTAATCTTGCTTTTCTAGCTAAAATGTTTACTTCTACACTTACTGCATCTGTTTGCATTCTTTCTAATGTTTCTGCATTTATTTCTCTTAACTGATATGCCATGTCAGTGTCAAATCCATCTGGGAATTTGAGTAAGACAGATTCAGGAGTGGGTTTTAGATGTGCAGGAATTGAATTGTAAACACTGTTATATCTAGTGAAGTAGTCTTGTACAGATTCATTTGGAGCTCTTCTCATTGCATCAAATTCAGACAAAATTTGCAGAGGGTTTTTCTTCTTTTCCCATTTATTTAAAAACAATCTATGGAAAATATCTAAATCAACTATACTACCTGCAGTAAGACCTTTGAACCATTTCTTTACTTCTCCTGTTAAAGTTTGTGCAAACAACCTCATTTGCACATCTAATTCATCTATCTCATGGAGTTCAAAGAAATCAGTCATTTTGCTTATGTGCTGTTATGCAGTATAATGTGTAGTAGCATCAAACTGTGGTATTTTACTTTGGTAGTCTTGAGGCATGTCATGAAGTTGTCCTCGAAAAACAAGGGGAACATACCTAGCAGCCATAGCTTGAATGCTAGCTTGGCTAGGAGGTAGAGTAGAGGTACTTGGAGCTGAACTAGAAGTAGTTGCCGATGAAACTGGATTATAAAGTGATGAACTAGAAAAAGTAGTTGAAGAACTAAAGGCTGAAGTTGAGGTACTGGGAAGTGAAATTGGAATATATATGGAACTAATAGGAAATGAAAATGATGTATTTGGGAATGCAGTGGTGAAGTTAGTGAATGAAGTGGATGTAGGGAATGAAGGAAATAATATTCTAGGCTGTATAGGTAATATAGAGATAAATGGATCTGTAGACTGTATGGTAGTAGAAACTATAGATGATGTAGTGGCATAAAAAGATGAACCTACGGATTCAAAAATGTTAGTATCTAACTGAGAAGTAGGAGGTTTAGGTGCATATGCTGATAAGGCAGCTAATTCAACTGAATGCTGAAAGAGAGATTCATCTATTTCCCTAAGTATAGTAGCATTCAATTCATCAAGTTTATCATAAACTATGAAAATTTTAGATTCAGAATCTACTGAAACAGTTTCCTTTTTAATTTCAAGAAATGAAATAAAATCAGGATCTCTAACAATGTTGTTTAAATCACTTTCTGATTTGTTTCTGAATAAATAATGTTCAAAATTTAAATCAAAATCTATGTCTTGTATGCTTGTCAAATGTTTTGGAAGAGAATTTGATCTAAATAAGGAAACTTTATTACCTAAATCTTCTATCTGTTTTTTCTTTTTTCCTATTCTGTCTAGGTTGTCTACTATAACGGTAGGTTTAGGGTCTGGATTAGACCTGGTATAATAAAATTTCCTAGAAGCCAGAATTACAAATTTTTATACTCACAACTAGTTAAATAATCTTTAACGGCAAAAATATGATAAGAAATGATTTCCTTTAAGGTTTATTTAACAACTGAGGATTGGTTAGTTCCCCAGTATGGTCGCCAGTATTTTATCACTCCAGTAATTCTCTAGTTGTGAGATTTTGGTTTTTAGTTGAGAAAACTAGAGGTAACCACAGACCAACTTTTAAAATCTAGGATCTAGCCTTCCTAGGGTTTAGAGAGGGCTATTTCTATAAGATTTAACTTTGTTTGTTTTATAAAATATTAGGCTAGTTATGATTGTGCAATTAGTTTTGGTTTTGATTGGTTTGGTGGGAAAAATCACTGAAAGAGATGGATAGTGGGAAATCTATTTGTCCATTGGGCTAAGGAGTCAAAAATCAAGCATACAGAGTTGGGATCAAGGTCAAAAAGTTAAATTTTTTCAGTGTAAGATAGATAACTCTTGGAGATCTTGGAAATTTTTTTTGTAGATGGTATGATCGGGATAAAGAGCAATGAAGGGTTCTTTGATCTGGAAAAGAGAAGTAGTAGGTAAAGGTCAAACAAGAGAGGGAGAAATTAAGGGTTCCCTACACTAGAAATCTGTTGGAACGGGGTCTCCTAAAAAGCTACGAAACTGGTCCATTTTGGTTAATTTTGATTATATTTAGTATAAGCACAGGGGTTTTGGGGGAGGTCAAAGCCCCGAACGAATTGTAATGGGTCAAAGGGTAAACTAGGGGTTCGAAAACCATGGGTTGCGGACCATAGGAACGTTGAAGTTAGATTGTTATAAATAGAGAGGCATTTTGGATTGTAAGAGATAGGATTTGATGAGCTATTTATGTGATCTGTTGTGTAAGCTATCTGTTTTGGTTTTTGGGGGAACGGAATCCTGCTGGCTGTGTGCGCGGAGATCCTAGTCCAGCTATGTGCGAACCCTACTGCTATGTGCACAGGTTGGGAAGCGAATTGTATTGAAAGGTTGATGAATGAATGAATACGAAGGATTATTGGATTTGAATCTGTGAGTACTGTTAAATGAATTGCTAGTAATTAATGTGTTATGTATTTTCTGTCCTTTTGCTGCAAAAGTCTGTGTATTGAATGATTGGATCTAGATTTGTTCCGCTCTGGTTATATAATGTTGTGGTGATATTATGAAAAGCATATAATCATAGATCTAGTGCACATTGATGCAATTAGATACATATTTAACTCTACGAAGAAGCGAGGGAATCTGAACAGAACACAGCCCTGCTTGCCTTACCCTTCCTTTCTCAAGGTGTGGAAACCTAGTTCTAGCACCCACCCATACTACTTTGGGTGAGACTGTGACCTGTGAAAGTAGGTCACTGCCGAAAGGGCCAGTAGTATAGGGGTTTTTTGGCAAACCTTGCACACCGAACCTAGGTCAGGACCCCTCAAGCCAACAAATGGTTCCATTGTTGGGACGTGAAGAAGTCTGAGAGAGGAAGAGGGCAATGACAAGAGAATACTGGAAACTTGAAAGAAAAGAGATCAAGGACTGGTTCAAAAGGCAGATCTAGGAGTTTGCAATAAAAGAAAACCAAAGTGAAAAACTAACAGCGAAGAGGTGGAAAAATAGGTACATTCTTACTGAAAGCTACAAAATATTCTTTGTAACTTTTGTGATTGAACTTTAGGAGTGGCTGGCCAGGCTTGTGGAATTCCAGAAGTGCTAGAAGGACGAGCGAGTCACTCGGTGGACCTTGGAGCTACTGGAATAGTTGGAAAAAACTGACAATACTATTACTCGCACGGTAGATCACTAGGTGGATAGTGTGCTGGGAGGATTTGTGACAGAATTTTCCATTGATCAGTTTGTATCATACTTAGAGGCCGAGTGACGATTCTTCAAGGGATTACGAGGAAATTTTTTGAGGAAGTTACTGTTGCTGATCAAGAAGTTACTGTGCGAGAAGAGCATTCTGTGTAGTCATATCGACTGAATGACCTCGGATCCGGACGGGAGCGCGACACGCAGTGGTAAATACTATCAGACCAACCTTGACGGAGGAAGGGCCCCCTACAGTGCAGTGCAGGGATTCGGCTACATTGCCACCTAGGGCACGTAAAGGTAAGAATTCACCTATAACAACGTCCCTAGACAGTGATATGGCTACGCATTTAAAACTACCAACCTTTAAGGGGGTAGGAGATGAGGACATGGACCGATTTTTGTTCATTGAGGACTTTGTCTGGATTGCGCAGAATGTGGCGAGTGACACGATAAAGAGGGCACAGCTGTCTTTAGCATTCGAAGACAAAGCTCTGGACTGGTATATGCAGTACGTTGCCTAGAATGGAACCGCCTCCATCCAGGATATTAAGGATGCTATGAAGCAACAATTCTGGAAGCCGAAATATTATTCCAAGCTAGTAGCAGAAGTAAAGGACTTCAAACAAGGTGCATTCAAATCAGTATGGGAGGCGGATCAGCGGTTAAAGAAGGCAATTAGGGAAGGAGGGTTCGAGTATGATGATAGACAACATACAAAGTGGTTCATCGTCATTTTTCTACCTCACTTGCGTATGCCAATGAGTCATTAAACCTTTGAATCACAGGAGAAAGCTGTAGAAGTCGCTATGAAGTTAGAAGCTGCTCCCCGGGAGGATACCTTAGGAGGGATACAAAAAATCTAGGAACAACTTGGGGCTATGCACATGGAGATACAAAACCTACGAAAAGAGCGAGGAAAATAAATATGCACAATCTTTGGTGTATATGTTGTCGGGCATCTGGCCATAGAAAGGATGAATGCTCTCTACTGACCAATTATATGCAAGCCGGAGGGCCTAGTTCGATACATCCAGGGGAAAGTAGAGAACATATCCTGTTACAACCAAGATTAAGTGGATCTGTACTATGGTGTGATGACTTTCGGGTAGCAGGCCTACACGATACGAACCATTGTCCTCGGTTGGGAGCGTATGTCCCAGAACTAAAACAACAAGGGTGCCGATTCTGCTGATCAGTAGGACATGATGAGAAGAACTGCCAAACCTATGACTTAATGATGGATCGCAGGAACCTATATCGGGTGCAATCAGACCCTGCATCGCCAAGACTAGCTGCGCACTTTAGAGTATCGCCAGCCCGAGGTAGAGGAGGTCAGGGAGGAAGCGCAGGCCGAGGATGAGGTCAGATAATCTGTTATAACTACGGGGAAATAGGACACTTTTCCAGAGAATGCCCTAATCCCACCAGGCCATCATGTAAATATTTCAGATACCTATATCATGAGGTAGAAGACTGCCCAATTTTAATACCCAAAATTCAAGAAAAGTAGCCTACCCCTACGCAGAACGTACAGAGGGTTAAAACTGAGCTGCGAGAAGCGGATCTAAGTGTAAAGGTCATGAAACGTAGTGAGTTGGATACCCAGGGAAACAAAGGAGGGCTTGACTCTCGAAAAGAAGTATCTTGCAACGAACAGGCACAACCTTCTATTGAAGAAGGAATCAAGACTTTTTTAAAGGCATGTTTATAGTTGCTAAGGAATCCATAGGCAGTAGGGAATATCCTAGCATTATTGAATACCTGTGCAGCTTGGCTCACCTTGATCCCTAAGACCAAGGACATACAAAAATTGGATACGAAACACACCAGGAGAGAGATGCGATTAACCACACAAATCAGAGACTATGAAATGGATCAGGTTATCTTAGATCTGGGATCGGATGCCAACATCTTACCAAAACAAACATGGCAACGAATGGGAGAACCTAAGTTGGAATGGTCTACTATCCAGTTACGAATGGAAAATCAGCAAAAGATCATCCCTTTGGGTAGGTTACCGAAATTCATGGTGGACATCGCAGGAGTAAAGGCCCTAGCTGATTTCGAAGTAATAAAAAAAGTTGAAGATGCAGACCCCTGCCCTGTGCTCCTTGGACTGGATTGGGCGATAGACATGGGGGGGATCATGAATCTCAAGAAATGCAGCATGGTGTTCGAAAAAAAAGGTACGCGTGTCATAGTACCCCTGGATCCCATAGAAGGTGCGCGGTATACCGGGCCAGCCTATGCAAAGGAAGAATTGGATCACATCTACAAGATAACTGCGCAGGATGAAGATCGGGTTAACCCCACGGATGATGGAATGCTTTGTTGGGAAAAGGAGAGTGAATGCTTTTATGACTCTGATGAGGAGCTGGAGAATTGGCAAAGCCGGTTGCATGAGGTGTTGGCGCTTCGTAGCCTTCAAACCATCCCGAATTTCCACCGTATTTCTACCACAGAAATAACCTTGCCTTGCTAAGAGAACGCAGGTAATAATCAACAACCTACGAAGCCTAAGACTCCCACAGAATGCAGGACAGAAGCGCTACCACTAACTCGATACGAAGCACCTATGCAAGGACCAGTATTATTGATTCAGAGGAAGTATTGGAGTAGGGTGATGATGCAGATAAACATCCCAGTGGCCGGGTGGGCCCCAAAGACAGTTGACCTGCGTAGATGCCTGCTGATATAGGGGTGCGATCGTCCATTGTCCCAACAAAATTACCAGGGTACCACTAACCTCAGCACCTGTAAGATTACGAACCTAGCTACAATCATGTGTACCTGGGAGAATCTGCAAACATCTCAAGTAATAAATAACATATGGACGTGTGACATAGTCTTCTTACACAAGGATGTTCCACCCACGAACAACATAAAGACCTTGAAAATACTCCCGATATCCTTGCAGGATCACCTCGTGTCAACCCCTTTTCAAGTTATGAAAACGAACCCTAAACGTCACCTATACGCTGACATTTCAGGGACATGACCTTGGGCACGAAGGCGGATCGTCAGCACATCTCAAATTAATGAGAAAAGACACTTACAAACACAAAAAATGGCTAGAAGATCATCAATATCACCATTTATGATAAGCACGGTCTGCAAGATCGAGGGTACGTGCCACACGCGAACTACCTCGCCATTAAGAAGCTTCAGTGGTGGCACAGATGATTGGAAGATGTTGGGTCAGGCTATTTATTCACCTTTCAAGAAGCATTGGTTATCTGCATTCTGGTTTTTTATACTCATTCATACTTTATGTAATGATCGTCTCTCTGTTATGGACCCCAACTTTCCAAAAGAACTGTTAAGAGGACCTGGGGATGATAAGTGCAGTAATAGGAGTATGTGCTGGCTTCCACCCGAAAGGATTATCTGCAAACCAAGCTCAGCAGGAACGTTGCAGTACCAGGACTTGCTGCGCCATCTCTGCCATTTCCAAACCCCGCCCACTAGAAGCAACTTATGTTTACTCCCCCGAACTGCCATAGTTCACACGTCTGAACCAATTACTGGAGACATTTAAGTAGACTTAGCACAACTATCTACTATAGAGTTACGAAGACTGTCTTCCAGAGTGATGCAAGAAGTCCACCACCGTGACCGAGAAAGGCAACAACAGTAAGTCATGCACCTGGAAGAACGAGCCCAACGAATTTCCGTGGTCACTAATGCAACACGCATCATTCAGGAAAAACTGGCGCAGGGAGCTTAATTGCTTGAAGCGGCTACACAGCTATGGACGACAGTACTGCACCACCCCGTGCTTCAGCATGCCCAATGGGAATTGCAGTAGGCAGAAGATTTTCTAGACCAAGTCCAGGCCTCCACACCTCTACCCGTCCCCGCACAGTGCCTCGCTTCCATAGATAGGATTGAGGCCCTTCATCACTCCAAGAAGGTTTTATACAAAAATTTGAAGCCATGGTCTGATGCTGCACTCCAGCTTGCACATGATGTGCTGTCTGCCATCGCACGCCTCCATCGGTTGTTAGAACGAGTTGCTGTGGATATCGATGGGCCTGCTTCCCTGACAATGATCAACATTGTGCAACATGCTGCGACCCAAAGCAAGGAAGTGCTTCCACCACTCCTTTGCATCTTGGCTACCTTGCACGCGCAGATTCAAGGCGTGCCACCAAAGTGACTCGGGACGAGTCACAAGATTGTGTTGGGGGACTGTTGGAATGGGGTCTCCTAACAAGCTATGAAACTAGTCCATTTTGGTTAATTTTGATTATATTTAGTATAAGCACAGGGTTTTTGGGGCAGTTCAAAGCCCCGAATGAATTGTAATGGGTCAAAGGGTAAATTAGGTGTCCGAAAACCATGGGTTGTAGACCATAGGAACGTTGAAGCTAGATTATTATAAATAGAGAGGCATTTCAGACTATAAGAGATAGGATTTGATGAGCTATTGATGTGATCTGTTGTGTAAGCTATCTTTTGGGGTTTTTTGGGGAATGGACTCCTGCTAGCTGTGTGCACGGAGATCCTAGTCTAGCTGTGTGTGGACCCTGCTGCTGTGTGTGCAGGTTGGGAAGGGAATTGTATGGAAAGGTTGATGAATGAATGAATATGAAGGATTATTGGATCTGAATCTGTGAGTACTGTTAAATGAATTGCTGGTAATTACTGTGTTATGTATTTTCTGTCCTTTTGCTGTGAAAGTCTGTGTATTGAATGATTGGATCTAGATTTGTTCCATTCTGGTTATATAACGCTGTGTTGATATTATGGAAAGCATATAATCGTAGATCTAGTGCACGTGGATGTAATTAGATACATAGTTAACTCTGCGAAGAAGCAAGGGAATCTGAATAGAACACAACCCTGCTTGCCTTACCCTTCCTTTCTAAGGGTGCGGAAACCTAGTTCCAGCACCCACCCATACGACTTCGGGTGAGACTGTGAACCGTGAAAGCAGGTCACTACTGAAAGGGCCAGTAGGATAGGGGTTTGTTGGCAAACCTTGCACACCGAACCTAGGTCAGTACCCCTCAAGCCAACAAAATCAGATGAAAACATAGAAATAAAAATAGTTAAGACAGGGTGCTTTTAACAAATCCTGAAGTAATCCTCCTATTCATTCATTAAAATTTTGGAAAACATTATGGATTGCATGTAACAAAGAAAGATAACAATGAAAAATTTAGAACATACTTCACTCCAAATAGCTCATCACATGAATCCTGAAATATGATGCTAGTTGATCTGATCCAAGTCTGCTACTCAAAATTTGAACACAAAAAGCCTTCAAGTCCACAAAAATGTCTATAGAAATCTTCAGCAATTTATTCCACAAGAATACTTCTAAAGATGAAGTATTTATACATAATTGTTTACAAAATATCCTATAATGCTTCTAGGAATTATCTAAGGAAAATATAATATCTTTACAATAATAATAGAGACAACTGCTTAACAAATCAGCAAGCTGTCCTATCTATCCAAAAGAAATAGAAACTGATTTAGGATAAGAAGCAGCTGGCTGCCTTTTTGTCTTCCTTGCTGGCTTTAGATATTTTGAGTTTGTTGTGAAATCTGATCTATTTATCTGATACACTTTTACTTATACTCTTTAACTTCTAATACTCTTTAAACTCTATAAAAGATATTTACTACTATAAAAAATCTGTTTTGACTGATAAATCAACAAAAAAATTTCACTGTTACCTCTCTTCCTTTTTACTTTTTACAATAAATCTGTCAATGACTGCCAAACTTCAGCACTTGGAATTTGTACTTTCTTCAACTTTCTGAAATTTTCATCTACTTCTGTGTATCTGGAGAAAGTTGGTTTGATGACAAACAAGTGTTTAATTTCATGCTGTAAATAGAATAAGTCCTCAAAACTTCTAAGTAGGACTTTGCCATTTGGAATGCCTTGTCCACCACCTGATTTTTCAACCTGTTCTTTGGCATACTATCTGATTTTTTTGTTATAATATTCCTGAGGCATCAACTTGTCATTTATGACCAAGATATTAGGCAAACTCCTTTGCCTCAAGTTCTCAAATTTAACCATGAACCTGGTTATGGAAATGTTCATGTTTTCACACTTTTCCTCCAACTGTTTCATCAAGTTCTTTTTGGTTATAACCTTCTTTATATCAATGATAGCTTTAGTTCTATTAGTTATTTCAAGTTATTCTAACTCTTTCTTGTTCTTATTGTTGAGGAACTTTATCAGTTCTAGAGCTTTTTTTGGTTTGTTATCCAATTCCTCTTTAGTCTTTTGGATCTCTTCTAATGCAGCTTTCAATAAGTCTCTTTGTTCAAAAATCACTTGGATGGAAGGCTATACATCATTGATGGCTTCTATGATTTTATTCCACATATGATTTTTCACATAGGAAATCTGTTCCTTCAAGGTCAATTCCTTTTGAAATTTCTTCAATTCTTCATTCAATCTGATGGCCTTTTGCTCATGAGTCTTTGCATTTATGTGAGCCAATTTGTTTGAATTCTCAAGATTTTCTACCATCTGTTTAAATCTGCTAATTTCAATTGTATTAAGAGACATTTCTTCCATGGCCTTTACCAGTTTGCTGGCCTCATCTGTATGTTGAACTGTTGTTGTATATGATTCTGTAGCTGGGGTAGTGGATGAAGTTACTAGCACTACAGTGGCGAGTGGGAATTTAGGTGCCAACTCTACAACTAGAGTAGATGGAACATCTGTAGTAGCCATAGGGATGACTGTAGGTCCTTCATGTGTCTTTGGTGCTTCTTTTTCCTAGACAAGCTTGTCCATCTGTATCTCCATTTCCTTGGTTTGGGATGTCAACTGAAAAATAAAATTCATCATTTCATCTTTTTCTTTCTGTCCTTCTATTATTTCTTTTGTTTGAGGATGTTCACTTTGAGGAAGTTTAAGCTGTTTCCTCAAAGCTAAAATATCTTCATTCTTCTTCTTCACTAATAACTCTGCTGCTTTGATGTTAGCAGGGTCATATCCTACTTGCAAAATTAGTTCTTCTAAGGATTTTATCCTAAGATCCTTAGCATACAAGGATGCCTTATCAATTTTCATCTGATCTTTCATGTTAGAGATGGCGTTTTGGAGTCTCTGAGCACTCATAGCTTTAGTTGTGACAGTAGAGTATATCATTTCTGAAGTCTGTCTATGGAACTCAATCTAATCAAGAGCATGAATCTTATCTGTCTGGACTTCCAAATCAACCTTCTTATAATTTTCCACTTTATTTGGGGATTTAACTGTGGGCTACAAGACTGACATAATTAGCTTTTGATTTGAATAATCAAATGCAGACAGAAGTCTGTTTTTCACACTTGGTGTCTGCTTGAGATATTGAGAATAAATATTGTTTTTGGTTTCCTAATTATTTAGTTTGATCTGTTTATGTTTTTATTTGATGTCCATGTCTTTCTCCTCAGCTGCCTGTGATGAAGATGCTTCCATGCTCTATTGTCTTCCTATCAAATGTGCATCTTCATTGTTAACTTTTTCTTCATTCTGGTTCTTAGTAATTGACTCATTGATGATCACAGTGGCAACATCTGTTTCTGGAAAATCAGTGTTGGTATTTAAAAGATCTGTTTCTTCCACATCAATTGGTACCTTTCCTTTACCTGCTAAATTTAACTTAGGCCTTTTGTTATATATTAATTTGAAATTAGTTTCAGTTGTAGTTTCAGCAACATAGGCACCTTATTCCCTTACTCTCTTGGTGGATTTTTCTGGCTATTCTTCAGTCTCTAAAGTGTGACTAGTATCACTTTTATTTACTGCATTTGTTAAGGTATTTTCACTCCACTCAGTCTGATTTGCATACTTTTCTATCTCTCAATTTATTTCATGAATGAAGGTTGTTAATTTTCACTTAACCCTTAGTTTTCTTAGGATCTCTTGTGGATCATAATTCCAAGGAAAAATTTCTTCAAATCTGAATTCCAATAACTGCTTTGCCGCTTCTTTCTTTGCATCCCTGTGATTGCAGATAAATGGCCCTATCTGATTCTTCAATTTGAATTGGTTTTTCTTCTTTTCTGCCATGAAATTTATAGAATTAGAGTTTAGGATCTGCCTGATATACTCCAAGGAAAAGATCCTCATTGAAACATGTTTGGGTAACTTCTAAGGTAACAAATTTGACCCAAAAACTCTTATCTCAGTATGTTTTTCATATAGGTACCAATCACCAACTTTATTATGCTCTAATAACTATAATATTTTATTCATTTCTTCATTTATCCTTGGATGCTCTGCTTTTGTTAACATTTTAATCACTGGATGTATGAATAATTATGAAAATTCTGCATAAGTGAAATTTGCACATTCTTTCCTGAGCAAGGTAGTCCAAAAAATGACAGAGAGAGGATTTCCCTCTATGTCAAGCTTTTTAAGAGTAATTGGAAAATTATCTAATTGAAAATATAGAAACATATGGAAGAGGAAGGGTGTGTATCTAAACACTCCTTCAATTGGTAAATTGGTTAATTGATGATGAATATTGTCTGCAATGTAACCAACATAATCAAAAATCATATATGGGGGTTGTCCTAGGGTAAATGAAGATAAGAAGCCCAAGATAGATTCATCTGTGTATTCATCAGTGAAATACCCTAGGATGAAGGAAAGCATGGAGATCACATGTCTTGAACATTCTGGGAATTTGGAAGTGGAATATGGGGGATTTATTTGAGGAATTTCCACATGCAAAGGCATAAATGTCTGAAAAATCATGAATCTCTTAGGAAAATATAGGCCTATATACAACTTGGTGAGGGCCTCTATAGATAAAGGGACCGCTTGAGGATTAGGCTGTAGTTGTAGCATTTGGTTAATAGATTCATCAGTTATGGTAAGACGAACTTCTTTATTGGCATTTACTATGACTCTTTGTTCAGGCACATAGTATTGTTGACATAACCTAATAACTTCTTGGCATGAATGAGTTAAAGGAACAACATACTTAGGCAAATGGGATTCCCAAATATGGCCTTCTTCTTGGTTATCTAAGGACTTCTCATAGCTCCAGTTATGAATATCTAGTAGATTGAGCTCAACAATTGGGTCTACTATCTTGTAATCAATATCAACTAATGGAATATGCTCAATGTCTATGAGTGGGGGCTATAAAGGGTTTACAACAATAGCAGTCTTAAAAGTTATAGCTGGGGTTGATTTTGGTAATTTGGAAGCTTCAAGATTGCTAGAGCTCTGATTTTTAGGCATTTTGGCTACTTTTGTAAGTTTCGATAGTTTGCAGAGGTATTTTACTTTTAGCAGAGGTTTCTTGGATAAAAATGGGCATAATATGGGCTTATGACTATCAAAATAGGAGTTATAGGCTTCTGATGGTTTAGAAACCAGAAACAAGGGTTTCCTGAGTTCTTTTGTTGAGAAATTGGACTGAAAATCACTAAGAGATTGGGCACAAATGCTCTGGGATACCTTTAGAGGATTTCTGGCTAAAATTGGTGTTTAAAATAGTTCATAAAACTGTAAAAACTCACAATTTTCCTCCAAAGTAGTAGATATCAGTTAAACAAGGTTTCTGGAGAAAAATTGACAAGGTTTGGCCTATTTTTGGACTATTTTGACAGACTTCTTTTGTTAATTTTCAATTTCTAAATATGTGATATTCTTAAAAGGTCTTTTAAAACTTGAAAAACAAGTTCCAACTTAAGAAGAAAACCTATAATGCGCATGTATAAGGGTTTGAAGCAATTTCTGAGGTCTTTAAACAGTTGAACAACTTTGGTGGAGTTTCTAGAGCAACGCAAGGCTCCTCAACAGTCTTCAAAGAGTAACAGGCTGAAATTTGAGGTATTTTGGCAAGAAAATGGCGGAAAAAGCTTGTTTTAACACTCAGGAGGCTCGTGCAGGGTTAACGCGCAGAAGGATATGAAATAAAATGCATTACCAAGGTTTATTATGCATATTAGGGCTACAGGAAATGAAAATTAATGGCAATCATGTCATAAAAACAGGCAGTTTTTCGGGCTTACATGTTTAAAACTGTAAGTGGTTATCGCACGCCCTTATGGTGGTAAGCAGTTTTGGGGCAAACCAATGTGATCCAATAAGGATTGACCACGTGGAGGAGGGAGAAAATCACGAAACCGCCCATTTCACGCAGAAATGAGATGGGAGTAATCGTGCATGTTTTTTGTGCGATATTGGTTTTCAACCGTTAGATCTGCGGTTCGATTGCGAACGACCCATATTGGTTGGGAAGTTGCGTCAGAATGAAGGAGTGGGACCAGGGTTGTTATATGCGGCGGGGTTAAACTTTAAACTTTAATAAATAGGCGTATAATCAAAGTCTAAAACTATTTATATGGTCGAGCGGGAATAATATAACGTATTTTTCAACCTTTTTAAAACATTTATGAAAAGTTTCAACACCATGGGCATGGTTTAATATTATATAGTTTTTTGAACACTTTTGACAGCTGTTTAAAAAATATAGGGGTGGGATATTTGTTTTAATGGATAGGTTTAGACCAATGGGATAGTGCGGGGTTTTAATATCTTGCACATGGAGTATTAAAACATTGGTCTAAACTTAAAATAGAGGGTTTGTGGGTTTATTTAAAATAAAGGGTTTTAATACTACATGCGAGGGTGTAGTTAGGGATTTAATAGAATAAATTAGAATTTAATATGAAAAATGGATAATGCAATAATGAAAATACATGTTTAACTCTAAGTGCAAATAAGCATAATTTATCTTGTTGTATTATTTTACACTTTAACTTAGGAAAAATGTATTTTTAGGGTTTATGAATGATTTTTTTTGAAAGGGAATGAAGTTAGTTATTTAAGGTTTTACTTTCACTAAGTAAAAATGGATTTTACTTAGGAAAAAGGGATTATGATTTATGAATTAAGGGTAAATGTTGATGAATGGGGGTTTAGTGTGGAAATTCAATATTTTTAACCAATCAGTCATTGAGCCTTCGGTCCAGTCCGAACAAAAGTCAGAGAAATGATCTGAGCCTTTTTTACTGATAGTTTAGAACACTGAATATTTTTAGAGGAGGGGAAATTAGTGATTTTTCCCCGATGATGCTTTTTTACATGATTTCTCAACTACTTCTACCTACCCATCTTTATTTCTAACATTTTTACTTCATTTTCATGGGTGCATTTAGGCTTGCAAACCTAAAACATTTTTCTTTCAAAGCATATAACTATCTAAATGTACCTTATTTCATCCGAGGGCTCAGATTAAACTGATGAGCTTCTCATTTATTCTCTATCTTAACTACTGATTTGTCAAGTTTATACTGTTTGACATATCTTTATTCTCTATCTAAAACACAAAATTCAAAGCATGAAAAGTTAAGATTAAACTGTTTTAACCAATCATGGATTTTGGAATTTATTGACAACCTGCACATAATCATTATTCTTGCAGTAAATTAAATAGTAGTGGAATTTTGACTCGCTCACTTTCAGGTCTTATTTTTCATCTCTTTTTTCTTTTGGGGTCTATCTTTTTCTAAGTGCTTCGATTATTCTTTTAGGACTTTTTACCCTCTTTTCAATTTTTTATTTATTTTTCATTTTTCAAAATATGGGAAAACAACTTGCAGAAAGCAAGGTATGTACATATTTACAAGACTATCAAAGTCAATTAAAAAATTATGAATCCTATTATTATAGGACCCTAACAGGGTCAACTTGATTTTTAGGGGCAACCTAGCCCATCCCAACCATTAGGCCAACTTCTTCCACAAGGAAAACCCGGTGGCCCTCAGTATCCAGGCCGACCTGCCCTACAGGGACATCCTGTTCAACCTTAGCATCCGGTTCAACCTGCTCCACAGGGATAACCTGCTCAGCCTCAAGGCGCTACTTACCTTCCTCAAGGTCAATCTCAAGTAGTGTATAATGTGTCCCAAGATTTCACTTGTTATCCTCAAGGTCAGTCCCAGATGGTGTATAATCCACCTCAAGTCAATGCTTACATTCCACAAAAAAATCCATATGTTTCTCAGTAAGGACCCTAGTGGTATGCTCAGAATCAGTATCCTGATTCCTGGTCCTCAACCCCTGTATGGGAAGAACTATCAAGCTTATAACCCCTATGGACAGAATCCTTTGGGAAAAAACATATGGGGGCAGAATTTCTCTCAACCTGGGTGGAATGCTAACACTGGTCTTTATCAATGACCTGCAATGCCTTCTAATCCTCAATTACCATTTCTCGCTATTTGGAATTGCCTGATGTGTCAAAGTTGACAAACGATCCGATCCTTCACAACCCGTATTGGCCTCCAATTCTAACCAAAATTCCCGGCGACTGTCCCAAGTTTGAGGGAAAGTTCGAAGAAGACCCCCAAGCACATGTTATGACACACCATCTTTGGTGTTCCTCTAAATCTTGGGTTGACAATTCCATCCAACTCCATCTTTTCCAATGGACTCTTACTGGTGCTGCTGCTAAGTGGTACATCGAGTTATCTCGTGGTGTCTTCCAAAAGTTCAATTATTTATCCATGGAGTTTCTCAGACACTTTCAGTTACTGGTTCGGTATGAAACCGGGACACACTTCCTCATATCCTTGAAACAAGATCGAGCTACTCATATATGAGATCATATTCATGAATGGAGGCGTAGTCGCCACTTGATCAAGTTTGAAATTCCTGACCAGCTTCTAACTGATTGGTTTAATACCTCCTTCGTTGCTCTGATTGCTAAGGACATTGATATGGGGGCATGTGTCATTGAGGAACAAGCCATTTCTCGTGCCCAGTACCTTGATCTTGTGTACTCTCAGTCGGGCACGTTGTATGATCTCTTGCCTAATGCTCCTAGACCTGGAACTTCCAAAGCACTGGAGATGCCATACATCGACGGTATCATCGATTCTGTGTCTCAGACTTGTCAGAAGTCTCCTCCTCCAAATCCCGAGAAGAAAATATCTACTCCTTCCAATGATACTACTTCTTAGCCAACGCCGAATTCTGGTAAAACCGCAAAAGTGAATGTTGTTCAGGCCAATCCGATAGATAAAACTTCCAAGGGTAAAAAGAAGGGTAAAGGTAAGGCCAAATCCGATATCTCAAAACAGGATTCTCAGAAATCTCATGCTGATGATGGTTCACAACGTAAACCGAAGTATCGTTGCTTGATTTGTAATGAACACCACTACACCAAGGACTGTCCTCGACGGGCCGAAGTGAGTCGATTTCTCAAAGGCACCCAAGGAACTCTGACTGTTCTCAAAGAACCTTTTCCATCACAGTAGACTCAGTTGGTAGAGAAACCTCAGTCCTATGCCCCATTTGGCTCTTAGGTTTTCATGATGAACGGTTCTGCATCTATTTCCATAGCTACCTGGTCGAAATATTATACCAAACCACGTCAGGCAGCGGGGAAAGAGATCGATGATGGTCTTCCTCCTCCACCTGCTTCTGGCCCTCTTCAGATTGAAATGTCCAGTACTGAGCTCATTTGATGACCACCTTCCAAAGGTGTACTCCGTAAGTATTCTTACAATCCTAACACTCGTGCTGCTCAACATTACAATATTGTTGAGGATTTGGCTCAGGCTCCATCTACTATGTATGCATTAGAAGTAATTCAAAGTTTTCCGTCTCAACGGAAGGCTTTGCTATCAGCCATCGGTGGGTTGATCCTGCCAATTCGAGCCTTATCACTTTCAACTTGGAGAATTTCGTCCCACGTCTCCCTCACCAGCTTGTGTTCATTATCCAAGTTGGCATCAATGGGATGACTGTACATCGAGAAGTCATGGACGAGGGTGTGTCTACGTGCGTCATGTCATCTTCCTACTGGAAAGATATCAATTCTCCAGCTCTGAATTCATCTCCAAATGCTCTAGAAGCATTTGATGGAAAATAATCTAAACCTCTTGGTGTTCTCGCTAGTTTACCGATCACTCTAGAAGGGAAAACAGTCAACATTGAAGTTGAAGTAGTTGATGCCAAGCTCAATTACAATATTCTCCTCGATCGCTGTTGGACTCACGCCATGCTTTGTGTTCTGTCCACTCTCATTCGTGTATTGCGATTTCTGCACGAAGGAAATATTGTTACTGTCGATCAGTTTTCTTTCTTCACTTCTTCATCTTCGGAGATCAACGTTCCGTACGCCGATAAAATTCCTATGCCTTACGAGAGCGTAGGTATGGGTCTCTTCAAAGATCCTGCCCTCATGGGTATTCTTCCTCTTCTTCCACCCAACACTGTTCAGGCTAATATGATCTCCAGGTCTTCTGATCCATGGATCATCCCTTCACCAGAGAAGATTGTTTCATTTCGAGATTCGATGCCATTAAGTCCAATAGAGATTGATTATTCTGAACTTATTTTGGATTCGGATCCTCCGCCTCCTAATCATGCTCCTTTGGGCATGTCTCTTGATACTTATTCTCAATCCCCTTGGCTTGGCGATTTGGCTTCACCCGATCTATTAAAAGAGATATTTCCCTCCAATGAGGCCATCGTGGAAACTATATCTCTTAAGGATCCTCCTTGGTGTTATCACTCAAAAAAAAAATTTGAAGCATCATTTGACAAGGTTAAACATGTTCATGTGTCAAAATGATGCTTCTAAACCCATTCAAGTCATGGAGGGATAAAATCAAGGTACATGGTCAGGTCTGAAGTTATCATCACCAGTTTAGGCATGTATAAGTCATCATTGTGTCATGAGAACACATCAAAACTTCAAAATATTTCCTAATTCAGTCATTTCTCATTTCTCATTCCTTTTTTGCATGATATTGAGCTTTGGAGAGCTATTGCATTAAGCCAAAGCTGTGGTTGGTGTTCTCAAATGTTTACATTGAGCACTATCAAGCGAGGCTGCAAATCATCAAGCGAGACTGTGAAGACATTAAAGAAACCGTGGCAGAAAAAAGAAGGACAAACAAGGGTGGCCAATGTCTGAGATATGAACCAGAAGATATGAATTTGATCAATGAAGACCCAATAGCCGCTGGAAGTCTTCAGATGGACAGGTTTTTTTCAGTTTTGTGAGAAATTACAAGGCTGCCATGTACAGGTTTATAAAGAGTTTGCTTTGAATTTCAGTGGAACAACCACCAAAGTGGGAATGATAAATATTTCCATCACACCAGAGGTTATTGCAGTTGCTGCATGGATTCCAAGAGGACAGGAGAAGTGTTTCAAAGGATTCAAGTTTAACATGGAGCAGTGCAAAGAATTTATGAAGCCTGAAAACAATGAAATGGATCTCACCAATGCCATTCCAAGGAGCTACATAAAGGAAAACTACTCAAAATTGCTGCTCATCATCCAAAAGTACTTTACTTATGAAGGGAGATAACACAAAGTCTACTCATATCATTTCAAGCTACTTCTACACTTTATTGGTGTTGGACAGATAAGTCATTCTTGCAGACAAGACAGACCTCCCAAGTGTCCTACAAATAGCTAGCAAAAAAAGGACAAATAAAAACTATTTTCTCTAGATATTGTTTGACATGGAATTAATTATAATAGGGTTTTAGAAACCTACTTGTAGTCCAGCGCTGAACTTCTTTCCAGTGGCTTAAAGAAAGTTGTCGTCAAGGATCTGTAATCACAAACACAAGAAAAGATCAGAATCACCTGTATAATAAATCAATTTATGAATCAAACATCTATCAAGATGATCAATAAATTCAAGAAATCAGATAATCAATTAAATAGCCCATTGATAAAACAATATTCATTCATATTAACTTAAATAAGAAGAGACTTACAACCGTGTCTACCTTGATGTCATACAGGCCTTCCTGGGGTCCGAAATAGGCGTTTCCTTTACTCTGACAAGCCTTGCACTCTCTCGGCTAAAAGCACATGGGTGTGTAAAAATTCCCATATAATGATTAGCTTATGAGAGTATGAGTCTTCACAACATTTCTCCTCAAAAATTATCCAAGTCTAACTCACTAACTTCAAATTCTATCTCACCTTTGAACTTCAATTTATAGGAAAAGAGAGGAGGTTATGGTTCCACATAGGAAGGGATAGAATGCTCCTTTGAAGGGATTGGGCTCCATAAACCAAGGGGTAGGCTCCCATAATGGAGGAATGAACATACATGATAGGAGCAAACCTTCGACCGGATTACTGCTTCTAGAAGCTTCCAGATTTGACTGCTGGGCTTCTAAATGTTACTTTCCGCCTTTGATTTAATTTTTACAGGGGTCCGCACCCTTAATGAATAAAAAGTGTGTTTGGCTCTGCATAATTTATAGCCAAAAGGTGCGGCACTGCAGGAAATACTAAGAGAAAGTGTGGTACAAGTGTTTTTAAGAATTTTATGAGCTTTTCTCTTAATTTCAAGGCTTGACTTTAGGAACTTTGATGTTGTAGACTTCTAAGGGAGTATTAAAATTTCATGGTGAAAAATTTCAGTGTAAAAAATTGCCCCCTAAAGTGCGAAGTCTGAGAGCATTCGAAGAGTGATGTGCTTTATCATTTCAAGGATTAGCCTGTGGACACCCTAGTCGGAATCCTGTAAAAACATTCAACGAAAAACACACACACACACACACACACACACACACACACATATATATATATATATATATATATATATATATCATTGTTGAGGTAGGCATTCCCATACTCAGACCAAAACTAACTAAACTTGTTCTGATACAGAAATGATTTTAATATTACATCAATAGTGTAGACACAGCATGGGCGCAACCATCTGTAATGAATCGTCTACTGCATAATGAATAATAAAACTCCTTGCAGCATATATGGTGGAAACTAGATCCAGGGTCTTGATTTCTGCTTCCCGAACTAGTACGATTCTATCCATGCGATTAAATGTGTTGAAGTCGAACATGGTAGAAACCACTTGATTACCAGTCAATGATGTGAACTGTTAACAAGTGTGAGAGAAACCACCAATAATGACAATGGCTCTCAAAGTACTCAATACAATCCATGAAATGTGAATAATTGATCTGAAGTTGAACATTTCAGGGAATCGTTCGATCGAAGGTCAATGATGCAACTTGTCGTCGAAGGCGAGAAACCTGTCATTAAGGCATGCAGATTCCAAGGTACTGACGGATTCTAGATCAAATTCCTAGATGATGAGCTGTCATTGATAGAAAGTGATCCGTCATAAGCAAGCTCACGACATGAAACCATAGATCAAGTTTTGAAGAAATTTTTTGCAAGGACTGACTCAGGGATGGTCAACGCGAATGGAGATTTTTTTTTGCAGATGAATAGTTTGTTTGAATATCCTCTTGAACACATAACAACACCGCAGATGGTTTGGTGACAGTTTCCCTAAGCTAATACCCAGAAACTGGCTGAAGACCTTCAATATGGTTTGATTAGCTGAGAGGCAAAGGATTTCCAAACCCAGGTAGAAGTGTGACAAAAAGTGTCGTGTTCAAGAGTGGTGCAATGATTTTACAAATCAAAGTGTGACAAATGAATCTATTTTCTCTCTTCCCCCCCACCATTTCTGGCAAGTACCTCTTTATTTTTGGCAAGCTTTGAGGAGGATAACATTTGCTTGTTTATAAGCTCATCCTTCGGATGAGTCCAACTTAGTTTAAAATCGAACCCTAAGAAGGAGTGGTCTGTTCCTGTTTGAAATTGACAGGTCCTTTACTGTTTAAATTTTAATGAGTCCAGTATATGAGAAACTCGGTGTTTTTCATTTTTAGGGAGTCAAAATGAAAAACTTAAGAAAAATCCATGCGTGTAATTTTTCGTAAATTTAGTCTCTCAGGCCCAAAAAATGATAAAATAATGCAAGATAGAACTCTATTGACCATGATTAGTCAACGTATACCTTTTTCGTAAATATTCCATTTCAGTCTGGAAAAGGGGTAAACTTATACTGAAGGGACGATTGTTCATTTCCTTTAACGAGTTCGAATAGTCAAGTACTCGGAAATCTTTCATTTTTAGAGAGTCTGAAAAGGGCTTAAAAGAGGACTCCATGGTTTCTCTTTTTCGTAAATTTTTAAAGAGCCTGAAAAAGTGATAAAAGTATACTCTTTGTCAAAAATTATCATTTTGCCTGAAAAATCCAGTATTCTGCACAAAAAAACTCAAAGAATTAAACATACCTGTTTCAATAATAAAAATATTTTGAAAAACCATCTTTTTAAAGTGAAAAATAAACAAATTTAAATTTCATTTATTCGAAAAAAATTATAAAAAGGAGTTTTTCAAGTTCATTTTTACCATTTGAGTTTGGAGTGAAAATTTTAGAGCTTTTGGCAAAAAAGACTTCGGAGAAGATTCTGGGCAAACCGATTGTTGGAATCGAAAATCGTCTGCTCCAGGTAATCCAAAACCTCTTTCTCTTGCTTTTCATCTGTTCATTTTTTTAAATGAGGGTCTAAATTTCATTTTTGGGAGGAAAATTGGTTAAAAAATTTGCCCTCGGGGGTCTGCAGGTAGGACACTAGGTACCTGTGGACCCCGACATTTCTCACAAAGGAAAATGTCGGGGCCCCGCACTTTTAACATAGAGCCCATGCGGAGCTACGCACTGTCTCTGAGCGTAAAGTGCGAGGGTGCTGTAACGAATTTAAAAACACAATTTCTTCCAAAATTACCCAAAATTTTTGTTTTAAAATGATTCTAATCCTTCATTTTACTTATTGTAGGATATTTACAATGCTCATTTGGCAAGAACGGGAACATGAGGAGGTAGATGAAGCATCAATGATTCATCAGCTTACTTTGCAAGTTTTAAGAGCATGCAGGCTATTCAAATTTTGGGCTATCAGTGGCATGAGAGCTCAAGTAGATCTTTTCACTTGGCTGGTAAACAAGTGGGACGTTCAGGACCAGTGTTTCGTGATTGGAGGCCATCAGCTCGAAATTGAGCTGGAGGACATATATTTTTTGACTGGTTTTTCTAGGAGAGGCAAACCATTTTCTCTATTTGGGGCTAGGCCAGGTGGCCAGTCTGTTGTTAGCCTGCAATTACAGTTTTGTAATGATGAAGCCAATCCTAGAGACAAATGGATTGACATTAAAACTATCATCTGTCCCGAGTTAAAAGTGATTGCATTTACCGTTGTCAAGTTGTGTGGAAGTGCAGCTTTGCATGTAGCTACTGGATCTCAGATGTGGATTGCAGTAGATTTTTTCCTAGGCACCATATTCAACTGGTGCGAGGCAATGTTGGCTAATGTGAAAGGCCAACTAACTAGAGCAAAAAATGGGAAGTTAAACAACTTCGGATATGGATCTATCGTGGCTACCTTTTCTTTAGAGAGGATTCCTATGTTAGCCCCGCAACATATTCCTGTTGATGCTGGTAGACCTTGAGAGCCTCGAATGGTTCAATGGGTTGCTTTGATGGCCCGTCACAGCGAGGGTGGGGAGATTGTTCAATTTACCTCGACTTATTTTCGTTGGTTAGAACGCGAACCTTTTGTGATAGA
Organism: Pinus albicaulis; assembly: GCA_034641835.2. Taxonomy (NCBI): domain Eukaryota; kingdom Viridiplantae; phylum Streptophyta; class Pinopsida; order Pinales; family Pinaceae; genus Pinus; species Pinus albicaulis. The sequence continues at coordinate 1,311,834,068 of CM076578.1, read as the reverse complement.
GTGTTTTCATTATGCGGGCATGGATTTCCGCGGCGACCGAGATATGCTACTTCCTCCAGGAGCTCAGTGGGATGATTCAAGTAAAAAATCTCTTTGACATGTTCTAATTTCTAATTTTTATTTTGTTTTTAAATCGTCCAAAACTGATAATTTTTTTTTTAAATGCAGATGTGGGTCCACATCGACCAGCCACTCTTCGCCCCTTTGACCGGAAGAAAAGGGATGCAGCAGCATCACCACCACCACGAGATCAGATAGCATAGATCCTGACTGATTTAGAACACCATTTGGAGCAGCTAACTATGGATGTTCCTGAGACCACCATAGATGACATTCCACTCCATTTACAGAGATACGTCATTGGTGTTCCTGGACCATTTAGGAGATTTTTGTGTAGAGTGGCACGAACAGTAGTGTATTATCATGATCATCACCAAGGATAGGGGATGATTGACTGTATAGACTCATTTTTGTATCACTTTTTTCCGATCATAAGGCGTTTTGAACCTATGATCGAAGATGATGTACTATTTTTTGAACACTACATCTATACTATGACATACTATTATTTCCAGTTACCTGTTCAATCATGTTATCGAATGTTGATTTACAAATTTATTATTGCAAATGTCTGTTTATAACACTAGAAGCTATTGCATATACTAATGTGTTTAAATTTATTGGAATGTGTTGATATTTAATATAATCGAACTCTTGTTCCAAGAGACGAACCCTTAAAAATAATCTTAATAATACTGGGTTTCTAATGGCATACACTCGGTTTAAATATAATACAACGAGTTTAGAATCTAACCTAACGATCAAACTCTGAATTCCAAATGAAATCCATTTCGACAATAATTCAATAACTGCACTGTATTCAACAATATTGTTCGTTGTTTGACCGAGGCTTACCCCATGCATAGATACTAACTCATAAGTGGGCGAATAAATAACCCAAGATGCGGAAGAGATGTTCCGTGTACTACGACAAGCGCCATCAACAAAACCAATATATGTTTGAAAGGACGTCGACATCTGCGATATCAAGAGTAATCCAGATAAGCAGGAATAGTGGTAAAAACACACTTAAGCTAGGCACAAGTTTCTAATATATAGCATACCAACTAGAAAGTAACTAATATACAGAGAATATCTCCACACAAAAATCAAGCGTAATATCTCTTCAGATAAAGTCCATTTCTAGGTTTACCTAAAGAGACCCCGTCAAAATCAATCAATTCATAGGCCCCTTTTGCAAACTGTCACTTGACAATATAAGGACCATGCCACATGGGTTCAAATTTCCCAGCCCCTAGTTTATCGTTGGCTTGATCATAAATCAAAACTAGGTCTCCTTCTGAAAAATTACGAGGGGTAACACTTCTATCATATTGAGCTTTCATTCTTTTCGCATGAGTCTCGGTAGCTAATGTAGCAGTGCGCTGATTCTAATATAATTGAGCCAAGTATAAAAAACATTTCTCCTCTTCAGAAGTGGCTGGTAGTAACTCTATGGCTAGTTGGAGTGACGGTATCTCGCATTCAATGGGTAATACTGCTTCTAAACAGTAAACTAGTTGAAGAGGGGTAAAACCTGTCGATGTTTATGCTGAGGTTCGATATGCCCAAAGTGCTGAAAAGAGCATGGTATGCCAGTTCGACTTATGAATTCCAATGATTCGTTTGATCATGGTGACTAAAAATTTATTAATTGCTTCAACTAAACCATTAGCCTGCGGATAATATGGTGTAGAACTGTCATGGTGCAGGCCAAGTTGGTCCATTAACTCGGCCATCATGATATTCTGAAAATGGATCCCGTGATCAATAATTATCTCTTGGGGTACACTGAAACGAGCAATCACATGATTGAACATGAAAGTAGTTGCAGTTTTTCCATCTGTTGTAAATGTAGGCATCGCCTCGGCCCATTTGGTAAAATAATCTACTGCTAGAATAATATACCCATGCCCTGTGGCTGAGTGAGGGTTACATGTAATGAAGTTAATGCCCCATTTTGCAAAAGGACCGACAAAAATTATAGGGTGAAGAGGAGAAGGTGGTGCACGCATTTTTCGATCGAATATTTGACAATTATGACATTTTCAGACCGCGTAAATACAATACTTAAATAAGGATAGCTAGAAATAACCTGCGCGCATTATATTTTGGGTTGTGGCATACACAGACATATGACCACCACATGCTCCAGAGTGACAGCCATTTAAAACCTTTTCATCTTCTTCATGGGATAGACAACGTCGAAAAACTGAGTCCACACCACGACGATATAGTGTGTCGCCAACAATATGATATTGTTGAGACTAGAAACATATTTTTCGTTGTTGTGACTGTGAAAGCTCAGGCCAAAAAGATTGGATCTGAAGATAAACAATAATATCTCCATAACAAGGATCAATAGTACTAACAAGAAACAAGGATTCATCTGCGATTGGTTGTTCTGCCACAGTTTCTGTATCAGTACGTTGGAAATCACACATAAGTTCAGCAAATATCAATGATTTATTTGATTTGGACTTTTCAAATTCCAAATCAAACTCCTGTAGGATAACAATCCATTTGGAGTATTTACCCCCTAGCAATTGTTTGGTCACAATATACATCATAGGGTTACAATCAGAGATCACTGTTGTTTTGCGTAACAGTATGTAATGACGAAAAAATTGGACAGCTTGACCAGCTGCCAAGGCCAATTTCTCCACATGTGAATATTTGATCTCAGTCGGATGCAAATTTCGACTAAGATAGTAAATCACATGTTCACCATGGAATTCGTCTTCCTGAACTAAAAACATCCCTATCGTGGAATCGGAAGCGGCAAGGTACAAAAAGTAATCTTGGTTCTAGTTGGGAGGATGCAGTAACAGTGCATGGGTCAATGCATGTTTCAGAGCATCAAAAGATCTATCAGTGACCTCGTCCCAAAATAAAGGAATATTCTGTTTCAACAACCTAGTGAAACCTTTCGTTAACTTGGTGTAGTTAGGAATGAATCGACGTAAAAAGTTTGCTTTCCCTTGCAAACTTTGGATTTGGAGAAGAGTAGAAGGAGGAGGTAAATTGATGATTGCCTCAACCTTCGACGGGTCGACACGAATGCCTGCCTTTGAGACAATAAATCCCAATAATCGTCCGGATTGTATGCAAAAAACACATTTGTGAGGATTCAAACGAATCTTATAATGCCTACATCGTATAAATATGGCTCCTAAATGAGTAATATGATCTACTCTACGTGAAGAATGAGCAGGAAAATCATCGAGATAGGGTTGCACAATGTGCTTAATGTCGTGAAATGCATAAGACATGGCCCTTTGAAAAGTGGCGCCAACATTCTTAAGGCCAAAAGTTAGTTTGCGATAAGAAAAAGTTCCCCATGGACAAATGAAGCTTGTTTTAGGTTGATCTGTAGGGAGTATTTTGATTTGATTGTAGCTGGAAAATCCATCCATGAACGAGAACATTTCACTTCCAGCACACTCGTCAATAATTTGATCGATATAAGGGGTTGGATAATTGTCTTTTGGAAAAGCTCCCTATAATCATACATACTCATATTGTTCCTTGTTTTTTATTGACTGGAACAATATTAGATACCCAGTCCATTAACGAGATCGGATAAATGAAACCTACACAAAGTAATTTTTCAACTTCGGCTTTAATAGCGGCAGCTTTTCTCAGATGTATCTGACGTAATATCTGTCTAACAGGTTTAGCATCCAGGTATGTCTTAATTTCATGAACAATAATCGACAGATCGATTCATGGAATTTCTTCATATGACCAAGCGAAAATGTCGCGGAATTCCTGAAATACGACTATATATGCTTGAATTTCATCAGTCGTACAAGAAGCACCTATATGAATGTTTTCAACAATTCCAGGTTTTACTGAAATGTCAAGAGGAAATGTTGTAGAAATATTTTCTAAATTCAATTCAGAATCGATATATGAGAGAGGATTCTGAGGTTCTTTGACATAATCAATGGTAAAAATGGAGGAAAAATCATTCTCAAAATGATAGAGATCAGGTAAAAATGAAGACCTATGATGAAGATCTTCCCAGGGTAACTCATCTACCGACAAGAATTCACAAAATGTTCATCAGTATTGAATACTTGAGCAGGATCCGGAATTGGTGTCGAAGCTAAGCTCGATATTCAAAATGACTCCTGATTGATCACATTCACTGGATCAGATTCAATTGAAGGAGTATCAGAAAATGACTGTACATTTTGATATGCTAACTCAAAAGGACTCAAAGGCATCAGGCCATCGAAAGAATCCAATTCTGATTCTGAAGGTACTATCCAAGGATCATCAAAGGAAATAGTAGTTGATGTAATCATATTGATATTAGCAATAGGAAGTTGTACGTTGGGAGCAGGCAGTGAAAAATTTCCCAGTAAAGCTGAATCTTTAATCAAACCTACTCCGACATCATTATAAGGGATAGTCGATTTTCCGATATGTTGGATGCTATCAGTAGAGGTTGGGTCGGATGCATAATATGACAACTGATCTATTTTAACGATCTTTCCTTTATGAGGAAACATGATGAGACGAAAGATCGATGATACAACAACAATCATGGCATAAGACCAACTGCGACCCAGGAGAAGGTTGTAATCCAGAGGGGCATCAACCACCTCCACAACTCCACATCTAGATTAACCATTTTTCCCTCAACCTCTATTGGTAGATCTTGTAAGATACCATACGGCTAAAAACCTCTTCTGTCGAAAGCTTTGAGAATAGTTGGTGATTGGTTAATGGTCAGAGAACCAAGTGATTTCCAACATTTTAATGATATAATACATGTAGAAGCCCCTTCATCAACAACAGTACGAAAGATACATTTGTTTTTTACTGTTACTGAAATTTGAAAAGCCATTTGATGGGGTAGGCGGGGTGTAAAATTCTCTAAATAGAAGATCATGAGGTTCGAATCCTAGAGATCTACGGCTCCTAAGGCTGAAAAAAGTAATTTTATTTGGGCTGGGCATGATTTCAATACTTCCAAAGCCGACATTGCTGAAGGGGAAATTGCCAAATATTCAACAATATTGTAATTCTGAGCAACTCTCACATGTGGATTGAAAGATTATTTACGAAGTACACCTTTAGCAGGCGGTTTGATTACTAAGTCAGGATTTTGTTTCTCAATCTATAACGGATCAAAAACTGAGGGAGATGTAGTTGATGCATAATTGGATGTTTCTGCTTCTTTACCAGTATTTTTACTACCATAATATTGTGATCGCATCGCAACCATCAAGATATTCTCAAGCGTATTGGAGGAAGATCCAACCATTTTACTATCTTGAGTGGGAAAGGGATCCTTCAAGACAACAGGTATAGGAGAACCCTTAACGAATTTTGATACCTCGACTCTATGCGGGAACTCTTTTGTAAAATGATCCTCATCACAGATGAGACAAGGATATCGAGGTTTGCATTTTGTGTCAGTTGGTTTAGTGTCAGGCTCAAAAATTTCAGGTTCTTCAACTAATTCACTAGAAGGAGAAATACTACCAGTAACTTCGGAAATTGAAATTGGCTCTTGAATATGCTCTATTGTTTGTGATTGATAATCAGGATGAATAACTATGGATTATTCTCCTGTTTTTGTTGATCTAATTCTACTGTCACTAGGCGATAATAGAGCTCGCAGCCCTTCAAGTTGGCTTGGTGTATACTCAGGGGGCTTCCCCTGGAGTCTACGCAATTTTCTTGGTAATTCAGCCACGATTAAAAATTATTAATCACATACAATCAAAGAAAATTTCAATGAAAACTCCTAAATTCGCTAAGGAAACAAACAAATGAATCACACGCCTAAAAATCTAGGAGATCAAACCACACACAAACAATAAATTCCCACACTAAAAACACTAGTTGGTGATGAAATCCAACATCGTAGTATTTTAATGTAGAAAGGGCGGTTGGAATAGTTACCTCGACAACCTGCTTAATGAAACAGATTGGTGCAAGTTTCTCCACTTAAACCATCTCGAGTGAAGATAACCCTCTGGAGAGTCAAAGTGAGTCTAGTCGACGTCTGCTCCAGGTACAGTGGGATCTTTCCTCCACCATCACCTTAGGAAAAAACCGTAAATATTATGGTCACTATGGTTACCAACAAGAACTAATATACCTGGGGGAATAGTCTATGATCTGACATACGCGCAAGGGCAAAGTAACAAAGCTCAATCCCCTTGAAGGCTCCTTGAAATAATCCAAGGTATACCGACAAGTGACCCCAGGCTCCTTGACAATGGTCTATCCGAGGTTTACTGTTGTTAATACGCGCACATCTTCTATCGTTCCCAATGAGATAGAATTGATTATCCCACTGGTTCAGATATGACCTCGTGCTTGACTCCTTTAAGAGGAGCTTCCCAGAGCATACAAGCGACTATTGGATTTTTTCCTACCGCGAGATAAACTACCTGTTTGTTTTAATTGTCTTGGAGAGTTAATTACTCCCTACTCCAAGACACTAGCCTAAGCTATATTGGTGAAAAGAGCCCTAGAAATATAAAAATTACTAGATTGATTTTAATTTAAGCGTTGTTTTTAATGGGTTGTTTCTTAGGAAAATAGGTGTGCAAGTGAAATTGATGATATGTAGTGACCCGACTCAAAACACACTAAAAATGCATCTATTATGAGAAACAATTCTTGTTCTTTCAATGAATTCTATCTAAAGGAAGATTTGAGAAATGCAATCTTTTAAAAACAAATCTTTCCTTCAAACAAGAATAAATAAATAGAAATCTAATTTCAATGAGAACTCAAAATGATCTATTTCTCAATAAAAATCCCTTTTATTCAAGATCAAAACTACAAACCAATTTTTTCTTCAAAATAACACTACAATTTCTAGAAATAACACTCAAAGCTAAAAACACTAATTTTGAGATCTAAAAATTATAAAGACTAAATCTAAATTAAAGCTTCAAATATTTTGAGGATGTTTTGCTTATCTTGTAATCTAACTAAGAAATTCTTTGCTTGGATCAGCAAGAACTCAAAAACATCCAATTTTGGTTTTTTAAGTGAAATTCCAAACTTACAAACAAATTTTTTTTAAAGATTTGCAAATGAGAAAAATGGGATCTAAATCTCATAACACAATTTCTGCTACGATGTCAGACTCAACAATAAAGCAAGGAAATATCAGTGATCTAAAGGTATACCAAGGTTTCTAATATTTGAGCGGAATAAAGACAAAGAAAAAATCATTATAACATGCAGATCTTTCAGAAAATAATTCAAAACTAAAAATGTTGAAATAAACTCTTAATCAAAGCTTCCTGACAGAAGATACAAGTCTGGGTATTCACTGAGAATCTAACAAACTAATATAGAAAAGAGGATTTTAAGATTTTTCAAAAATTTTCACAATGTCCGTGGTATTCAGTGCAAACCAATGCAGTCCTGCACTGTGGGTAGAAGAAAAGTGTGGAGCTGCCCGCACTGTCTATAAAAGAAAAGAGCGGACACCAGAAAACTAAAGAAAAAATAAAAAAACTTTCAATCATTTCTCAGGGATTCTACAGGGATAAAATACCCAAGCTAGTATAAATCAACCAAAATCAGAAAAAATAAATTCACCAGTCAAAAGTAAAATAAATCAAAGTTCAAAATCCATCCCCAGTGGAATCACCATTTTGTTGGACAGATAAGTTGTTATTGCGGACAAGACAAACCTCCCAAGTGTCCTAAGGACAGCTAGCAAAAAATGGACAAATAAAAACTATTTTCTCTAGATATTGGAATCAAACATCTATCAAGATGATCAAGGAATTCAAGAAGTGAGATAATCAATTAAATAGCCCATTGAGAAAACAATATTCATTCATATTAACTTAAATAAGAAGAGCCTTACAACCGTGTCCGCCTTGATGTCATACATGCCTTCCTGAGGTCCCGAACAGGCGTTTCCTTTACTCTGACAAGCCTTGCACTCTCTCAGCTAAAAGCACATGGGTGTGTAATCATTCCCATATAATGATCAGCTTATGAGAGTATGAGTCTTCACAACATTTCTCCTAAAAAATTCTCCAAGTCTAACTCACTAACTTCAAATTTTATCTCACCTTTGAAGCTGCACTATGGCTTCAATTTATAGGAAAAGAGAGGAGGTTATGGTTCCACATAGGAAGGGATAGAATTCTCCTTTGAAGGGATTGGGCTCCATAAACCAAGGGGTAGGCTCCCATAATGGAGGAATGAACGTACATGATAGGAGCGAACCTTCGATTGGATTACTGCATCTAGAAGCTTCCAGATTTGACTGCTGGGATTCTAAATGTTACTTTCCGCCTTTGCTTTACTTTTTATAGGGGTCCGCACCCTTAATGAATAAAAAGTGCGTTTGGCTCCGCATGATTTATAGCCAAAAGGTGTGGAACCACATGCAATACTAAGAGAAAGTGTGATACAAGTGTTTTTAAGACTTTTACGAGCTTTTCTCTTAATTCCAAGGCTTGACTTCAGGAAATTTGATGTTGTAGACTTCTAAGCGAGTACTAAAATTTCATGGTGACAAATTTCAGTGTAACAACTAGTAATATTTCCCTTGATCTGCCTTTCTATTTACATAGAAATTTGTCAAAAATGGAAGATAAGGACCAAGAAAAATCTAAAGGGAGTGAGACTTCATTGTTTCAACATGGTTTAATGAAACTGTTGGTTTTAGATGAAATTTAAAGGTTAGGTAGAGACTGGTCCTCATTTTTGTTTGTTAGTGGTTTTGAGATGGATGCTCTTACTCCTTCAAGAAATCCTAAACCTAAGAGAATTCCATCACCATTAGCAACAAAACAGAGTGAACCATTGGTAGCAGAACCAAGTGAACTTGCAAGAGTAGAACCAAGTGAGCCAATTATGATGGAGACAGAGAAATTGCATATTTTTGATACACCAAATGTCCCACCTGCAAAACATAAGTCAAAAGTGGTCAAACCTACAAAACAAAAACAAGCTGTGAGTAAACCAAGAACAAAAAGGATGACAAGGAGCCAAACAATGGCCTTAGAAGAGAAAACAATGGCTGTAGAAGATAGATTAGTAGCTAAAGGAAATATAGAAGATATTTTACATGCCATTGACATAGAAGAAGCTCCTATAGTCCAGGCTGAGGACATAGAGGAAGGTGGACAGAAGTTAAAAAAGGATAAATCTGCAAAAAAATTAGAATTTGAGGGAGAAGATGCAGGTTTTATGTTCCAAGCAAGAAAGCCTATGACAAGGCATGCTAGGAAACTATTAGAGAGCAGTAAAGAGGTTCAACCACCTACTGACATAATTCAGCCACCACAAGAGATCATTGACCTTTCATCACCTGCAGAGAAAGATACAATTAGCAAATCAAAGAAAGGAAAAGAGAAGGTGATGGAAAAAATAGAGTTACAACTCCTTGAAGAACAATTAAAATTGGCCAATCATGAAATTTATGTTATGAAAATAGAAGCAAGGAAACACAATGTAGAGAAGATTCAGTTTGAGAAGATGAAGGAAATTTGGAAAGAGCAGGTTGACACTGTTTCCAAGACTTTGGATAATACACAACAACTTATCAAATGGACCATTCTAGTGAGGAAAGAGGCCAAACATGTAAGGAGGATGAACACACATTTGAAAGCCACTAATAGAAGGTTGAAAGATCAGGTTAAGGACCTCCAGGAGAAGCTTGAACTAATTCAAGAGGAGTTGGAGAAAAAAGTCCTTAAAATGGCAGTGCTTGAAGAGCCAATAGCTCAACCCATCATAAATGAGGAGGAAATGCCTCAAGAATCACAATGTGAGATTTTTTATGGTTTTTAAAACTAATGGCATGTTAGAAACAAGGTTTTGGCACTTAAAAGGTTTATTTTTCAAGTTACACAAAAATATGGATTTTTAGCATTTTTTAGCAATTTCGTAGTGTGCCTGGGCTTGAAGAACAACAAAATGCTACGAAACTACTGTAGCTATTTTTTTTCCCTTTTGAACCAGTTTTGGAAGCTTTTAGGAGGTGAAATTTGTATGGGAGACGTGTCTAAGGATGATGAAGACCATACCAAAAGAAATAATTAAAAAAATTGATGGTAAATGGCATTTTACGAAAGTACACTACGAAACTGTCTTACTTTTGTAGTGTAGTGTGTTGGAGCTTTTTTAGCAATTTTTGGAGCATCTTTGAACAGCTGGATATTATGTAAGTGTTAAAGGACCATGAAAACAGTTATCCAACACTTAAATACCACTAAATGAAGACAAATTAGCAGCCAAAGTATTCGTGGAAGAAGAAGACCAGTTTGCCTAAAAAACAAGGTTTTGTTTCCATTTTTAGAGGAGGTCAATTAAGAGGTCATGTAGTGATGAGTCCCATCTCCCCAATTTGAACATGCGAAAGAATATTTGTCAAAGATGTAATTTCTTTTGAAGATAAGGTTTTTAAATGTAATAATGAACAGTTTGAGTCCTATTAGGAAAATGACTGTCACGTAGGATTTTTACATAGCATTTTGTCACTGGCCCTGCAATCCCCAAATCGCACATTGGAGGGTCATTTCTGTGACCAATACACAGTTTCATGCTTTGCAAAAACCATCCTTGCATCCCTTTTGATGAAAGCAACATTCTTCTTGTGGACATTTCCCTAAGTAGAGTTGTGAAAATCCCTATTTTTGCCTTGATGTGAGTAGCCCGTTACATCCTCTCGCCGACCTGAAAATTTAACACTAAGCCTGCGCCACTTAGCGCTCTGTGCCAGTTAGACACTCGTGCCAAGCTATTTATGGATTTTTTTTTTTAAATAGAGGTGGAGGTTACATTCCAACCACCTCGGGGATGAGTCATTGGGAGTGGTTGAACTGAAACAACCACAGACTCCTTCCTTTAGTTAGTAGTTTCCACCTCCCTTGGAACTCTCCTAAAGGATAGGACTCCCTCCCACCTTTTTAGGGATCCCAAAATCCTCTCTTTCCTCTATATAAGAAACTATATCCTTTAGTAGAAGCTATCTGAACACATTATAGAAAAATGGCTGAATAGCTGAACAAGAGAATTATACTATAGCTAAGCTGCTAGAGGAGATAGAGTAAGAAAGATAGTATTGAGAGAGCTCGAGTCGATGAATTCTAAGAGAGATTTAGTCCAAATTCCTTGACTGACATTTGAGACGCATTTCATCTGAACCCCGCTAGAGGAGATCACGACGTCAAAGCATTGATTGTACTCTTCCTTCTACTCATTAATATACATGACTACTGTTTGGTTCCACTATTGTGTTATGATGTTTATTTGATATGATATTTTTAGCCCTCTTTGACTCGCTAATAGTTGTGAATGAAACTACGCTGCTATATGTTTTTCTTGTTCTTTGTCCTATGTGCAGGGATCTGGGCATGACAGTGAATGGATCGTGAATTATCAAGGCAGGAGTGAGAGACCACTACTCTTTCTGCAACATCGACAGTGTTGGATTCAAGGTAGGTTAATCTAACATGTATTTTGTTCATTCATTAACTAGGAAGCAACACTTTAGTGTGTACTTTTGTTACTAGACCCACCCTAGGGATAGAGGGATCGTCTCTGTTCATAGAGAGGATTTACCTTCATAACAAGGATAACTGTCATTTTGTCATTAAATAGATGTTTTATGGTTCTGAAAGGTGTCATTAGGCAAAAATTCGATGAATCTGTCCAGGAGGTAGATCATCTCATGATGTAACAAGTATATTAAAGGGCATAGAGTCAAATTTGTAAAGGGTTGGAGATTTTTTTGGCAAAACTGCAGCTTGATGTAATTTGATTGTTTCAATAATACAGAGACTTGTTTCTTGACCAACCTGAGATTCTGAATAATTTTTTAGTGCTTATCCTATCTATATCTTTTATGTGTCCCATTTGCAGTGGTTTTCATCTTTAATACTCAGAATTCATTCAAGTAATGCTCTAACTTCCTTTATAGATTATTTGAGTGTGTGATTTCCTGTTTCATGTGTATGTGTACTACTGCTAAAAACTCTTACCTGCCTCAGCTTCCATGTCAAGTGAAATCACTATTGAATGAATGAAAGTGTTGACTCCATAAGCCCAATTTTTGCATACTTATACTATTTTCAACTTATATTCATCATAAGCAAGTTGTTTTCCAAGTAGAGTTAGCCATATAAATACATATTGATTCAATATCATTAACCCTTTAGGAGAGCCCTCTCAGACTGAAGTCGCTAAGCTTCAGTCACAATATTGGTTTGAAACAGTTACATGAGATTGTCTGATAAGCAGCCTATCAGGTGAAATTTTGTGATAACACTTGGGACGATAGTAATCATCGTTCCTCATTCATGCCGGGCCTTGGGGCCATGTATACATGTCTCGAGAGGTTCGTTTATTAGGTTCCTTCTCCTTCGCGTCAATGGCCTATCCAAACACACGAAGTATTTGTGGAAGGTAACTTGAGCAACATTAAAAATCATGGCTATAGACATCTCCGTTAAACCGGGGGTTGTCGAGAACATCATATTGGGGTGACATTTTATCCCAATGAGGTTTAGGTCTATAATAGTCTCTTCCGCGAGTTTCATGACATTTTATCATGGTCTTATGAAGAGATGCCTGACATCGATCCAAGTATAGTGGTGCATGAGATACCTACCTATCCTGGTGCGAGGCCTGTTCGCCAACGTCTTTGTCCTATGCACCCTAGAAAGGCTACCGCTATTAAGGGAGAAGTTGAAAAACTTCTTAAAGTTGGTTTTATCTATCTGATTCCCTTGACAAAATGTGTTTCCAATATTGTTCTTGTAGATAATAAATAGGGTACCATTCGTGTCTGTGTTGATTATCATGGCATTAACCGTGCTTTCCCTAAGGATAATTATCCCACTCCTTTTATTGATCAAATCATTGATGACTGTGCTGGGAGTGAGATTTTTTCCCTTATGGACGGGTTTTCTGGGTACAAATAGAATAATATTCTTTCAGCCGATCAACAAAAGACTTCCTTTATCTGTCCTTGGGGTACTTTCGCTTATAAAAAGCTCCCTTTCAGTTTGAAAAATGTTGGGGCTAGATTTCAGCGAGCTATGTCATATGCTTTTCACGATATCAAGTGCATTGTTCAGCCTTATCTATATGACCTTCCATCTGATTTGGCTAAGCATAAAGACTATCCTGATCATCTCTGTAAGAATTTTCTTCACTGTTAATGCTATAACATCTGGCTCAATTCACCTAAGTGCGTCTTCTGCGTTGACTCCGGTAGACTCTTAGGGTTTATCATTTCCAAAGATGAAATTTGTCTCGATCCACTCAAAGTTGAAGCTATAATTAATCTCCCCTCTCCTTCCTCCTTACATCAGCTGCAAAGTCTACAAGGGAAACCTAACTTCCTACGCTGTTTTATACCTAACTATGCCGAAGTGGCCAAAGGATTTACATGATTATTGAAGTAGGGAATCTCGTTACTTTGGGATGAGATCACGCAAAAGTCTTTTAATGCACTGAAGATGTTGCTCATCAATGCTCCTCTGTTGCGTCCTCCGAATTATCATCACGATTAGTCCCTCTATTTGGTTACTACGTTTAGCACAATTGCCATGGTTTTGGCACAAAACGATGATGATGGTGACGAGCATGTAATTTACTATCTGTCTCGCAACCTTCTCAATATTGAGATGTGATATGCCTATGTTAAGAAGTTGGTGTTGGCTGTTGTTCAAGCTATTCAACATTTTCATCACTACATCTTGTTGTGCATAGTGACTGTGATTTCTGATTTCAACCCTAGGACTTACATATTGACTTGTCAATTGATGGGGGGAAAGTAATCAAAGTGGATTGTCATCCCCCAAGTGTTCAATTTGGAGTTCACTACCGCCAAGTCAAAGAAGTCATTAGTTTTCGCTGATTTGATTTGCTCTCTGCCTTCCAATTCCGCACCACCTGGTTTCGAGGAACGCATTCTAGATGACACGATTTTTCTGATTAGCACCCTTGATCCTTGGTACAGTGATATCATCATATATATTCAGACTTCCACCTTCCAATCTGATTTGATGAAGGATGCCTGCTGACGCATTCATCGTCAATCGCAACCCTATCACATAGTCAGAGATACACTCTACCTGTTACACAACATTTTGTCACTATCCCTGTAATCCCCATCTTTCACATTGAAGGGTCATTTCTATGACTAATAATAAGTGGCATGCCTTGCAAAGACCATCACTGCATCCCTTTACATGAGAGCAATATTCCTTCTGTTGACAATTCCCTAAGCAGAGCTTCAGAATCCTCTGTTTTTGCCTTGGTGTGGGTAGCTAGTTCTACCCTCATGCCAATAAAGAAGATTAACACTAGACCCCGTGCCAATGGGTGCTCTGTCTCAGTTAGCCACCCATGCCAAGCTGTTTATGGAATGTTTTTTAAAAATAGAGGTGGAGATTCCACTCTAACAACTCCGAGGATGAGTCATTGGGAGTGGTTGGACCGAATAACCACAGACTCCATCCTTTAGTTTATGGTTTCCACCTCTTGTGGGAACCTCCTAAATTATAGGCCTCCCTTCCACATTTTTAGGGATCCCAACCTCCTCCTTTTTCTCTATAAAAAGAAGCTATGTCTCCTTGCATAAGCTAAATGAACATGGAGAATTGAGTATACTATAGCTGAACTATTGAAGAGATAGAACAAGCAGGAACTTCGTTGAGAGAGCTTAAGTCCATGCCTTCTTCCCATCTGAATTCCCTTATGAGCATCTGAGATGCGCTTCGACTGAACCCCGCTGGAGGAGACTGCGACATCAAAGCGTTTGGTTGTAACTCTTCCTTCTATCAATACATATATGTGACTATTGTTTGGTTCCCATTTTGTGTTATGCTATGTGTTTAATGCAATATGCTTAGTCCTCTTTGACTAGCTAGTAGTTATGAATGAAGTTATTATGTCGTATTTTGTTCTTTTTTACTGATCTATGTGCAGGTATCCGAGCATGACTGCAGAAGGATTGTGACTTGCTGAGGCAGGAGCAAGAGGCCACCACCACTATAGCCGCGACGACAACATTGGATTCCTGGTAGGTCGATCTACCATGTCCTATTTTCATTCAATAATTAGGAATCAACACTCTAGCATGTCTCTTTGTTTCTAGACTCACTCTAGGGCTAGAGGGATCGTCTCTGTCCACAAAGAGGATTTACCTGCTTAAAAACTTGGTGACTAGTCAAAGAAATATTTAGTCTTTGCTGATTTGATTTGTTCCCTCCCTTCAAACTCTACTCCATCTCATTCTGAGGAATACATTCCAGACGATACACTTTTCTTGATTAGCACCCTCGATCCTTGGTACGGTGATATCATCGTCTATCTCTAGACTTCTACTTTCAGATCTGAGTTGACAAAGGATGCCCACCAACGCATCTGGCATCAATCACAAACTTATCATATAATTGGAGATACGCTCTATCACATCAGAGTGGTTTCCATACTCCGCCGATGTTTAAATATCGAGGAAGCTGAGAAAGCTTTGAATGATTGTCACAGTGGCGCCTATGGTGGTCACATGTCTGGTTATGCCACTGTACAGAAGATTCTTCATGTTGGTTATTTCTGGCCTTCTATCTTCAAGGACTACATTGTCGCGATTCGTAAATGTCATGATTGCCAAATCTATCAGTGCAAGATACATGCGCCACCTGTACCTCTCCATCCTGTCATTACCGTTGGTCCCTTTGCGAAGTGGGGCATCAATTTTATGATGTGTAACCCTCACTCGATCGAGGGGCATGCTTATATTTTCGTAGCCGTTGACTACTTCACCAAATGGGCCAAAGAAATGCCAACACTTGCCGCCGACGGTAAGATAACTGCTCAATTCATATTCAATCACATCATTTCTAGGTTTGGTGTCCCTCAAGCCATCGTTACTGATCATGGTTCCCATTTTCGGCATTACATGGTGGCGGATTTGACTTCTAAGTTGGGTCTGTGTCACGACAGCTCAACGTCGTATTATCCTCAGGCCAATGGCTAGGTTGAAGCCGTAAACAAAGTTCTTGTCACCATGCATCAAGGTATGATTGGGATCCACAAATCCAATTGGCATCTCATGTTAGTTTCAGCTCTTTGGGCATACCAAAATTCACTTAAGAATGTGACCAGATTCACTCCTTTTCAGTTGGTTTACGGTCTGGAAGCTACTCTTCCGATTAAGTGTGAAATACCTTCACTCAAATTGGCTGTTGAATTACTGCCAAACACTTCGCCAGAAGAAGAGCGTCTCCTATACTTAGAAAGGCTGGATGAAACTTGCCACTTTGCTGCTCTGTTTATCGAAGCACAGAAGAAGCAGGTCAAAGCTCATTTTGATCAATTGATTTCCCCTCGTTCCTTTGTTGAAGGAGACCTTGTCCTCCTGTACGACCAAGCTCATGATAAGGTGGGGGCAGGAAAATTTCAACCCATGTGGCATGGGCCCTACATTATTAAACGTGTGTTGCAGAATGGGGCCTATGAGCTCATTGATTATGAAGGTCATGCTCTAGAACAACCCAGAAATGGGTTGTATCTCAAAAAATATTATGCATGAGTTATTCATGCATAGCTTGTGTACATATGTGTAGTTTTTATTTTGTACATGTTTTGGTTTGGTGTGCTTTGCAAGCGCGTTTTCCTGCTTATTGGGTCTTGCTTATTGTGCAGATGTCTATTACCCTCTATGTCAATTTCATGGATGGTGTTTCCCAAAGTACCAGGAATTTGTCTTCAACAGCCTGGGTAATTTATGATCCTGCTGGTGAGTTAATAGATCTGCAACGTATTTTTCTAGGATGGACTACAAACAATGTCACTAATTATAGTACTGCCTTGAACTATTAACCGAGGCAATCAACCTCGGCATATGCGCTTTGCTTGTAAATCTAGGTTCACATCTTGTCGTTCTTCAACTCAATGGTCATTATTCGGTCATAAACCTGTACATTCTGAGATTGTATTTACATGTTCGTTTTTTGGAAAGACATTTTGATTTTATTACATATCAACATATTCCTAGGCAAATGAATGCATTAATTGATACAGTGGCTAACATTGTATTAGATAGACATTTTCGTAATCTATAAAATCATCATCATATGTAAAAAATCCATGTAGGAAAATAGATGTATATATATATCGAATGTTTGCATCAATGTGCATCATAAACTCAAAAAATATGTGTGTTTATGTTACATCCTGAGACATCATTTCTCTCAAAATATGCAGATATAAAACCTAGGTGTCTAATCAATGTGATTCTCATGGTAGCATGTCACTGCTCGTATGAGCCGCCTCAGCAAGCAGTGAATTTTGTTTTGCACCCCTACAGTATGTCTTTGGTAGGTACGAGGAACATCGTCGAATCGTGCATAGTCCGGGACTCTGCGTGTGATTCCCTCCAAGTTGCACACGATCTCTTCCTCCTCGCCTCCCTTGCCATGAGGGTCAAAGTTGCGAGGGATTCGCCTCGCTATCGGAGACATGCCTGCGGGTATCTCTAGGCCAAAATCTGCAAGCACATGGGTTTAACCCCAGAACATACATAATTAAAAAAAATAATAACACTTATGAAAATTAAAAATGATTCTTACCCATATCTTCATCCCAATCCTCTCCCTCTGGGAGTGGGAGGTTCGGATCACCAGTAAAATCTGTACCAGAGTAGGGCTAGTCCTCCACGACAATCAACTATCGGTGAAGCCAATCAAAGAACTCCGGTCTCCAAGACATCTGTTGACTGCCCCCTGCCCTTGGCATCAGATCCGCCCATCGAGCCATATGTGGTTCCCTTGCTAGTGGTGTTGGGACTATGACGTCCTAACGCTGAAATATTGGTAATCGTTCCAGGAATAATGATACCAGGATAGACCCATAACCAAATTGTTTCAATTTGGTATTCTTGCACTTTTTCAACTGGCATTTCATATTGATTGTCACGGCTTCTGCACAGTTGTAGATGGTCGGTGTCAAGCAGTCTATAGCAAGAAGTAGCTGTGTCTTTTTTGCTTTGTGCGGTGCTTGTGATCCCGCAGCTCGTGTATTGGTGTGTAGCACTACTTTTAGTTCCAAGTCTGGGATAGTCTAGATATCTACTTTCCCACTTCCTGATCCCTTCCGTGCCCCTAGACATACCCTGTCAATCACCATGGACATGTTCTACATGCAATGCCAGGTGCCGGTTAGGATTGCTGCTACTCCCCTCCGCGATAGTCTTGTTATGAAGTAGAAATCAGAAACATCAATCTCGAGTTCCTGATCTCGAAGGATGAACTTTTCCTGATTCTCATCCCATATGCTGATCAAATACTGTAACAACTCCGGTTGAGCTCGGAGACATGGTGTTAAGAATTTTTTTTCCAGTCCACAGTCTCTAAGAGCTTCCATGCATTTCTAATTTTCCATGGCAAGCTCATATTCTTCGCTATGTTCCCGTTCTTTCCATTCAATCACCATTATGCCGCTTTATACCTTGCAAACATGTTCATATGAACAATATTAGTTGATTTATAAGCTTGAATTTGTGAAAAATTGGGCCCTTGACTTGCATTTTTAAAAGAAAACATGGTCTGCATGGTTGGCGCGAATGTTTCTAAAACAGTCGCGCCAATGGGCGTGCCCCAGTTCAAAAAAATGGGCGATTGGCGCGAGTCTATACCCGAAACTTGTGCCAACCGCCGTGCCCTAAAATTTACATTTTCCTCCTCAGAAATCAAAAGTGAGAATTGTAGGCAATAAAAGAGGACTTAAATTGAAGGGAAGGATGTCAGCTCTTACCTGGAACTAATGGATTCGAGATTGGTCTGCCGGATCGTCCTCTATCGTCGCCACAAGATCACAATGTAAAATGGGTAACTATTGCTCCACAAGAGGTAAAAAAGTGAAAAGTAATTATTTTTACCATTTTTGGCATTTATATCTTTTCACAACCCTATATGTTTTAAGATATAATTTTCAATTATTTTTTAATATTATTTTGAGAAATGGGTTTTACACGTATCTCTTGTGTAGCGACAGGTTTTCACGTGATAGTGATGAAGTAACGAGTTGTATTTTATAATTTTTCGAACTTGGTAAAAACACGAAAAATTCACTACTGGAGTCACCTTTCAGCTCTTTTCTGACTCTCTAAAATTGAAAATATTTCCGAGATTCTTGTCGTTTTGAAATTGTTAAAAGGCTGCAAAATGATATCTACCCAGTATACGTTTACCCCTTTTTCAGGCTGGGATGGATTATTTACAAAAAAGGAATACCTTAGCCTATCACGACTAAGGGGTTCTTTCAGATATTGTTTTCTACCCTTTCGGATCTGAGAGACTATTTACAAAAAGGGCCATGCTGGAGTTTTCATTTCCGCCTTCTTTTCAAACTCTCTAAACATGAAAAGATGTCGAGTTCTCCCTTTGTTAGACTCGTTAAACCCTGATGACATCGAACTTTGTCTCCATGAATTTACTCGACTTCCTCCTTCCTAGGGCTCATAAAATGTACTAGGTTGGATTTGTCCAAAGGAAAAAATTGCATTACAAGCATATGCTATCCCCTTCAATATTGTCTTAAAAATAATTGGGGTACTCGCCAGAAATGGTGGGGGAAAATGGAACTAGTTTTTAGTTATGTTGGAAGTATGTCGCTCTTGAACATGACACTTTTCTGCATTTGTGTCGAGTTGGAGACATCTCATTTCATCATTTTTGCTTTCATGGGTTTGGGTAATCTATTTTGACCTCTCATCTGCTCTTTACCACGTCATCATGACCTTAGATCCCTTGATGTCAAATACTGCCAAATCCAATGTTGTGTCGCTGATATGTTCAAGAGAAGTTTGCCTCTGCATTTTTCAACCTCCCTCTACTTCTCTGTTAGTCCTTATTCACTATCATCATGTTCCTTTGTCTTGTGTCGATGATGTGGGAAAAATTATGGCCCTCCTTCGACCAGGTCACTTCCTGTCAACTTCATCTCATTATCTAGGAATCTGATCTAGAGACTCCCTTCCAGTACCTTGGAGCTTGCATGCCTCAATGGTGGGTTCTTCGCATTCGACGCAAGTTCTACATCATTGGCCTTTGATAGGGTGATTCTGCGGGTGTTCAACGCTAGATCACTGTTCACATTCCGTGGATTGTACCTGTTGTACCGTGAGATCCATTGTCATTATTGATGGTTTCTCTCGTGCCTATTAACAATTTTCATCATTGGCTAGTAATCAAGTGATTTTCTTGCATGTTCTACTTCAGTTCATATATTCGCATGTTTGAATTTATACTTGTTCGAGTCAAGATGGAGCACAAGACCCTGGATTTTGTCTGATAAAATCCAGGCTGCGGGTTCTTGTGGATTATCATGAATTATTTCATGAATCTTTTGATTGGATGGCTGCAACCATACCTGAGTCTATTTGTTGATCCTTACTGCTGGATGGCTGCGTCCATACCTCAGATCTCAGTTTTTATGTACTCTATTATGGATGGCTGTGCCCATACCACATGTTCATGTATCAGAGATATCAGTTGTATTTTTAATTGTAGGTTTTTCGACAGCGGTGTTTATTTCGAACGTGTTCTCATAAAGAATTTCACCCCTCCCTCTCCCTTGAACCTCATGCTTTAGTGGGCATCTGTTACACAACATTTTTCCACTATCCCTGCAATCCCCATCTCGCACATTGAAGGGTCATTTCTGTGACTAATAAGAAGTGTCATGCCTTGCAAATACCATCATTGCATCCCTTTACATGAGAGAAATATTCCTTCTGCTGACAATTCCCTGAGCAGAGCTTCAGAAACCTCTGTTTTTGCCTTAGCGTGGGTAGCCAGTTCTGCCCTCACGCCAATAAAGAATATTAACACTAGACCCCGCACCAGTGGGTGCTCTGTCCCAGTTATCCACCCATGCCGAGCTGTTTATGGAATGTTTTTTAAAAATAGAGGCAGAGATTATACTCTAACAACTCCAAGAATGAGTCATTGGGAGTGGTTGGACTGAATAACCATGGACTCCCTCCTTTAGTTTATGGTTTCCACCTCTTGTGGGAACCTCCTAAAGGATATGATGCAGGAGCATCAAGACCTTTTTCTCCATTTGTAAATATGGGGTGTGATAATATTAATTTGTAAATATGGGGTGTGATGATTTTTAATATTTTATTAATTAATTTGAATTAAATAGGAGAAGGTGAGGATTTATGTAAATATCTTTTTATTAATAAAAGGATATGAGGAAATTTAATAAATTGAAGGATTTTAGGGATAAAAACCTATCCTTTAGGGATGTTGAGAAATTTAGGGGTTTGTTGAGGATTTTAAGAGATTGAGCATTTAATTAAATGATTTTTAAAATTGTATAAGTAGGAAGGGGTTTTGTGAGAAAAAGACATTGAGAATAGTGAGAGGAGTAGAGAGCTGGTTGGGAACAACCAAGGCTGTGAGCCTTTGGTAAATTGTAAGGGCCATCAATCTGGAATATCAGGCCAAACAAAGTTTGTAAGTAATCTTGTTTTGATTTCAGATTATAAATATACATTTGGAGATTGGCTGTGAAAGTTATAGTATTTTCTGGTTAAATGTATATATATGGTTGAGGAATTGATTATTGGAAAGATCGACTAAAGGAAACCTGCAATCAAAGAAATAGTGGGATCGATTTATGTGACCAAGTTAAAAGGATTGACCTTAATATAGAAATTGTTATCTATGCATGAGCTTATGAATGGTTTTGTTATATCAATCTGAATTCGATTAATAGAAAATGAAAAGAGGAGAGCACCAGTCTTTTAATACCTTCTAAGTCTGCAGTGTCAAGTTTGTGTAATCCTGAGGGGTCGATAGCAGAAATTGCTATTCATTGATGCGTTGAGAGTGCTGTTGTGTTGAATAGTATATATGTATTGAAACGTGAATGGGTTCAAAATTCCGTTAGATGCGTAGTCCGATTGCAGAAATAGTCTTTGGAAAATGCATGAAGCAACAAGATATAGCCTTATTCATAACTGAATTCAATGTTTGAGTTTTGTAAGTTTAACTACAGGAAGAAGGAATGATGGAGTGCGCCTATAGCATAAATGCATTAATGTTGACTGTTAAAATGCTAATGCGTTGAATTCACAATGGGTTGCAGAAGACTGAATGTGAGTTAATAATGGACAGAGTTGAGTTAATAAGGCAGTGCAGAGAG
Source organism: Pinus albicaulis (assembly GCA_034641835.2). Classification (NCBI taxonomy): domain Eukaryota; kingdom Viridiplantae; phylum Streptophyta; class Pinopsida; order Pinales; family Pinaceae; genus Pinus; species Pinus albicaulis. Next base: position 1,311,811,832 of record CM076578.1, on the reverse strand, counting down.
TGTTTGACAGCGCAATGAGTGAGGAGTTAAAACGATGGCAGAAGTCAATATTTTGGTTTGCAATGTAATGTTTTCTGTTGGCAAGTAAAACAAATGGAACAGATGTTGTTTGACATTCTAATTAATAAAATTGTGCTGAATTATTTAAGCTGCAGGATTCAATAGCAATTGAATCATGAACAGCGCTGTTGACACGTTGAATGCAGTTAAATGCGTGTTAAATTGATGCTGTGGGAAAATCGATGATCGATTAAGTATTTTTCTGTAGTGGTGTTGAATTTGTAATGTTTGATGAATTAAATCTGAACTTGACAGCGTGAACAAAGACGCAGTTTTCCAGAGTAAGCATGTTAATGCAATGGGCGATGATTTGCTGAAGAAAACGTTAAACAGTTGCAAGTGAAACCCAGAATGAAGTTTGTAAGCAGAAAAACCGGACGCAGGTTTGAAAAGTCTTGTTAGTTGCTCGATTCCTGGATAATATTGAAATGAAATTAAATTGCTGGACTGAATTACAGGGGCGCAGGTTGAATGGCAAATAGACAATTGAGTGGAGAGCTAATTGTATTGGTAAGTTACGTATGGGTTATTGACATTAAATTGTGAAATTTACCATGACTATGTGAGTGCATTCAAATTGGGAATTTTAAGGGCGCATCTGAATGTTGATTCAAGAGGTGATTTTGAATTGGGAATGTGGCTTTTAAAAGTCCTATGTAATGGTGAGGTGGAATGATATTTATTGAATGAAGGTTTGCGAATATAAAGGGAATTATGATGAAAGATTTGGGATGATGTATAATCATTGTTGTTTGAAGCTTCCAAAATTGCCGTGTATTCAAAAATTGCTTGAAGATGAGTGGATTGAGATTAATATTATATGAGATGGTGTTAAATGATCTTGAATCATATATGGGAAAGCTTCGGTATGTTGAAATAGGAAAGAGTGAAATTGCCCTTGATTGATGTTTTAATTGGGAATTTTGCTGAGTATGCAATTATTTATGCATGGTCATATAAGATCCTGGTTTTGCAGGCTCTGCCTGCATCATTTGGTATCAGAGCCGGAATGCTCTGTTGGGATGTTTTATTTTTGAATGAAGACAAAAGGTTTGTTGAACTGAAATGTATTTCTAAATGTGTGATGAATGATGAAGATCAGATTTTAAATCTGAAATGCAGCATATAAATTGCAAGTGAACAGAATGCAGGTAAAGGAGATCAGATTCTAATCTGAAAGACAAGCAACCAGAGTACAGCTGAAGGAATGAAGAGTCATGCAGGTATTGTGTTTGATTTGGGTTTTACTGACAAGAAACAGATTGAGGATTGATGGTTGCAGCAACGAAGGAATTGTTGCTGACAACTAAAGTTTGCCAGATCAAGCCAGAAGGTTGGAAGAGAGAATCAGATTTTAAAATCTGATTGACAGTGAATTTTTGCAGAGGAAGCATAAGGATTTGCTGGAACAGATTTGCAGGAGTGATGAGATTGAAGTACAGGTAAATGGAAGGACAAGATCAGATGAGATCGTGGAGGTAAGATGTTATGGTTTTATTTGGATTTGAATATTGTAGTCTTTGCATTGAAGTATTATTGCAACTCCCAAAAGGCAATGTGATTAGAATTGCTAACAGATAAAGAGGAACTGATGAAAGTTTCTTAGTGAAAACATAAAGGTGGCAGAACCTTGAGAAATTCTAATAGAGATTGGAAAAGGAGGACAGTTGTGTTCTTAAAACAGGCAGATGAGTTGAAGCCAAGAAGAGCAAAGAGAAGTGCTCAAAGGAGGTTCCGGAGATAGAGAACCAATTGCTTGCCAAAAGACTGAGTGAGGAGAGCTTGGTGAGGTAAGTGGCGGCAGGACAGGACTTGCTGCTGAAGAGGCTTTAGTACAACTCATAGTAAGTGAGTAAAAGCTAGAGATGGAGGGGAAAGGACAGCGACTAAATGTGATCATAACAGAGGTTAAAGAAATAAACCACAATGAAGAGATTGATAAGGAGAGCGGTCACGAGGAAATTGTCTAGAAGTGATTGGCACAAAAGAAGAGGAATATGAGGGAGGGAGGAGGTGAGATAAGTTGACTTGAGGTGTTAATGGAATGTTGCAAATGACTTGAGAAAGCGTGGTTATGTCATAGAAGGCTAGGGTGGCAGGCTACAAAGTGAGATATCAAGTGAATTTGCGATAGATAAGACAAAGGGAACTGATAAGGTCATAGATGCAGGGCAGGAGGATAGAGGCTCGAAGCAGGACAGGCTTAACAAAAAGGTAGGGTATTGAAGTTTCGATATGTTACCCAGAGAGTGGACCATTGCTTTTTGAAAGTGATGAAGAGCTGGAGGAGTTGAATCATATGAATGATTCAAAGCAGCGCGAAGATTTGATGACTGAAGCATCAAACAAGACCGTAAGGTCTTGTGATTTTAAAACTAACGATTTGTGTGTGATTGCAGGTTTGGAAGAAGAAGAAGAACATCTACTGAAGGATGTTAAGGAAGATTTAGGAGAAGAAAGACCATGTGAGGAAATGGAAGATCGTGTAAAATTTCCAAAGTCCACTCCAAGTAAAATCATTGAGTTATATAGAGAATTGGACTTTCAAAGGAGGAAATTGGAAGAGCAGAGGATGAATGTTCAGGATAGATTGCTGAAGAAGGATGACAAAGCAGTTGTCATAAATGATAATAAAAAAGAAAGTGCAGATGGTGAACAAAGGAATGTTGCAGAGGGAAAGGAAGTTTGGGAGGCCGCAACATTCATAGTGACAGCTAGAGCAACATGTGAGGCGACATTTATAGTAGCAGCAGCAGAAAAGGTGCAAAACAACAGTAAGGGTGAAAAGGAAGCGATCAAAACAAGTGAAGAACAAGCAAGAATGAGAGTTCAGCAATCAAGAGATGGAAACAATCAGCAGACAGAGGACATACTGGACAGAGAAATTGAGTTGATAAGGAGGTTAATGATAAAAACATCTCAGAGAAAGACAGTAGCACGAAAGAAAAGGAGAGACAACAAGAGAAAGACTGTAGCAGACTTGGAAGGCAGAGCAAGTGGAGCACTACAACACAAAATATGGAAACCTGGAGGACAACAGCAGATAGCAACATCAGTAAAGCAATTGACAAGCATGGAAAGATTACAAAATAAAATTTGGGATCCAGGAGGAAATATCCAGACTTATGACCAGGTGGTCATGAATTTTCTTACATGGGGAGTCTGATGCAGGAGCATCAAGACCCTTTTTCTCCATTTGTAAATATGGGGTGTGATAATATTAATTTGTAAATATAGGGTGTGATGATTTTTAATATTTTATTAATTAATTTGAATTAAATAGGAGAAGGTGAGGATTTATGTAAATATCTTTTTATTAATAAAAGGATATGAGGGAATTTAATTAGTTGAAGGATTTTAGGGATAAAGAGCTATCCTTTAGGGATGTTGAGAGATTTAGGGGTTTGTTGAGGAATTGAAGGGATTGAGCATTTAATTAAATGATTTTTAAAATTGTATAAATAGGAGGGGTTTTTAGAGAAAAATACATTGAGAATAGTGAGAGGAGTAGAGAGCTGGTTGGGAACAACCAAGGCTGTGAGCCTTTGGTAAATTGTAAGGGCCATCAATCTGGAATATCAGGCCAAACAAAGTTTGTAAGTAATCTTGTTTTGATTTCAGATTATAAATATACATTTGGAGATTGGCTGTGAAAGTTATAGTATTTTCTGGTTAAATGTATATATATGGTTGAGGAATTGATTATTGGAAAGATCGACTAAAGGAAACCTGCAATCAAAGAAATAGTGGGATCGATTTATGTGACCAAGTTAAAAGGATTGACCTTAATATAGAAATTGTTATCTATGCATGAGCTTATGAATGGTTTTGTATATCGATCTGAATTCGATTAATAGAAAATGAAAATAGGAGAGCACCAGTCTTTTAATACCTTCTAAGTCTGCAGTGTCAAGTTTGTGTAATCCTGAGGGGTCGATAGCAGAAATTGCTATTCATTGATGCGTTGAGAGTGCTGTTGTGTTGAATAGTATATATGTATTGAAACGTGAATGGGTTCAAAATTCCGTTAGATGCGTAGTCCGATTGCAGAAATAGTCTTTGGAAAATGCATGAAGCAACAAGATATAGCCTTATTCATAACTGAATTCAATGTTTGAGTTTTGTAAGTTTAACTACAGGAAGAAGGAATGATGGAGTGCGCCTATAGCATAAATGCATTAATGTTGACTATTAAAATGCTAATGCGTTGAATTCACAATGGGTTGCAGAAGACTGAATGTGAGTTAATAATGGACAGCGTTGAGTTAATAATGCAGTGCTGAAAGTGTTTGATAGCTCAATGAGTGAGGAGTTAAAAAGATGGCAGAAGTCGATATTTTGGTTTGTAATGTAATGTTTTCTGTTGGCAAGTAAAACAAATGGAACGAATGTTGTTTGACATTCTAATTAATAAAATCGTGCTGAATTATTTAAGCTGCAGGATTCAATAGCAATTGAATCATGAACAGCACTGTTGACACGTTGAATGCAGTTAAATGCGTGTTAAATTGATGCTGTGGGAAAATAGATGATCGATTAAGTATTTTCTGTAGTGGTGTTGAATTTGTAATGTTTGATGAATTAAATCTGAACTTGACAGCGTAAACAAAGACGCAGTTTTCCAGAGTAAGCATGTTAATGCAATGGGCGATGATTTGCTGAAGAAAACGTTAAACAGTTGCAAGTGAAACCCAGAATGAAGTTTGTAAGCAGAAAAACCGGACGCAGGTTTGAAAAGTCTTGTTAGTTGCTCGATTCCTGGATAATATTGAAATGAAATTAAATTGCTGGACTGAATTACAGGGGCGCAGGTTGAATGGCAAATAGACAATTGAGCGGAGAGCTAATTGTATTGGTAAGTTACGTATGGGTTATTGACATTAAATTGTGAAATTTACCATGACTATGTGAGTGCATTCAAATTGGGAATTTTAAGGGCGCATCTGAATGTTGATTCAAGAGGTGATTTTGAATTGGGAATGTGGCTTTTAAAAGTCCTATGTAATGGTGAGGTGGAATGATATTTATTGAATGAAGGTTTGCGAATATAAAGGGAATTATGATGAAAGATTTGGGATGATGTATAATCATTGTTGTTTGAAGCTTCCAAAATTGCCGTGTATTCAAAAATTGCTTGAAGATGAGTGGATTGAGATTAATATTATATGAGATGGTGTTAAATGATCTTGAATCATATATGGGAAAGCTTCGGTATGTTGAAATAGGAAAGAGTGAAATTGCCCTTGATTGATGTTTGAATTGGGAATTTTGCTGAGTATGCAATCATTTATGCATGGTTATTGAAGATCCTGGTTTTGCAGGCTCTGCCTGCATCAGGATAGGCCTCCCTTCCACCTTTGTAGGGATCCCAACCTCCTCCTTTTCCTCTATAAAAAGAAGCTATCTCTCCTTGCATAAGCTAGTTGAACATGGAGAATTGAGTATAATATAGATGAAATATTAAAGAGATAGAAAAAGAAGGAAATTCATTGAGAGAGCTTAAGTCCATGCCCTCATCCCGTCCGAATCCCCTGATGAGAATCTGAGACACACTTCGGCTGAACCCCGCTGGAGGAGACTGCGACGTCAAAGCGTTTGGTTGTAACTCTTCCTTCTATCAATAAATATATGTGACTATTGTTTGGTTCCCATTTTGTGTTATGTTATGTGTTTAATGCAATATGCTTAGCCCTCTTTGACTGGCTAGTAGTTGTGAATGAAGTTATTATGTCATATGTTGTTTTTGTTTATTGATCTATGTGTAGGTATCTGAGCATGACTACAGAAGGATTGTGACTTTCCGAGGCAGGAGAGAGAGGCCACCACCACTACAGCCACGACGACAACATTGGATTCCAGGTAGGTCAATCTATCATGTCCTCTTTTCATTCAGTAATTTGGAATCAATACTCTAGCATGTATCTTTGTTTCTAGACCCACTCTAGGGCTAGAGGGATCATCTCTGTCTGCAAAGAGGATTTACCTACTTAACACTACCGCATCAAAGTTGATTCCATTCTCTGCCGGTGTTTGACTCTCAAGGAGGCTGAAAAGGCCCTAAATGATTGTCATAGTGGCGCTTGTGGCGGTCACATGTCTGGATGTGATACTGCACAGAAGATTCTTCGTGCTGGGTTTTTCTAGCCCACCTCTTTAAAGACTGCATCACTGCTATCCATAAGTGTCATGATTTCCATATCTATCAACACAAGATGCGTGCGCCGCCTTCCCATACTCACCCCGTCATTGCTGTTGGTCCCTTTGTGAAGTGTGGAATCAATTTTATGACGTGTAACCCTCACTCAACCGGGGGGCATGCTTATATCATCGTAGCCATGGAGTACTTCACCAAATGGCCCAAAGCAATGCCTACACTTGCAGTTGACGGTAAGACAACAACACAGTTTCTATTCAATCATGTCATTTCTAGGTTTGGTGTCCCTCAAGCCATTGTTATCGATGATGGTTCCCATTTTTCGGCATTACATGGTGGTGGAGTTGACTTCCAAGTTGGGTCTGCATCACGACAGCTCAACACCATACTATCCTCAGGCCAATGGCCAGGTTGAAGTCATGAACAAAGTTCTCGTCACGATGCTTCAACGTATGATTGGGATGCACAAATCAAACTAGCATCTCATGTTGTTTTCAGCTCTCTAGGCTTACCGAACCTCAGTGAAGGATGCGACCGGATTCAACTCCATTCCAACTTTTCTATGGTCTGGAAGCTACCCTTCCAATTGAATGTGAAATACCTTCGATCAAACTAGTTTTCGAATTGTTGCCGAATACTTCGCCAGAAAAAGAGCGTCTTCTCTATTTAGAGAGGCTTGATGAAACTCGTTGCTTTGCTGCTCTGGTCATTGAAGCATTTAAAAAGTGGGTCGAAGCTCATTTTGACCAGTCGGTTTCCCCTCGTTCCTTCATAGAAGGAGACCTCGTCCTCCTGTATGACCAAGGTCAAGATAAGCTGGGGGCAGGAAAATTTCAACCCATGTGGCATGGGCCCTACATTATTAAGCATGTTTTATGGAATGGGGCATGAGTCATTCGTGCATGTTTTTTTTGTACATAGGTGTTATTTTAATTTTTGTACATTTTTGGATTGGTGTGCTTTGCGAATGTTTTCCTGCTTATTGGATCGTTGCTTATTCTGCAGATGTCCATTACCCCTTATGTCGGTTTCACGAATGGTGCTTCCCGCAGTACCCGAAACTTGTCTTCAGCAGCCTGGGTGATTTATGATCCTGCTGGTGAGTTAATAGACCTTCAAGGTATCTGTCTAGGACGAAACAGAAACGATGTCGTTGAATATAGTTCTGTTATTGAACTATTAACCGAGGCCATTTCTCTCGACATTCATGCATTGATTGTTAACCTAGACTCACAACTTGTTGTTCTTCAACTTAATGGACATTATTCTATTAGAAAGCCTCACATCTTAAGGTTGTATTTGCGTGTTCGTTTACTGGAAAGAAATTTTGATTACATTACATATCAACATATTCCTAGACAAATGAATGCATTAACTGATACAGTAGCTAACATTGTATTAGATAGACATTTGCGTAACAAATCATCATCACATAACACGATCCATACAGGAAAATAGATGTATATATATATATGTCGAGTGTTTGCATCCATGTGCATAATAATATCAAAAAATATGTATGTTTTGGTTACATCTTGAGACATCATGTCTCTCAAAAAATATGCAAAAATTAAACCTAGGTATCTAGTCGGTGTGACGCTCATGATAGAATGTCACTGCCCATACAAGCCACCTCAGTAAGCGATGAACATGGTTTGACACCCCTGTAGTGTGTCTTTGGTACGCGTGAGGAACATCATCGAATCATGCATAGTCTGGGATCCCACAGGAGATTCCCTCCAAGTTGCGTATGATTTCCTCCTCCTTGCCTCCCTCACCATGAGGGGCCACATCAAAGTCACGAGAAATCCTCCGGGCTATTGGGGACATACTTGCAGGTCTCTCGGGGCCAACATCTGCAATTACATGGATTAATGTCAGAGCAGGCATAACAAAAAAAACATAATACTCATCAAAATAAAAAATGAATCTCACCCAGTACTTCATCCCAATCCTCTCCTTCTGGGAGTGGGAGATCTACATCACCAGTGAAATTCATGTGAGAGGAGGGTCAGTCCTCCACAAAAATGTGCTGTCGGCGGAGCCACTCAAAGAACTCCGGTCTCCAGGACATCTATTGACCGCCCCCTGACCTTGGCATCAAAGCTGCCCAACAGACCATTCGTGGCTCCTGAGGTGGTGGTGTCGGAACTATTACCTCCTAACACTGGAAGATTGGTAATCATTCCAAGATGAATGGTACCAATATGGGCTCGTAGCCAAAATGCTTCAGCTTACCATTCTCGCATTTTTTCAACTGGAGTTTAATGTTGATTTTTACTGCCTCTGCCCGGTTGTAGAGTGTCAGTGCCATGCAATCCACTGCAAGAATTAATTGTGTTTTTGTGGCCTCATGTGGAACCTGAACTCCTGCAGCTCACGTGATGATGTGTAGCACTACTCTGAGTGCCAAATCGGGAATGGTTTGGATATCCACCTTCCCGCTTTTGGATCCTTTCTGTGCTCCTCGGCCAGGGATAATTTTAAGGATGGAAAACTATCTTGAAGTTTAAAAAATTGGCGAATCTCACTAGTCCCTAATATGCAAACTATAAAATGTTTATTGATGTATTTGTAAGATTATTCAAATTTATAATGATATTATATATATTGTCTATATAATGCTAGCGATTTTTAACGTAAAATAATTTTATATTGTAAAATTTGGGCGAATCATTTTTATAAAAAATGGAAATTGGCGAATCTTTTTTTTTGAAAAACCATGGAAAATTAGCCCACCTACGAATATTAGCCCCTAAAATTTTCCATGTCCTCGGCACACTCTATCAATAACCATACCCATGCTTTCAATTTTGGGCTGAGTACCGGTCAGGATTGGTGCTGCCCCCCTCCGTGACAGTCCGGTTATGAAATAAAAATCTGAGACCTCAATCTCAAGTTCCTGGTCATGAATAATGAATTTTTCCTGATCAATGTCCCAAACACTGATCAAGTACTGCAATAGCTCCGGTTGAGCTCTGAGACATGGTGCCATAAATAATTTTTTGAGCTCGCAATCTCTGAGAACTTCCATGCATCTCACATTTCCCATGGCTTCCTCATATTCTTCATTATGTTCTCATTCTTTCCATTCGATCACCATTTTGTCTTTTTACACCTACAAAAACATCCATATGGTTGTCATTAGCTAAATCCAATGCTTTTGAATGATTAATTTGGGCTTACTTGTTTTAATTTACATGCTAAAATGGTTATCGCGATTGGCACGACCCCGTTCAATTTTTTGGCCGGTTGGCGCGAGTCCATGCCCGATACTCGCGTCGACCATCCTGCCCTAGTTTTTTTCAAACCCCCCCATAGATCTACAAAATTGGGGTTGCAGGTAATAAAAAAACAATCAAAATGCAGGGAAGGATGTGAGTTCTTACCTGGAACAGATGGATTCACGTTTGGTCTTCCTGATTGCCCATTGTCAACGCTGCAAAATCACAGTGAAAAAGGGTAACAAATTGCTCACAAGAGGCAAAAGTGAAAAGCAATTTATTTTTTACCATATTTGGTATTTTATAACTTTTTAGAACCCTAATTAGGTTTTGAGCCATATTTTTCGATTATATTGCTATTTTATTTCAAAATATGGGTTTTACGTGCATCTCTTGTGTAGCGACAGGTCCTCGACGTGACGATGATGAAGTGACGAGTTGTATTTATACTTTTTCGGACTCGGTAAAAACACGAAAAAGTCACTGTTGGAGTCATCTTTCATCTCTTTTCTGACTCTCGAAAATTGAAAAGATTGCCAAGACTCTTTTTATTTTGAACTCATTGAATGGTTGTGAAACGATATCTACCCAGTATAAGTTTACCCCTTTTTCGGGCTGGGATAGATTATTTATGAAAAAGGAATACCTTGGCCTATTGCGACTAAGAGGTTCTCTCAAACACAATTTTCTACCTTTTCGAATCTGTGAGGCTACTTATGAAAAGGGACCTGCTGGAGTTTTCTTTTCCGCTTCTTTTCAAACTCTCTAAACATGAAAAGATGCTGATTTCTTCCTTTTTCAGACTCCTTAAAACTTAAATGACATCAGAAACCGTCACTATGACGTTACCGAGTTTCTCCTTCCTAGGGCTCGTAAAATGTACTAGGATGGATTTTTCTGAAGGAAAAACTTACATGACAAGCATATGCTATCCCCTTCAAGCTTTTTTTCCAAAAATAATTGGGGTACTTGCCAGAAATGGTGGGGGAAAGTGAAACCAGTTCTCAGTTATGTCGGTAGTATGTCGCTCTTGAACATGACACTCATTGGCATTCGTGTCAGGTTGGGGACATCTCATTTAATCATTTTTGCCTCCATGGGTTTGGGTAATCTGTTTTGACCTCTCATCTACTCTTTTCCACATCATCATGACCTCAGATCCTTTGATGTCAAATACTGCCAAATCTGGAGTCGTGTCGCTGATATGTTCAAGAGAAGCTTCCGTTTGCAGTTTTCAACCTCCCTCTGATCCACTTTTTTTTCCTGATTCACTATCATCATATTCCTCTATCTCATGTCGATGACGTGGGAAACATTATGGCCTGCCTTTGACTAGGTCACTTATTTTCAACTTCAACTCATTATCCAGGAAGCTAATCTAGAGACTCTCTTCCAGTACCTTGGAGCTTGCATGCCTAAATGTCAAGTTCTTTGCCTTCGATGACAGGTCCTCATCATTGGCTTGTGATCGAGTGATTTTGCGGGTGTTCGATGCCAGATCACTGTTCACATTCTGTGGATTGTACCAGTTGTACCTTGAGATCCATTTTCATTATTAGTGGTTTCTCTCATGCACGTTAACAACTTTCATCATTGGTTGGTAATCAGGTGACTTTCTTGCATGTTCGAATTTAGCTCACACATTCGCATGCTTGAATATGTACTTGTTTAGGTCGAGACGGAGTGCAAGACCCTGGATTTTGTATGATAAGATCTAGGTTGCGGGATATTTTGGTTTATCATGACTATATGGATGACTCTTTTGATTGGATGGCTGTGACCATACCTGAATCTATTTTTTGATCCTTACTGTTGGATGGCTGCGCCCATACCTCGGATCTTAATTTATATGTAATCTATTATGGATGGTTGTGCCTATGCCACATGTTCATGTGTCATATATATTAGTTGTATTTGTAATTCCAGGTCTTCCGACAGCAGTGTTTGGTTTGAATGCGTTCTCATAAAGCATTTCACTCCTCCCTCTCTCTCAGACCTCATGCTTTAAGGGGCATCCGTTACACAACATTTTGTCACTGTCCCTGCAATCCCCATCATGCACATTGGAGGACGATTTCTATGACTTATATGTAGTGTCATTGCATCCCTTGCCATGAGAAGAACATTTCCTCTGTTGACTATTCCTAGAATAGACCATCAAAAACACATGATTTTGGGTCGGCGCTGGTAAGCAGTTATGGCCTTACGCCAATAAGGGAAATTAGCACTGGGCCCCGCACTGTATCTCAGTGGACTGCCCGTGTCGAGCTATTTTTGGAAATTTTTTTAAATATAGAAGTGAAGTTTCCATTGCCAACCATTTCGTGAGCGAGCCAGCATGGGTGGTTCGACTGAATAATGTCGAGCACCTTCCTTTGGATTCTTGTTTCCTACATTTGGGGCAACCTCCCAAAGGATAAGGCCTCCCTTCCACCATGTGAGGGATCCCAACCTCCTCCTCCCCTTCTATAAATACATCTCTCTCACATAGATGCAGCTAACTGAATGGTTTGGATAACTGAACATTTTAGAGAACAACTGAAATAGTCTAATATAGCTGGTGTGAGATAGAGTAGAGAGAGACCCCTTGTCGAGAGAGAGTCTAGGCTTATTGCCTCACCAAGTCGAAATTCCCCGATGAGTGCTCGAGACACATTTTGACTTGACCCACTGAAGGAGGTTGTGACGTCAAGGCTCATTTGGTTGGAATCTGTTTCTTTCTCTTACTTAATACATGATTGATGTTTTGGTTCTCGTCTTGCGTTGATATGATTAATCTTGCACAATACGTTTAATTCTTCTTGAACAATTAGATAGTTATGAATGCAATTATTTTTTTGTATGTTGTTTTCATTCTCTAATCCTTGTTTAGGCACCTGAATACCATTGCTTAAGGACCGCAACCTGCTGGGATGAAGGTTAGGAGACTGTTGCTACAACTATGACAATTGCATTGGAACAAAGGTAGGGAATCTATCTCGACTTAGTTTCATTCATTAACTAGGAATCGATGCATTAGCATGTCCTCTTGTTTCTAGACCCACCCTAGGGCTAGAGGGATCACCTCTGTTCGCAGAGAGGATTTACCTACACAACAAGTTGGCGACTCCACTAGGGATCGAACCCAAAATCTCTGGTTTCACAGACTCCGCCAATTTGTTGTCCAGGTAAATCCCCTCTATGGACAGAGGCGATTCCTCTAGCCCTAAGGTGGTTCTAACAAATACGAGAACATACTAACATCTACCTTCCTATATTGTAAATGTAATTTAGAGCAAGGAAGATGACCTACCTTGTCCTGATGCTATGTTTTCATCTTCCGTCAAAGTTTCTTGATCAGTCGCTCTTCTCAAGCTCGATGCACACTACTACCAACGTTCGAATACCTGTACAGACAGTCAAGACACTGCAACAAGCGTAAAATCATTACAAACATAAAACAATTACAACCTATCTAACTGATCGAGGAATGCTAGAAATCTCATTATAAATGTAAACAAGAGTGGAAGATAAACATCAGTTGCATTTTATTATGATAAAGACAAGGGGAGTTTACAACCAAGCGTTGATGTTGAGGCTCTCCTTAGGTAGGTCCGTATCCAAGAACATTTGCAATTCCCTCATACACAAAGGTCTAGGATATCACTATGTTCCTAACACACAAAAACAATCACACTCTGCACTATTCTTCTGAAGCTATAATTGCTTCTCTTCTCTAGCTGACTCTAACTAAGGTAGTAGAGGTGAAAGAGGTCTCCTTATATAAAAATGGAGGAGGAGGTTATAAACCCTCAAATAATGGTAAAATATCTTATCCTTTGGAGTAGTTCCTATTTCTTGGGAACAAGAAGCCCAAAGGGAAATTCCTTGGCCATATCCTCAAAACAAACTTCCATCTCACCACCTCGCGAACCTTCTAGTCGCGGAAGCTTCCTTTTTATTTAAATTTTTTTCCAAAAGAGGATCGGCATGGGTCTGACATTAAGACAGAGCACCGATTGGCATGAGTATCACCATAAATCTCTGCTATCAGTGCGGGTCAGACACTGAGACAAAGCCCCGACCTTGAAAACTAGGTTTTTACAGGGATCTTCCAGAAAAGCTGTAAAGGGAGATGAATTGGCAGACAAAGTGTGGTTCAGGGGTGTGTATTCCATCCTTGGAAAGTACACAAGGGTCACTGTATGGGTCCTTCAAGATCAAGGAACAAGGAGTACAGGGATAGTGACAAATTTTTGTGTAATAGATGCCCCCTAAAGTATGAAGTCCGAACATGAGTGAGGGGTGGAATTCTTTACAAGTATGTGCAAGGAAACAAACGCTGCCGTCGAGAGACCTGAAAATCAAGCATAGATACATATACATAAATGAAATCTCTGATGAAAATACATGAATCAAGGTATGGACGCAACCATCCATAAAAGATACCATGGTATGGTCGCAACCATCCATCTGAGAAGGATCTCATATAGGCTCATGGTATGGTCGCAGCCATCCATCTGAGAAGGAACATGTATCCAATCACGAAAATTCATATCGCCTCACAACCCGGACTGTAGAGAATAAAATCCAAGGTCTTGTGCTCCGGCACGACCCAATCAAGTACAATTTCAAGCATGCAAATAAATAAGCTGAAGTCTAACATGCAAGAAAATTACCAGTCAATGATGTAAACTATTAACAGGCGTAAGAGATACCAACAATAATGCCAATGGCTCTCAAGGTAATAATAGTACAATCTACAGAATATGAATAGTGAGTTGGAGTCGAACACCCGTGAAATCACTCAATCAAAGGCCAATGATGAGAAGCCGTTGTTGAATGCGAATAACTTGCCATTAGGGCATGCAAGCTCTAAGGTACCAGAAACGAGTCTTTAGATCAACTCCTCGAATAATGAGCTGAAGTTGATAGGTAGTGATCCGTCAAAGGAGGGTTGTAATGAATCCCACATCATCGACACGAAACAGAGAATTTGATATGAGTGTTAATCAAGACTGAAACAGAGGATCAGGGAATGTAAAAACTACAGAAGGATTTTCTCTTGAACATTTCAGTGACATGACTCTAGAATATGGTATCATTTGACTCAAATAGGATCAGAGGTCATGTTGATAATGTTGGTAATCGAATGAGTGGCAAACGGATTTACCAAACCCATGGAGGCAAAGTGACAGAGTGAAGATATCCCAACCTGACACAAACTGCAGACAAGTCTCATGTTCAAGAGTGACATACTGCTGACATGACCGAAGAATAACTTCCATTTTCCCCCACCATTTCTGGTGAGTACCTATTTATTTTTACACAATCTTGAAGAGGATAGCATATGCTTGTCATATAAGTTTGTCCTTCGGAAAAATCCATCCTAGTACATTTTACGAGCCCTGGGAAGGAGGAACTCAGTAACATCATGATGATGATTTCTGATGTCATTTAAGTTTTAACGAGTCTGAAAAAGGAAGAACTTGACATATTTTCATGTTTAGACAGTTTGAAAAGAAGCAAAAAATAAAACTCCAATAGGTCCCTTTTCGTAGGTAGTCTCACAGATCTGAAAAGGTATAAAACTATGTATAAGAGAACCTCTTAGTCATGATAGGCTAAGGTATTCCTTTTTCGTAAATAATATATCCCAACCCGCAAAAGGGGTAAACGTATACTGGGTAGATATCGTTTCGTAGCCTTTTAACGAGTTCAAAATGACAAGAGTCTTGGCAATATTTTCAATATTTAAGAGTTAGAAAAGAGATTAAAGTTGACTCCTGCTGGAGGAACGAGTGGTATAAAGGATAGCAACTTTTTTCGGTGATGGTGGAACTGCTCAGAACAAGTAAAAGCCAAGAGGTTGGCTAACAAGACCACTCATCGCAGCGGTTCCTTAGGAATGGGTGAAACAACCAAGTGAAGGCGTATGATCGGCCAAGCAAATGGGGAAGATGGAATGAGAAAACCAAGGTTCATCTGGAAAAATAGGCAAATAAAATGGCAATCATGAGAGGTAAAATGAGAATGGTTTCATTTTTACACAAGCTTGAAATCAGGAAACTCTGCTTGAAGTTGGTTTCATTTTTACACAAGCTTCAAACTGAAACAAACTATGCTTGAAAATAGTTTCATTTTTACACAAGCTTGAAACAAATATAAACTATGCTTGAAGAGGTTTGTGTGCACCCAACATGGTGACTCAATTCGAGGTACATGCCCACAAAGCTTCAACACATTCACCAGAGTAGACTGCTAGTTACTGACAGGTGGATTGAATGAAGGTTCAATAACAGGATTAGGCGAAAGTCCCGACTTGGATTTTATGAGATCTAATAAAAGAATCGAATTGAAAAGGGAACCTGTTTCATTTTTTAATGAGGTTCGCACAGTAAAATAACTATCCTCATGACCTAACTCATTTTTTAACGAGGTTGAAATAGCAAACGAACTATCCTCATAAGAGCTTGTTTCATTTTTTAAGGAGCTTGACATAAGAAAGAGAACTCTTCTCCGAAGAGCTTGTTTCATTTTTTAAGGAACTTGACACAAGAAAATGAACTATGCTCTGTCGAGCTTGATAATGACAAATAAGAAGTCATGGCTACCAAGAGTTTCTCATCTGACGGGAGGAAAAAACTCTGGAAATTAGGATCCAATGCCCCTAGTACATAATCCACAACATCACTAACGATACTATCACCGGATGCGAGCAAGAGATATGTGGCCACATAATTGACCTGTGGCGAGGAAGATATCACCAGAAGGTAAGGACCAGGAAGGGACGAAAGTAGACCAGATGTCACATCAGGACCAAAGAATGAAAGTTGATCAATGGTCACGACCCGACTTTCATGTGGAAAATAGATAACACAAAAGAGAGAAGAGATAAGCGCACCCATGGCATAAGCATAGTCACGCCCCAGGAATAAATTAAAATCCAAGGGGCCTTGAACAACCATCATGCCCATATAGATAGTTTTTCCTCCCAAAGTAATAGGAAACTTCGGAAGGATCCCTAATGGTTGACTTGTTCCTCTATTAAAAGCCAATAGATTCGGAGTAACAGGCACAAGCTGTGGAGAACCCAAAGCTTTCCATGTAGTTGAGGACAAAATACTAATCAAGGCACCTTCATCTCTAATCGTGACTGGTACCACCATATTGCAGGCCTATACAATGATCTCAAAGGGAACGTAAGAAGGAAGACAGTATCCCGTCAATCGACTCCAATGAAAGGAAGCGACCAAAATGCATGGAGGGGGTGACATAGGAATAAGAGGATTATCCCCTTGCATTACGGGAGTGGAAAGACTATCATACTGGAATCTGAGAACAAGAGCAGGAGGATCAATTTCTAGAACTGCGGAGACGGGAGTCAGAGGATCATCCTCCTGGATCATGGAAATGGGAGGATCACCCTTCGATCCTAGGGAATCAGAGGAAACAAAAAGAACCTGACTGGGATGAGGCCCACTCTTGACGGCCTGATGAACTATAGGTGGAATCAGGGCGACCTTTTTCTCAACCAATGATTGGTCGGAAATGGACTCGGGAGATTTTCTTTCAGAGAGAGTGGAATTGACCAGAGATGAATCTCGATCAATGGCTTGATCAACTATCAAAGGACTCGAAGAAATATTCTGGTAACCGACAGGAAGACAGGACTCAAAATATGAAAGGGTATCCAATACCTTAAAAGATTCATCCATATAAGGATAGAGGTGAATGGGATGGTTCCCTTCACACAACATATAGGGAAATTTGATCTTACCCTGTTTCTTACGAGTCTCATTATCTTTAGCTAAAGGCTCATCATCAGCATGATGTCCAGAGGTCGATGATGAAGGACGAATCAGTCCAATGGACCATACTCTAGCACCTTAGGAATACCAGGGCAATCACGAAGAAGGTGGTCACCCTCACATAGCTTTCAAGGGAATTTGACTCTAGGAGACGGAGTGGGAGGTTTCTCTATATTAGCTGCATGGGTAGAGATAGTTTTTGATTCCCCCCCTAGCTTATTTCCCTTCTTATTCTTCGACTTATTCTCCTTCTTCTTATCCACCCGGTTACTAGAATCCATAATTTCACCAGGCGAAGAGGAAAAACAAGGTGAAGAAATGGGCAAAGAAGGCAAGTGTTCAACCTTAGGATCAACATGGGGTTGACATGGTTCAGATGGAGGAGAACTTGGTTGAGAAACGGTCTGGATGTTCGAAACCATAGGGGTTGAAAACAACCAAACCAACAGACCAATGGTTAATCCCAGGAGGGACAACGTTGCCATATACGGGGCACCAACATTTCTGAACAAAGGAACAGGACCAGGATTCCCATCCAAGGGGATTCCTTGGTTGATGAACTCTGAAAATGTTGCCATTGGAAACAACCCTAAAGAATCAATAAGGAATATGACTTTAACCAGGAATATTTTGTGGGTAGTCAATTTTAAGACACTGAAACAAAACTCTACCTTTTCATATTTTAAGAGTCAAGAAAAGGGAAAAAGGTGACTCTAGTCGCTTTCAGTTTGAACGAGCGTGAAAGGACAAATCCTCAATGATCTTTTCAATTTTAGAGATTCATGAAAAGACCAAAATGACTACTCAGGTAATCTAAGCAAGAGGATGTACCAAGTTTCCGTGAACTGCAATATACACCTTGGTGATCAAATGAAAGAGAAATGACCAAGGACTTGACATACGTGTAGGCAGTCTCCCCGAATGTTGTGTTCAATGTATCATGGTTACAGGGCGAAAGACTCGACTTCCTATGGATAAAGGATTTCAATCTATGAGGGTCTCCCTTTAGATACACGATGGTACGGGGAGCACAAGTCCGTGCTAGCGCTGTCTAATTCCAGATGGCGAACGACAGCTACTAGGTTTAACGACGCTGAAACACGTCACTAGCATATAACTCTAAATGTGAGCATTAAGTTTCAATGTTTCCTTAGATTCATTGAATAAATTTCAACAGTTTCTCTTGAATTATGTCTCAATTCCAAGGCCCTACCGTTGTCATCAGAGAACTCCTATATGCAGCTATATGAGAAAATAAACTTTTCAATTCGATGAATGTTATCTAGTTAAGGGAAGAGTCTCAAAAAATGATGCAACAAACAATAATACTGCAAATGAAGCTTTTTCCTAACTAGATGACTTTGAATATCTAAAAATAATCTAAAACATTAAAAGATTCGAATTATGCAATGTAATCTATGCAAAATTCTCTTTTTTAAAACTATGCAATTGTAATGTATGCACAATTTTCTTTTTCTTTTGAATGAACAAGAATGCACTCAATGCATTTTTTGATGAAATGAGAATATAATTAATGAAAGCTTTTAATTAAAGAGAATGCACTCTAAGCGACTTTTAGTTTTCAATCATTAAAAAACTTAATCTAAGTTCAATGATAGATTTCAAACATGACTTTTCAATTCAACTTGATCTAATTCATTTTAACGAAAAGCAAAATTTGAGACGAAAACTAATGGACGCAAATTTCCTTAATGCAAAAAGGATGCAACAAGCATTAAGAATACAATCATGTTTTGAACACGTTGTAACGAAATTCCTAAAAATGCTACAAGACATATGGGTTCAAGCACAAAGAGGACTTCCAAAGTGTGGGGTCAAACAAGGCATTCATTCCCTTTTACATCAAGAAATCATACAAAGAATACTTTTCAGCTGAACAATGAGCAATGTAATCTATGCTCACAAGAAAACAAGAAGATCAAATGAACTCGGATAGACACTTGAGACTTGATCACTCCATCAACCAAAAAGAAAAATACAATCAACTAGAGATAGCTCACCAAGAAAGGAGAGTGACTCAATAAGCAGGGCGATGTCCTGTCAAGCATGCAACCAGGTAATTGATGCATAGTCCTAGAAAAACCTAGGATGCAGGATGAACGTCCCAACAGAAAGGAAAACAAAAAACAACCAAAAACCAAGCCAATGAGCCAATCAAACCAACTTGAGTTAAGGGGAGAACATGTAAATCATACAGAAAAAAGGATCGGGAGGGCAAGACACACTGGTGAAGGACTTAGGGAAAAAAACCTTAATTTTTCACACATGCTAGAATTGGCATGACTTTTGGGGCTGAAAATAGCGCCAATAGCCCATTGGTGCAAATTTATAACTGAAAAAATAGTGCCAATCAGCATGACTATTAGAAAAATAAAAGTGCAATGCCTGAAAAAAAATGAAAAAATAATTTCTCCTAACCAAGACTAGACTCACCACTTCAAGCAAAAAATAAAACATTGTAATTGATGAAAATCATAGGAACAAATAGGGAAATGGTTTTTCAACTAAAATCGTTGAATGACTAAGCCCTGAAAGAGTAACAAACTGAAAGGAAACTCCCTAGTGGAGTCACCAATTTGTTGTCCAGGTAAATCCCCTCTGCGGACAGAGGCGATCCCTCTAGCCATAGGGTAGGTCTAGCAACTACGAAAAAAGAAGCTGGTAAACGGTTTGATTGGGATCAATCAGAGGAAAATATATTATTTTTTGGGAACAAGAAGCCCAAAAGGGAATTCCTCGGCCATATCCTCAAAACAAAATTCCAGCTCGCCGCCTCACGAAGCTTCTAGTCACGGAAGCTTCATTTCTATTTTTAAAACTTTCCAAAAGAGGATCGACGCAGGTCTGACATTAAGACATAGTGCCGATCGACATGGGTATCAGTGCAAATCTCTACTATCAAGGGGGGTCAGACACTGAGACAAAGTGCCAACCATGAAAACCATATTTTTATATGGATCTTCCAGAAAATTTGTAAAGGGAGATGAATTGGTAGATAAATTATGGTTTAGGGGTATGTATTCCATGCTTGGAAAGTACAAAACGGTCACTGTATGGGTCCTCCAGGATCAAGGAACAGGGAGTACAGGGACGGTGAAAATTTTCTCTGTAACACCTGTCACTAACAATAGAAGTTGGCAATCCAATATGAACCCAAACATGTTGAAAATAAAGTTCAGCAGCTTGTTCAACAATAATGGTTTTCTTACTTGGCAAAAGTATACACATTTTATTGAATCTATCCACAACTACATAAAGATAATCATGATATTTTCTTGACATAGGTAGACCTCCAACAAAGTCCATGGAGACACTCTCCCATGGCCTTGATGGTACCGGTAGTGGCATGCAAAACCCAAGCTTCCTATTACTAGGCTTACTTGCTGCACACATAGAACAACCTCTTATAAAACATGACACACTATCTATCATGCGAGGCCAATACCAATACCTCTGTAGATGCACCACTGTTTTTCTTACCCCAATGTGTCCAACAATAAGAGATGAATGAGCTTCTCTCATGACACTTTGCCTCTCTCCCTTTGGTATACACAACATGCCCAAATTAAACAACAAATCGTTGTGCATGTGATAATATTTTTCTTCAACTTGATTCCCTTCACTCAAACTAGCATACACATCTTGAAAATAAATGTCATGTGCATATTATTCTACGTAACTCTCATGTACAACAAAATCATTTTTGAGTAAATTAGATGCAATAATGATTGGTCTTGAAAGCATATTTGCAACTTTATTTAAAATACCTTTCTTGTACCTTATAACCAAGTGAAACTGTTGAAGAAATCCCATCCACCTGAAATGTCTTGATTGATGCAATTTTATTTGTGACTGCAAGTACTATAATGGTTGGTGATATGCATGTACAATAGTCTCTTTACCCATAACGTAGTGTTTTCACTTCTTGATACTCTGTACTAACGCATTTAGTTATTTTTCATATGTAGGATAATTTTTCACAGCACCATTAAATGTTTCGGAATGAAAAGCGATAGGCTTACCATGCTGCAAAAGTACTGCTCCCATGGCATAATCACCAACATCGGTTTGAATCTCGAATGGCTATCTCAAATTTGGTAATGCAAGGACTAGAGATGAATTGATCTTGTCTTTTAAAGCTTCAACAGCTTGTTTTTTTTTTGCCTCCACATTGGAAGCCTTTCTTCACACTTGTCACTGCATGCATAGGAGCTGTGATGGAAGAAAATTTACCAATAAACTTTCTCCAGTATTGAGATGCACCTAAGAAACTTCTTACCTCGATTACTATTTTGGGCGTGGGCCAATTCACAACGGCTTCCACTTTAGAAGGATCAATTCTCAACTCTCCTCCTCCTACAATATGTCCCAAATAGACCAAATAAGTCTTTCCAAACTCACACTTTGACATCTTAAGAAACAATTTCTCTCTCTTCAAAATACCAAGCACTCTATTCACATGCAAGACATGTTCTTCTCTTGTTTTTCTGAAAATTAAAATGTCATATAAGTAGACAATAACAAATTCATCAAGGAATGGACACAAAACACTATCCATAACACGCATCAAATTTGCCAGTGCATTAAAAAAACCAAATGGCATAACTAGCCACTCAAAGAGTCATTGCTTTGTTTTGAATGCAATTTTCCATATATCACTTTCTGCAATTCTTACTTGATGATATCCACTTCGTAAATATACCTTAGTGAAAAAAATTTATTCTTTCAACTGATCAAGAAAATCATCTATTCTTGGGAGCGGGTAATGATTATTTACCGTAATCTTGTTCAAAGCTTGAAAATCTACACACATGTGCCAAGCCCCATATTTATTTGGTATCAAGACTATGGGTGAACCACATAGCGAGGTGCTTGGCCTTATGATTCCTTTGTCCAACATCTCTTTGATTTGCCTCTTTATTTCGGCATTCTCCATTATCGACATGCGATACATACCGATGTTTGGTGTAGAAATTATATAAATTATGTGTTATATGTCCAAGATTCTCCTGATCTCACACTATTTTAAGTTCATGCAAAATACAGAATCTATTCCACCATTGATCATTTGTGGAAATTAAATCAAGATTGCAATGCACACATGAAACAATAAAAATTCACACACATTAACACAGTTGTTTAACGGGAAAGCCTGAAGCTAAAAACCCCAACTATCTGTATATAATATATTTCATAGAGATCATGTAACAATCCTCATACAAAGCTGATCATATCAAGCTCTCAACACAATACAATTGCTACACACTAATCAAGAACAATCAGCAAAAATCTGCACTGATTTTTTCCCTCCTGATAGCCTGCCTCTACTGTGCAATCCCTGCTAAAGAATGGCTCTAGATGAGTTTGAATTTCTCCAGCCTTGCTCACACAATCCTCATTGGCATCTCCAATGAATGTGTGGTGCATAAAATGCAACACTATAGTCACAACTGATAGTCACACTTGCTCTTTCACCAATCTCTCCACTGACTCTCCACTGATCTGTTCTGCATTATAGTTAACTGTTGTCTCTGTCCAGTTAAATAATGAGCTATTATTTAGTGAATTAATTTAACTAATTAATTCACTCAACTCCACTGAAAGTATCAATCAGTTATAAATAGACACAATCAGTTCAACTGAGTTTAACTCCACAAGTGTAGTTAAACTAGAAACCAACTCCACTAACTACTTCTCCAACTCCACCAAACTCTGCCACTTGAGTTCTAACTGAAGTCCTCCATGCATGAATGACTAGTAGCTCTAGGAATTGCGTAATTCCTTTAGCTAGCTGATCTGAACAATCTGTTAACTGAATGTTAGTGCTCCAAGAGAATAAGATAATGTTTAGAGTCCAAATATTATTAAGAGCTAATAATATCTAACATGTCTATTTTTAGACTGGCAGTCTAAAAATAGACTTCGCCCAAAATTTCTAAAAATAGAAGTCCATATATTTTTCCAAGTTGACCAACCATCCACAAATAACATCCTGCAACTCATAGAATATGATCGACATGTCTAAAAATAGACATAGTCTAAAAATAGACTTTGCGCTGAAAATAGCCTGCGGGGCCCACTTAGTGAAGGCGACTCTTTTCACTAAGCTCATCATCTTGTTGAATCTAAACACTCCCTCTCAACAAGATAGGGATTATCTGCCACCCTGATCCTATCTCTATGGTATTCGAATTTTCTCCTTGTGAGCGCCTTCGTCAAAATATCTGCATCCTGATCTTCCGTAGGAATTTAAGAAAGCAACATGATCCTCTACTGCACACAATCTCTGATATGATGGTACTGGATGTCAATATGTTTAGATATATCATGAAATACTGGATTAACAAGATTTTAATGCAACTATGATTATCACAATATATCACAGTAGGATCTAAATGAGAACTGAACAAACCGACCAGGATCTTCCTCATCCATATAGCCTCGCATGTAGCCAAACTTGCTGCCATGTACTCGGCCTCCACTGAACCAAGTGCCAAAGATATTTGTTTCCTGCTGTACCAAGAAACTGTTGTAGATTCGATATTGAAAAACCCCTCCAGATGTTCTCTTTCTGTCTGTTGGGCTTCCTGCCCAATCTGCATTCGTGAAGCCATGCAGCTTCACCTCATCCAAATGTCTGTACCACAATCGATACTCAGATGTGCCACTGAGATACCTCAGGATATGCTTGCCTGCCTTCCAAAAGATCTTGGTAGGCTTCACCATCGCTTGTGAAAGCTAGTTCACAACATAGCATATGTCCGGTCGTGTATTGACTAAATACATGAGCAAACCAACCAACTGTCGATAAATAGTGGCATCCACTACCTCTGTCGATGTAGCATCCTCCTTCCTCCAACCACCAGGAAGAGGAGTGTCGATAGGCTTGTAGCCTTGCATGTGAAACTTCTCCAGTATCTCCCGGGCGTACTTGCCATGCAGCTTCACCTCATCTGATTGTCTATACCACAATCCATACTCAGATGTGCCACTGAGATACCTCAGGAAATGCTTGCCTACCTTCCAAAAGATCTTGGTAGGCTTCACCATCGCTTGTGAAAGTTGGTTCACAGCATAGCATATGTCCAGTCATGTATTGACTAAATACACGAGCGAAGCAACCAACTGTCGATAAACAATGGCATCCACTACCTCTGCTGATGTAGCATCCTCCTTCCTCCAACCACCAGGAAGAGGAGTGTTGATAGGCTTGCAACCTTGCATGTGAAACTTCTCCAGTATCTCCCGGGCGTACTTGCGTACAAACAGTTCACCTTTCCACTACCAAATTTCCAATCCCAGGAAATAATGAAGGAGGCCCAAGTCCTTCATCTCGAACTCCTTTGCAAGATCTGCCTTGCATGAGTGTATCGATAGTTCATCACCCGTTAGTATTAAATCATCTACATAAAGCACAATGATCAAAAGCTTACCCTCCACCACAATCTGGTATAGGTTTGGATCTGCCTCACTCTTGGCGAAACCAAGTCCGGTGAAATAACTGTCTATCCATGTGTACCAAGCACGAGGTTCTTGTTTCAGCCCATACAACGCTCTTTTGAGCCTACACACATGCGATTCACTGCTGAATATTTCTAATCCTTCAGGCTGCTCAATATACACCTCCTCCTCAATGATTCCATTGAGGAACGCAGTCTTCACATCCATCTGATTAATGTGCCAACCCATCTGCGCTGAGAGAGAAAGGATGGTCCATATGGAAGAATACCTTGTGACAAGTGCAAAGGTTTCTTCATAGTCGATCCCCTCGAGCTATGAGAAGCTCCGAGCAACAAATCTTGCCTTATACTTCTCAACGATCCCATCAACAAATTGCGTAACTTTGTAGATCCATCTCGAACCTACCACTGATTTCCCTTCTGGCCTTGGGACAATCTCCCTTGCACTGTTTCTGACAATCGAATAATACTCTTCCACCATGGCATCTACCCATGTGAGATCTGCCACAAATTCCTCGAAAGAGGATGGCTCCGTCACGATACACTTTCTCATCAGAGCCATGTATCCAACAAATCAACTAGGTGACTCTCTCTTTCTGCGCTGTGATGTAGGAACTCCTACATTCTGCACTGCATCAAGATTCAGTCGCTCAACTTCTGTAGTGCGCTTTCGCCCTCTGATGTTTGGCGCTGCATGAGTGGTTTCTTCCACTCCATGAACCTCCTCTTGTGGCTGATCCATATCTTGAGGCTCATATTTAGGAACATGTAGCTCCTCCTCTGCATGCAAGTGTAGCTCCCTCTCGAGCGACAACTTCATGGCTTTCTCCTCATGAAATTTGATATCCCGTCACATGACAATCATCTGACTATCTGGAAAATACACACGATAATTGTGGGGTGTTTCTGTGTACCCCAAAAATATCCCAACCTCTACGGTTAGCTCCAGCTTCTTCCTGGCATCCTTCGTCACTTGAATGTAAACAAGTGAGTAAAAAATATTCAAATGAGAAATATCAAGCTTCTTACCAAAAAACGCCTCTTTGGGTGTACTCATGCCAAGTACTCTATGAGGACAACAGTTTTGCACATAAACCGCAGTGTTGCATGAATCAGCCCACAAGTGTATGGGAAGGCCCTGATCATGCAACATCGCCCGTGCAGCACCCACGATCATTCTGTTCTTCCTCTCAACGACCCCATTTTGATGTGGGTTATGAGGCGCTATGAGTTTCTTCGAATTCCTTCTTTGCTACAGAAGTCTTTGAATTCGCCAGAGATGTATTCACCACCATTATCGCTTCGAAGAGCTTTCACTTTCTTCCCCGACTCTTTCTCAACCAACGCCTTGAACTCACAAAACTTTGAGTATGTCTCGCTCTTCTTCTACATGAAGAAGATCGAGCACTTACGAGAAAAGTCATCAACAAATATCACATAATACCTGTGCTTTGCTGTTGAAGCAACCAAGAAAGGTCCACACATGTCTGTGTGAATTCTCTCAAGGATTTTCAAAGCACGACTATCCTTCTCATGAAAAGTGGTCTTCACAAATTTTCCCAAAGTAGTCCCTTGCACTGATCTGACTGCGCAAGTGTACCTTTGGGAAGCCTGGTAGAAATCTGCTGCAAAATTTTCAAAGCGCCATGGTGAAGATGGCCCAATATCCTGTGCCACAATTCGCCCTCATCTCGACTCACCACTCCTTATGCTTTTCCTGCCATTGTAGCGCAGCCATCTACCTGAAATTGATAAATATTCTTAACTCGAATCCCTATCCTCCTGGTTTTACCAGTTGTTTTATGGCGCAGGAAAGATTTTCCCTCACTAAAAACAACATCATAACCCTTGTCTTCCAGCATCGCCACGGAGATCAGATTCTTCTTCAATCCTGGAACATGCATGACATCCTTCAAGATGAAAGGTTTATTGGACTCCCTCTCAAAGGAAATGGTCCTGATACCAGTTGCACTGTATCTACCATCATCGCCCATCTCAATGTGCACTCCAAGATCCTTTTCCTCCATATCACTAAACAAATCTTTGTCTCTGGTCATATGGAAAGAAGCACCACTGTCAAGAAACCACACCGATCCCATCGCACTTGAAACAAATCATGCGATCAAAGAAAATTCGAGCTCAAACTGCGAGGCTAAGGCCTCTCCTTCTGTAGAACTAGTAGTGCTCTTATTCTTCTTCTTCTGTGGGCAATTAGTGGCGAAATGCCCGTGCTGGTGACAGTGAAAACACTTCACCTTGGACAACTCATGCTTCTTTCCTTTAGCTTCAAATTTGGAAGATTTCTTCCCTTTTACTTTTCGAGATTTGGCATCCAAAGCGCAATTTTCTTCATATTCTTTCTTCGATGAAGATCCATCCTTGGTACCCCGCCTTATCTCCTCCTGCACAAGATCCAACCAAAGTCACTCCCATCCTGGCAGTTTCTCCCGTCCATTGACAGAGACTTCGTAGCTATGCCAACTCTTCAGAAGCCCAAGGAGAGCCAAGCTCACCAAGTCTTCTTCATCAACAATAACCCCCACACTTCCTAGCTCATCCTTGCAGTGGAAAAACTTCGTGAGGTATTTTGGAATACTATCGCCTTTCTCCATTTTTATTTTTCTGAGCTTGTCTTTAAGCGCCAACTTCCTCTGGTCACTTCTGCTTTGGAACAAATCTATCAAAGCCTTCCACATTAAGAATGGAGTGGCTTTCCTATGAAGGTTAGATACAATGTGGTCCTTCACACCTTCCAACAGAATCCTTCGACACTTTTCTACCTTCTTTTTCCATGCGTCAAGTGTGGCTGCATCGCTAGAAGCAGGCTTCAGAATATCAACATCTATGAACTCCTTCAACTCATTATCATCCAGCACCGCTTCCATTTTGTCCTTCCATGCTATGTAATTCAAGATGCCCTCAAGGGAATACTCCAATTGCAATCCGTTGAAAGATATTTCAATGAATGCTCAACTTCGACACCAAGAAAACACTGCAGCAAATTCGAATTCCACCAGCACAAAACTCAACCGCTTCAATAATTGAAATCTCCTCCAATGATCAACATTGCTCCGATACCATGTAGAAATTATATAACTTATGTGTCATATGTCCAAGATTCTCCTGATCTGACACTATTTTAACTTCATGCAAGATACATAATCTATTCCACCATTGATCATTTGGGGAAATTAAATCAAGATTGCAATGCACACATGAAACAATAAAAATTCACACACATTTACACAGTTGTTTAACGGGAAAGCCTAAAGCTGAAAACCCCAAATATATGTATATAATATATTTCATAGACATCATGTAACAATCCTCATACAAATATGATCATATCAAGCTCTTATTACAATCCAATCGCTACACACTAATCAAGAACAATCAACAAAAATCTGCACTGATTTTTGCCCTCCTAATAGCCTGCCTCTACTGCGCAATCACTGCTGAAGAATGGCTCTGGATGAGTTCGAATTGCTCCAGCCTTGCTCACGCAATCCTCATTGGCATCTCCAATGAATGTGTGGTGCATACAATGCAACACTATAGTCACAACTGATAGTCACACTTGCACTTTCACCAGTCTCTCCACTGAGTCTCCACTGATATGTTCTGCACTGTAGTTAACTGTTGTCTCTATCTAGTTAAATAATGAGTTATTATTTAGTGAATTAATTTAACTAATTAATTCACTCAAATCCACTGAAAGCATCAATCAGTTAGAAATAGACACAATCAGTTCAACTGAGTTTAACTCCACAAGTGTAGTTAAACTAGAAACCAACTCCACTAACTACTTCTCCAACTCCACCAAACTCTGCCACTTGAGTTCTAATTGAAGTCCTCCATGCATGAATGACCAGTAGCTCTAGGAATTGCGTAATTCATTTAGCTAGTTGATCTGAACAATCTGTTAACTGAATGTTAGTGCTCCAAGAGAATAAGATAATGTTTAGAGTCCAAATATTATTAAGATCTAATAATATCTGACATGTCTATTTTTAGACTGGCAGTCTAAAAATAGACTTCGCCCAAAATGTCTAAAAATAGAAGTCCATCTATTTTTCCAACTTGACCAACCATCCACAAATAGCATCCAGCAACTCATAGAATATGATCGACATGTCTAAAAATATACATAGTCTAAAAATAGACTTTGCGCCAAAAATAGCCTGTGGGGCCCACTTAGTGAAGGTGACTCTTTTCACTAAGCTCATCATCTTGTTGAATCTCAAAATTTGGAAGAGGACAATCTTGCTGTAAATGAATCTCATGTTGAATCTCTCTTTTTGGAGGCAATCCTGTTGGCTCCTGAAACATCTCATGATCTGCATTAACTGCATCATATAAACCTGATTTCAACTTAGGACCACATCTCTCAAATGATTCATGATTAACATCAGATTTAGGCTTAATCATAAGAAGAAAAAAATTCTTACTTGAATTTACCAGCCTCTTTACCTGTCAAGCATTAACCATGGAAATGTTTGTCTTTTTGCGATGTGCTCTAACAATGAACTCCTTGCCATATTTGAATAAATGATATTTGTTCTCATGGAAATGGAATATCACTTTCCTGTCATAAAATTAAGGACTCCCCAACAAAATACTTGTTATGTCAAGCGGAGCCACATCTAATTCAACTGTGTCAACAAAATTTGTAGTGATTACAAACTGCAATATACATTTCTTTGAAACCTGTAAATTTGCATCCTTACAAATCCAACCTAATGGATATGGTTTTGGATGTGGTATGGTCTCAAGGTTAATTTTATTGACCAAGTATTCAGAGATTAAGTTTGATAGTGACTCACTGTCAAAAAATGTGTCAATCTTGGTATGCTTGGATATGACCCTCACATGAAACAATTCAATTCTTTCTTCTTCATTCGAAGTGTTTACGTGACAGTTTGATGTACTGGTACTGGGTTTAGTTTCAATTTATTTTCCCTTCATGTTCTTCATTCCCATGGCTATAATCTTAGATTCATCACCTGAATCATCTCCTAAATCAGGTTGAGTTGCAACTGCAGTTTTATGTTTCCTTTTATTATTGGGTTTCTTTGGCCTCATTTCAAGATGTAATTTCCAACAATGAGTTTCATCATGGCCTTCTTTTGAACAATGTTTAAAAACCAAATTTTTTCCCTCTTTCTTAACATATGCATTCTTTTTTCTTTTACCTTTTGAGGTCTTCTCTTTGTTTTTACTCTTAAAATGTTTCTTTCTACCCTCTTCAGAAATGTTCTTCCCTCTAGCTTCTAGATGTGTGGCCTAAATACATACTTCATCTAGACTGACGGGGTTAAACATGAGAATAATATGTTTTAGGTAGCTATGTAAGCCTCCTATCTACTTGAGAAAAGTATCTTGGCTCTGCAAATCTACCCCTAATATGAGAGCTCTTCTCCTAAATTATTGGGTGTATTTTTGCACATTTTTTCCTTTCAATTGCCTAAATTTATACCATTTCATTATGGATTTTTGCATATGAGATAATGGATAAAACTGTTGTTTTATAGCAGTAATGAAATCTTACCATGATAGAATAATCTTACCATGTTTCTTGATCTCCTCCTTTATCTTGGCTTCCCACCAAGAAAGTGCTACACCTTCCATTTTCAATGAAGCTAATTGGATTTTGGTATCATCATCTTTAGGTTCTGGATTCTCAAATAGACCTCCAATTTCCTAATTCAATTATCAATATTTTCTACATTGACTTCACCATTAAACATTGGCAATTCAAAATTAACATAAAGTTAAAAAAAAAAGACTTTTACCAGCGTTCTTTGACTTGTGTGGCTGATGTACTGAAGAAGAAGTAGAGGATGATGATGATGATGATGAGGGTGAGGATGATGGCTCTCCATTGCCTCCATTTCCTCCATTTCCCTTCTTTGACTTATCTTCATCATTGTGACCTCCTAAAGATCCCTGTCCTTCCTTGTGAAGTTTTGATCCTTCTCCTTCTAGTCTCTCATTCCTTTCTTGATAAAGGATTCTAACCATCTTATTCATGTCAAGGAATGCTTTCCTGAACACTCTTTATTCCTCTTTGGGATAAAATTCTTCATAGATTAATCATTCCTCTTGAGGCATGCTTAATGTAGATTTTTCTTCCTTAGGAAGTGAACTAGGTGGTGGAGATTGTGGCAATATTGCTCTCCTTTTCTTTGGCTCTTCTTGAGAACCTTATGCTTCCACCAATTTTCCTTCTCCTCTCTTGAGCTTGAGCCTTGTAAGCATCTAAAAATTGCAAACAGTTAAACAATTTTTTGCACAAAACAACACCAAAGAATAAACTCTAGATCTGATACCAATATGATATGAAATGACTATATTAGTTTTTATGTTCTAAGTGTCTTTTTAGTTTATAAACATGTGCATACTTGTCTCATTAGTTTGCTTAAGGATTGAGGATTTTAACCATGAATTGTAGATGATTTTAGGTGAATTACAAGCATAAAACAAGCTTAAATAACAATGAAAAACAGTGTAAAACAGAGAAATAAGTCACCATAATTTACATAGCAAGCATGATGAAGCATTTCACCCCTCCTAGGCTATATCTGATGGTCCAAATCCCAATGGCATTTCCATATTTCATTGTGCTCAAAATTTTGCAAATACATGTAGTTACAGGCCTCTAATGTTTGTTTTCTCTGCACCAATGGCTCTAGAATGCTCCAATTAGTAAAAAATGACTCTTCATTCCTTATGAATGGGAAAAAAATGAGTCTCCTACTCTTTTTCTCAGTTTCACCTAGAAAAGCTCCACTAAAAGTGGAGAACTCCACTTAATTGGAGTTAATTTAGTGAATTCCGCCATAAAAAACGTGCCCACCAAAGTTACAGCTGGATTTAACTTTGGAAATAAGTGCTAGCAGTTGGGATGGCCACATGCCAACCCCAAAACCGCGGAACTAACTGTAACCGAAGGCGGAACCCGAGGCATAAACCATGATGGATAAGGTTGAACTTCAGTTGAGGTTGGCAGGTTAAGAGATAACCGCGCAGAGGGTAAACCGCGGTCGTTTCCATGTGATATTAATAAGGTAAAGCTGCTACAAAGACTGTTGGAGTTAACACTTTACTAAACGGTTAATACTTGTTGTTTCAATTGCTGCCATGTGACCCCACCACATGAGACCGCTAGGGGTCCCAACCCCCAAACATGAATCCATTCAACTTTAACATAAACCCGCAAACAGTTAGGGTAAGAACTACGCATGAAGCTCGGGCGGTGTGGCGTGTGTGTGATTTTCCGGAGGTCGCGGGGTTGAGCCCTGCAGACCTCACCCAAAAATTTTACACAGTGGTTCAAGGGCCATGTGGCGGCCTCAAGGCTAGCCACATGGCACCTTCCAATTGGCCTTCAAAACATAATCATACAATCATTCAACAAATAAAATTGTGCCACTTGTAATCCTGGGGTTGGTTATGAGGAAAGGAATATTCCTCAAAATATTCCCTTTTGCTAACTGTGCATCCAACTTGCTGATTGGGCATCGTAGTCAACCTTGGTCAAACTGTCGCAAAATTTACCTGTTTGGAATTTTGATCAGAACATGATATCTCCCTCATACGACATCGGTTTTTCGAACTGTTCATGGCATCAGAATCAGGAAGATGAGATATACACAAACATCCTATTTTCAACCCAATCCTGTAACTTCGAATTTTGAGAAAAATTTATGAACTCCTAATCAGCGTTGCTCCCGAAACCCCCCGCTGGGGGGGGGCGCGCTCCAGAAGGTCGTCGTTGCCCACCCCCCCTGACAGCAATCAAATTATGGGTGATGTTACCACCAAATTAAGAACATGGGTCCAACGTGACGATACATCTAAATAAAGAAGATAATCAGGCTCCACACCCAACACGCTCCACACCCAACGCAGTGCTAGGCATTTTTTCTGATCTAATTCATGATTGTGTGGAAGTTTATATGAATGAATTTACAATTTATGGAAATTGTTTTGAAGAAGCTCCTAAGAATTTGGAAAAAAATTTCATTAGGTGTAAGGAATCAAATCTCTCATTAAGTCATGAAATTTTTTTTATGATTTTTACTAAGGGGATTTTTTTTGTGCACCATATTTCAGGAAATGGAATTAGAGTGGACACATCTAAAGTGGAAGTTATTTCTAAATTATCAATTCCAACTTGTCAACAAGATGTCAAAGTTTTCTTGGTTTTACTGGTTACTATAGAATATTCATTGAAAACTTTACAAAAATTGCATTTCCACTTTTCAAATTTCTCACAAAATATTGTGAATTCATCTGCAATTGTGGTTGTCAAAAAGCTTTTGAATCACTAAAAGAGAGAATTTCTGATGCACCCATTCTCAAAGGACCAAACTGGAAATTACCCTTTCACATTTCAACTGATGCTTCAGATACAACTTTAGGAGTTGTATTAGGACAAAAGGATTTAAATCCTTATGCCATTTATTATACTTGTAAAAATTTTACTCCTTCAAAGTTAAATTATACTGTAATAGAATAGGAGTTTTTAGATGTTGTCCATGCTATCAATAAATTCAGACATTACATCACCGGTTATGAAACCTTTGTACATACAAACCATTCTGCAATTATGTACTTGATGAATAAACCAGTCACTAATGGCAGAATCACAAGATGGTTATTGTTGTTACAAGAATTTAACATCACTATTTTGCATCGACTAGGAAAACATAATACAGTTGTTGATTTTATATCTAGGATTCAAAATGAGAACAATGATATATCTGTAGAAGATAATTTTCCTGATGAATATATGTTTGCAGTATCTATTAAATCTCCATGGTTCATATATATTGTTAACTATTTGGCTACAGGGAAGTTACAAT
Source organism: Pinus albicaulis (assembly GCA_034641835.2). Lineage (NCBI taxonomy): Eukaryota > Viridiplantae > Streptophyta > Pinopsida > Pinales > Pinaceae > Pinus > Pinus albicaulis. Next base: position 1,311,778,256 of record CM076578.1, on the reverse strand, counting down.
CATATTTGTCTCCTCAAGAAAAAAGAAAGGTAATTCAAATTAGTGCATCTTACTCATGGATAAATGAAGAATTGTATAAAACAAGTCCAGATCTAATCATTTGAAGGTGTGTTAGAGAAGATGAAGTACCAGAAATAATAAAGGCTTGCCATGATGAGCCATGTGGAGGACACTTCGTTGATAAAATAACTTCTTACAAAGTCCTTCTCTTAGGATATTATTGGCATTCCCTTTTTAAGGATGCCAAAGAATATGTCAAGAGATGTGATAGTTGTAAAAGAATGGGGAAACCTATTCCCTTTGATGAAATGTCTCTACAACCTCAGGTACTCATTGAGCCTTTTGAAAAATGGGCTCTAGATTTTGCTGGAACAATTAATCCACCATTAAGATAAAAAAAGGTACATTCTTGTTTGCACTGATTATGTTATAGAATGGGTAGAAGCCAAGGCACTTCATTTTTATTCTTAAATGTTGTAGTTTCATTTATTTTCGAGGATATTTTTACTCGTTTTGGTGTCCCAAGGGAAATTGTGACAGACCAGGGTACTCAATTTACATCCAAGTTGGTATAGAAGAAAATGGAGGAATACAAAATCAAACATCAGAAGTCCACTCCCTATCACCCACAAGATAATGGACAAGTGGAATCCACTAATAAAGTAATTGAAGCCATTCTTACCAAGAATGTGCATTTACATAGAAGAGGTTGCGAAGAAAATCTTCCATAAGATTTATGGGCACATCGTACCACATGGAGAAACACTACTTGAAATACTCCCAATGAACTTGTTTATGGGAAGAAAGTCTTGTTTCCTATCGAGTTTCAAGTAAAAACTTTCAAGACAATGGTCAAATTGTGTCTTGATCTTTCAGAGGCACAAAAACAAAGAATGGAGAAACTAAATGAACTTGATATAATGAGACATGATGTTACCCAAAGAACTAACTTAGTTCAACAACAGATCCAGGTGGCATGACAAATACATAAAAGAAAGGAAATTTCAGCCAAGAGATTGGGCATTACTTTTTTATTCACAAATAATTTCAGGGAAAGTTTCAAACTCATTGGATTGGGCCTTATGAGATTGAAACAATATTTGATAATGGTGCAGTCAGGATCAGGACCATTGATGAAGAAAAAATCACCTTCATTGTAAATGGCCATCGATTAAGAATTTATCATAAGCCATTGACAAAGGATGAATTTGTTAAATATTTGCAATACAATATTGGTTTGAAGTTGGTTAAGAATTGACACAGGATTACCCCTGCGATACCCAGAATCACACTCTATTCCTTATCAAGAACGAATACATCAAAACTATCCAAATAAATTTTCAGATGGCTGGCAATTTCATGTACTATCTTTTCCACACGCAAGCTCTTTAATCTATGTTGACAATACCATTCCCTCGGAAGCTAATAACATCTAATTCAAGATTTGAAAACCATAAACACACATGGTGCTTTTATAGAACCCAACATTTCAATTACTCCTCATCAACACCACACAATTCAATTTCACTCTCACCTCTATGGCATTTACTTACCTTTTCCACGATGTCGGCATGCCCAGCTTCTCTTCCCTAAAATGCTCAATATTCGCAATAGGAAAACAATTCAGTGTCCTAGTAATAAATTCAATATCATCCCTTTCCACGTCCTTGACAACCAAGATCTTCACCTTTGATAAATAATGCAGCGAAAGATCGGTCACAGCATCGCACAAGATACTCTTCTGAATCAACAGCACATTGCAGCCAGTGGCCTTGATTTTCTTAATTATCCCGAGAATATAATATGTTGGTTATTTATCATTAAAACAGCGTTAAAAATGCTTTCAAACCAATTTCATATATACATAAATTGCAGCAATCCCAGATTTTATTGATTCGATGCCGAATCGATTTACCAATTGTTGTATTACAAGATGCCACAAGAATTTGAGCAATTAACCACGAATTGATACGGTATCTTCTCAACTGCAATGCGCTCCAACTTCGATCTGCACTGACATACGCCAATTCCACAAATGCCGGTGTAATTCTCCGCTACTCCGTCCAATTCTGATTCCATACAAACTCCGTTACACCAATCCGATAAGATCGGTATCGGAACTCGCAATGAATTGAACGCTAAGTTGTCAAGAACTCAGCAACTCCGATCTGATCCAATCGGATCCCGGAAATCGCGTTTGCAATACGATCTCTATATCGGTCTTCCGAAGTATCAAAGTGATCCGATGCACTTCAAACTGTCTCATATGTTAATTCATCTTCACTCCAAAAGATCCACAAAATCTTTTCAAATTATTTTCCTGTGTAAAGATGTTTCCCAACTCACAAAAATTGATAACACCGGTTGCAATACACACAGAATTCTCAATTCTAAACACAGATGAAACTTAATTCAGTCAATAACAAACGCATCAACCTTATCAACATAACAGGGTCTCGTTCTTTGCCTGGTCAAACAACACGCAAGTATTCACCATTTTCATTCGATTTGCACAGAAGATCGTGAAGTCTTTCACACTGTTCCTTTGTGTTGTGGAGTTTATAATTCACAAAATTCAACTACACCAGATTCTAACAACCACAGAATTGTTACAATTTCACAATAAAATACAGTTTGAAATCGATTCAGCAATTTACGCACACACAGAAAGGTAAATTGCGCCAATCCTCACAATTCATCATATATGAAACACAACCACTAATTTAAAATCGATTCAGCAATTTACGCACACACAGAAAGGTAAATTGTGCCAAGAAACACAACCACTAATTTAATTCATAACAGAGCAACAGACAGAGTTTCGCCTTTGCCAGTGATACATAGAATAACTCTGTTTCTTTTTAACCTATACAGTCCTCCTCTAATATGAGCTTTCGCTCCACACCAACACCTCACACTCAACCCTAATTAAATCTCGCCCTTTTGCTTCTCGCTCTCTCTCTTTTAACACAAAAGAGATTGCGTAATATACTCACTTAACCATCTCCTCCATATTTGGAGAAATAAAATATATATTTAGAACTCCTACCTTATCCTAATCTAAACAAACCAGACTACTTGGCTTGATCTCCACGCAAGGAGGATCATTTGCAATTTATTTCTAATTTCTGTTCAGAATTAGGCCACTTTTAACTACAAATTTAACAACCAAGTCTTCCTCCAAACTTGTATTAGCCACAACATGTGACCATTTCATCACATTGTTGGCTTAGGTCTAGATGCTCCTGCATCAAGAAGGGTTTCCCTTCTCCTCCAACTTGACTCACAAGCCTTTTTATTTCTAAATAATAATAATAATAATAAATAAATTGTATAAACATGAAAACCAACGATGTTGGTATGTTTATACAGAAAATATAGAGTGAAAACCAAGTATTCTTGGCACCCTAAATTTTCTCTTTCAACCCTGTTTTAAATCCCATTTTCTTTATGTCCCTCTTTTTATTTTTAGAATAAGTAGCTACAGAATTGCTGAGAATCTGTAGCTTTGATGAAATTCTGCAGCTGATATTCATAGGAATCACTGACAGGAATGATTGAAGATGTTAGCAAAAGGAAATGATTAAACCTACCATTGGAAGCACCTGAGGAGAATTCAACAAAAAAAATTAAGTGTTAGAATCACAAGCTTAAAGATATGTAAACATTGGATTTAATAATAAAGGTAAAAACATTAGGATTATGAAATAATATAGACGTTGTACCACCATTCAAAGTAATGATTGATATCCTAACTTCCAATTGAATCATAAATATAATATCACATCAAGGAAGTTAGCCGTGAAAGCCCATTTATCATTCATCATTGCATAGACACTTCATGTTTGAAACCCTATTTCATAGATAATCTCGATCACTCATATCTATTATACCTTGTTTTCTCCAAAATCTGCTTCACTCATCTCCATTTTCCATTTCACTCTCTTGTTCATACTCATATCTCTGAACCTAATACCATTTCGAAACCCTGTCATAGAATAAATTGTGGGTGAAAGTTTGCCAACATGGTAGTCATTGTTAGGACATAACCGAATAGAAATAAGTTTATAGAAGGATACCCACGGGTCAAGTAGATGCTACAACATGTGCAGTGGTTGAATTTTATAGAAAAAATTGATGGCTATGATAGGGAGGTAACCAAGAATTTTGCTCGTGCCTTTGATGGAACTGAAGTAGAAATTAGGGAAATCAAAATCGTGGTGACAAAATCCTTCATCACAGAGGTAACTGGACTACCCAAGCATGGCGAAAGATGGTTTTAAAATATGGGAATTGAAGGGAATGAATGGAAGGCGTTTCTAATGCAACCAAGAATGGACACTATTGTTTTTAAAAAGGGTATTTTGATCACAAATATCAAAAGTAAATGGAGGAATTTATTGTTAATTATTCAGAAGTTCATTACTTGTGAGAGTAGATTTGGTAGCATGTTTTTCTATCATGTTAGATTAATGATGCATTTTATTGAAGATAATGAAATCAATTTACCCTATTTTATGCTTAATAGTTTGGGGAAGATGTCTGGAAATACTCAAAGTAAAATACAATTGCTTGAAAATACCCTGTATCATCATGGTCTTGTAAAGATGCTTATTGAAGCCCATCTTGATAATTTAGGAGATAATTGAGAGAATTTCATAACTAGAAATAATTTTAAAGAAACAGAAAAGGAAGAACCTAGTATAATTTGTTGGAATCATGATTTCCATTAGACCAAAACCCACAGGCGTTATTCTCCACTACAATCGCCAGAGTTAGGATCCACGAGAGGCAGTTAGTCCATGTTGCGAAACACACGGGGAGTGTTGAACCCAATGTCCAACAATCTCCCCTCCAACGTGAGCCAAGTGAGTTTCGAACTCGAGACCTATCACTCGGATACCAATTGTTGGAATCACGATTTCTGTTAGACCAAAACCCGTAGGCGTTAGTCTTCGTTACAATCGCCAGAGTTAGGATCCACGAGAGGTGGTTAGTCTATGTCATGAAACACATGGGGAGCGTTGAACCCAATGTCCAACAGAAGTAAGGTAAAGATAAGCACAAGAATATTGATTGAAACCATATTGATAATCCACTTCTACAACGAGAAAAACATTATAAGGATGAGATTCCCCTTGTAAATTTTTTAGAGAACCTAAGGAAGAAAAATGTTAGAAGAAAGAAATCCAGTGAAAAAGAAGAAAATGCACCCAAAATAAAACAGAGGAAACAAAGAAGATCAGTACAGAATATAAGAAAAATAAACAAAAAATTCCCCTCTCATCTACCATAAGGAGAAGCGCAAGACTTAACAAAAAGGAGTCAACTCAAAAATTCATAGAATTTTTTTATTTAAAGGAGAAGGAGGAACCAGAGGTTCCATCAAAAAATATTTTAACACCAATATCTAGCCCAGTAAGAAGAACAACAGAGATAGACCCAGTCCAACAAGAGATATATCACTATATTAAGTCTCTAGAGAAAAGATCTAAATAAAAGGCATCTTCTTCTACAATTCAAGAAACATGAATTCAGTCTAACAGTCCACAAGAACCTCCAATATTGAATACTTTGAAACAATAAATTTTTGAATTGGAGATACTGAACAGTCATTTGAAACAAGAACATGAGACATTGAAGGTGGAAAATGAAATTCAAAGGACCAAAAATGACAATATTCTATTGCATCTAAGCTTTTGGTATGAAAAAGAATTAAAAGTTAAAAGAAAAGAACAGACTCTCAATAGGAAGGTCATAAGTTTAAAATACAAAAATTTGATGAAGAAAACCAGAATGGCAGTTGCTAAGAAGAGGGTAAAGAAGGCAAACTTGGATGTTTTAGCTCAAGTTTATAAAGAAATGCAGTGACAAAGAAAGGCTATTGGTTTTGAATTTTTTCATGAGGACATGCAATGGCCTTCGTGTGGGGTAATGTTGAGCCTCATAATTGTTTTGTTTGACACCTCTTTTTCACCTACTTTATTCCTTTCTTACCATCATATTCACTCAATGGATATCAAGTCACATGTTTTATAGCATGGAAGGTATATAATAGTCTTGTGTTTCATAAGTTAATAATGTTATTTATTATTAGTCTAATATTTGCTTTATCTACTGAAATGAGATGATTCTACAGCTAATGTCCAATTCTATAGCCAAGTCCGTTGTTTGATAGGTTTCCCAAGTGCCAGCTAGAGGAATAAATATATGGAAAGGTGGTGACTCAGCGATTCCTTCCTATCTTCATGAACCAGATTGATATGAGAAGCTTCCAGTTGCATGGCCAAGGATAAATTCAACTCTGTCAGCTATTATAGGCGAGTGAGGAATGATATATTCCTTACGATTTTTCTTTATTAATAGCAAATCATGATCGATTTCCATTGTGATATATTTTCATAGTTAAATTTAGAATTCTGTTAGCAAGGCTAGGCAAAGAGCTCCGAACATTTAATGATGCAGGCTTTATAAAAAGACCTTGTAGCAACAAAAAACACAGTGAATTTTTATGCAAGAGTGAGAAATTAATTTTTTTTTTTCAATTAAGTTATAAAGAATCTTTTTTGTTCTGATGTGTGATTGATTGCTCAACTGAATTGCGTGACCACCTTCTTGTGGAGGCCCCCCTAAAGTAGTAAGGTTTTCTTTTTTTAAGTAGAGTTCTTTTATCATTTCATAAGATTAATTTTTGGATGCATCCTGTAGAATGTTTTATTTCCTTTATTGATTTCGAGCTAGATAGAAAGCAACCTAGTTGTCTCATTAATATTTTTCTTTGATTGATTCAAGATCACATGAATTGAATTAACATTGGGATTTTGAATTGAGAACGAGATTGTAATTTTTAAAATCAGAGAATTAGTTTGTAGGTTTTATTTCAAAGCATGAGTGTTGCAAGTTTATTTCAAGGAAAGAGTGATTTATCAATTTGAGCAACTGTGATTTTTCATGCAAGAGTGTGTTATAATGATAGATGAGTTTATTCCTTTAGAAATCAAGTTTGCTTCAAAGAACATTTGAAATATATTGCAGAGAGTTTGTGAGTTTTTATGAGTTAAAATTAATTTTTCAAAGTGTGAGATTAATTTATGAGTTTTATATTTTTATTGGTTGTGTGGATTTCATAATTAAATACAATATTATAAGAGTGTGATCATCTTTCTTAGAATTAGTTTCAATGAATAATACAATCCTGTGCACTGAAAATTTAATTTAATTTAGATAACTAGGATTCCTAACACATATAGTTCACTTACATTCCATCAGTTTACTAGCCCTAGTCGATAATTTATGTAATCAACTTAAGACAATTAAATTGACAAAAACGTCCCCAAATATTGTGACCATTGGACTCCTAGTACAACATCAACATGACCCATTGGAATGGAAATAATTGGAATATTTAATTCATATTCCCCCATGGTTAGCTTGATATTATGGCACTTTCCATAGAAATTTATAGTTCCTCCATTTGCAACCATTACTTGACACTCTAGTGTTGGATATAGGAAGCAATTCAATTCCTTAGTTATATTTTTTTCTAACTGATTTGGTTGCTATTTTATATTAAAAAAAAAAGAGGGGAAAGAATTCCCTGTTACATTCGAATTATAGAGAGGATAACCATGGACGGGTGATGTGAAAAAATACCGAGCCTCCTTTGTGATGATTGTTACTACTATACTGCATAACAAATTCTTGATATATTCTAACAAACTGCAATAACATAAGTGCAAACTTAAATGACATGAACAGAAGAGAAAGATGGAGGACTGAGGATTAGTATTTGCTGTTTTTCCGACCATTTGAAGCATCAGTGTTGTCTTGATTATTTCCTGGATTGGAAATGGTGACATTTTTTGAGTTGGAGCTAGGTGTTGAACACTTGTCTAGCATGTAGTGCAATATCTCCAAGGATTCTTCCATGTGAGCACAATGGTTAGTGGCTCCCCTTAGCTTCTCCTGGAAGGATTGTGCTTGATGCTGAAGGAAGGCGATGTCAAATTGATGTTTATCTTCCATAATATTTAACTGACCTCATATCAGCTCCATGTCAGCTTGAAAATCATCACAATGAAAACAATTTTCATTCCTCATGATATAAAAGCTAGGAGTGGATAGAAATGCTGGTAATTGAGGAAGGAGTCGAATGGCAAGTAGGGGCAGTGATTGACTGTGAAGGGATGCAAACTGCACATTGATGGAGGTGAAAATTTTGATGGAAACTCTGCACTGTTAGAAGACAAGAAAAGTAGATGAATCATGATTGATACATATGTAGACCGATTTTGGGAGAGAGGAAGAAATGCGAGAGGTAAGGATATGGGGATTCGACAAATCAAAATGGGAATGTCCAAGGGCATTCTCAGCGAATAAGTGCCTGGGGAGGCAAGGCCCAAGAGGGTGAGTTCGAGGGGTCATAGAATGCAGAGGAGTATGGAGATCAGAGGGCTATCAAATTTTCATATATGTTGTTTCATAGTGAAGACATAATCTGAATAAATAGAGGAGGCATGGGTAGCAGACGGATTGGGAGGAGAGGTAAGGCGAGATTCATGAAGAGATAAGGTCATGAGAATGGTGTTGAGAGAGATATGGGAGTGACAGTCCTGCCTTGATAGGATCCTAGAGGCGCAGAGAATTGGGCAGGCAGAGATTGCGCATGGGAGATGAATCATGGCAAGGGAGAAAAGGTTATGCATTCCTGGAAAAGGAGTTGACCGACTGGTTTGCTACAAGCTTTGTTAGCCAGGGTATTCGCTTTCTTATTATTTTTCCTGATAACATGAAAGAAAGAGAGACCTTCAATATCCTTACTCAAGATTCGAAATCTAGTAATAAGTCTGCAAGAGCTATGTTGGGGGTCTGTGCTAAATTTTTCATCATGTTTATGATAATTGCATAATCACCAAAAACCATAACCTTTTGTATTTTAAGTTTATTAATGATTTGGAGGCCTTTCAACAGAGTGTAAGCTTCATCTCTATTGTTTGAAAAATGGCAAAGCCCCTTCGAAGGAAGCCACGATGCAACCCTGCCGATCCATAATGAAACCTCCTGCCCCTGCTATTCTTGGGTTTTCCTTTGAGGCATCGTCAAAGAAGAACACGGGCCTTTTGAGTCCATCAAGCCACTCAATAAACTCTTTCTCTTTGAGTTTGATCTTCCATTGATCCTTGTGGGTAGATTGATTGACTGGAGTTTTACTGTACATTGGAGGATTGTCAAGAGCACTGCCAAGGAATATTCTTTCTTCGGCCTGCATGTCATTGAGATTAAGGTGGTTGTTACTTTTGGAAAGGATGGTCTCAATAGTGAGACTCCAAGTATTACTATAGACTTTCCTTATGCAAGGTTTTTTATCTTGGAAGATACCCTTGTTTCTTGTAATCCAAATGTTTCATAGTAATACATAGGGGAGGGTGTCCCAGACTCTTTTGGCTACATTATTATTCTTTTTTCCCCATGGGTAGCTCTTTTTCCAATTGGAAATTAGGCCTGAGACCGAGCTGGTTGCACCTATATCAATCTGGAAGGGATCCATAAGAGAATTCCAGCACTGATTGGAAAAATGGCACCCAACAAAAATATGGAATTTTGTCTCTTCGACCTTGAGGCATAGGGGGCATTTGGAAGCACCATGGATGCCTCTCTTTTTTAAAGTTTTCAGCGGTCAATATATTCCCTCTGAGAAATATCTAGATTTGAGAGCGCTTCTGATTTCAAATTTTGTTTCCAGTTGGCCCAAGGAGGAGTGGGGAATTTCTCTTTGAGGAGAGACTCATACCCATCTTTAATAGTGTAGGAATATCCAGAAGGATCCCATCTGAAGCTATCTTCTTTTCCTTTTGACAAAGGAGTTGTGCCATAGAGCATTCCTTTCAGAATAGCTTGATCATTTTCGAGGAGGGGTGGCATAATTGGAAAGGTCCATCCATTCCAGATGCCGGTGCTCTCTTCCCAACTGTAAATTTTCTCAAAAGTTTTTATCCCTTGTTCTCGAAGATAAGTTTGAATGTGTAGAATTCTTAGGTTGTTTAAGAGAGGAGGCTTCCCCATAATTTTATCCTCCCAAATATTTATGTTGAATCCTCCTTGCAGAACTTTGGAGATTTTGTTGCTGATGAAATAAATGGCTTTTTTACAGAGAGACCAAATTCGAGAGCAAGGTCAGTTGGGAATAGCCTGATCTAAAATATTTTGCCTTGTAGTGGAGAGGTATTTTGACTCCAGCACTTTCTTCCATCAAGTTTGTTGTCCTGTTATTAGGTGCCATACTATTTCCCCCCCAAAATCAATATTCAACAACTTAGGAATGCGAATTGCAAGTCCACCATTTTCATAATTTTGGGTTACCTGTCTCCATTTGACCAAGTGAATTTCTTCTTCTCCTTTTTACCACCTTGCCATAAGAATTGTCTTAAATTTTCTTCAATTCTATGTTAAATGCTAATGGAGCCTATAGCAGGGAAAAATGATACAGAGGCAAGGCAGAGATAACAACTTTTAGGAGGATTATGCGCCCAACCAGATTGAGCCAAGATGACCCCCATTGCTGAAATTTCTTTTTCATTTTGTCGATGGTGATATTCCAAACCTCAGTTTTCAACTGTCTTGCACTGACACACATCTCAAGATAATTAAAATGAGTCCAATTCCACTTGTAGGAGACCCAAAATATTTGAGCTATACTATGGATGGTGTTGATTGCTGCATTCCACCCATAGTTACAACTTTTATGGTAGTTTATCTGCCCTCCAGAATAGTGCATAAATTTGTTAAGAAGCGATTTAAATCTCTGATCTATAATGCTGGTGGCTCCTCCCATCAAGAGGGTATCATCAGAAAATTGAGAGTGATCATGTTTTTTACTCCGTTGCTAAATTTGATACCTGTGATTAGCCCAACTCTGCGCTTGTGATCCAAAGCCCTGCTAAAAGACTCTGCCATAAGAATGAAGAGGAAGGGAGATAAGGGGCAGCCTTGTTTAAGGCCTCAAGAGGATTGAAAGTAATTTCCAGGTCTTCCATTGACTAAGGGAGAGATCCAAGGATTGGATATGCAGGCGTAGATGAGGGATATGATGTCTGCTTCAAATCCCATTTTTTGGAGAACTGAGAGGAGGAATGAGTGTCTCACTCTGTCAAAATCATTTTCTAGATAAAGTTTCAGAATAAATCCTTTCTCAGATCTCATCATGCTAGAATGAATGGCTTCTTGGACCAATAGAATATAATCAATGATTTGCCTATTGGAGATAAAACCTCCTTGATTATTGGATATAAGGTTTGGGAGGTGAGCTTTGAGACGCGTGGCAAGGATTTTGGTGATGATTTTGTATGATGAGTTGCAAAGGGAAATATGCCTGAATCTAGAGAAGGTGGAGAGGTGGTTCTCTTTGGTAATGAGAGAAAGGAATTTTGAGTTTGTGAATCCCCTGATCTTATTTTTTCTTTGAACCCATTGGATCATTTTGGTGAGGTATTTTTTAATGGCATCCCAGAAGGTCCTAAAAAAACTAATGGTGTATCCATCCAGGCTCGGTGACTTGTCAGGGTGGAGAGTCCATATTTCATTGATAATTTCAGCCTCCTCGATTTCCTTGGTGAGGGAGGAATTGATCTCATCCGTAATCATATTGGGTGTATGAGCCAAAAAATCATTGTAGTCCTCTAGCTTTGCGGTTTCGGTTAGGAGATTTTTGTAATGGCTATGAGCAGCTGATTTAATAGCCTCCTGATCTGTGTGCATATTTCCTTCTTCATCTGTTATAATTGTGATATTATTCCTTGAAATTTCGATAGTGGCTTGTTTGTGGAAAAATGAGGTATTTTTATCCCCGGCCTGCAACCAGAGATTTCTCAATTTGAGCCTCCATTTTTCCTCTTCTTTTCTATTTGCATTATACAAGTTCCAATAAAGCTCTATTTCCTGATCATGCTTTTATTTTCTCACTCTATGAGCGCCAATGTCTATTTGGATAGTTTCCAGCATTCTCTTAGTGTCATGTCTGACTTTGTCCGGTTCTCTATAATGGAGTTTTTCCAATCCTTTGAGAGCAATGCGCACCAGCTTCAGCTTTATCTCCCAAATGTGCATTAGGGAACCCTCTACGTGCTGCTGCCATGTGCTATTCACTATATGTATAGCTTCTAAGATATCACTCCAAAGCATATTGAATCGAAAAGGGAGAGGCCCAAGGGAGGACTGATCACTGAAGACAAGGGAGATGGGATGATGATCAGAGGAAAAACATGGTAGAATGGTAGAGGTTGCAACAGAAAAATGAGAAATGAGGGAAACAAAAACTAGAAATCGGTCATGCCTTTCCATTATGCTTCCAACCCCGATTCTTTAATTTCTCCAAGTAAATTTTCGGTTTTTAGGAATGATGTCCACCAAGTCGTGATCTTGAGTAATTGTTTCCAACTTCTCTCTTAAAGGATCATGGTTAAAGTTGCCTCCTCCTTTTTCATTGGCATGCAAGATCAATTTTAGATCCCCTCCAATGATGACATTAAGATTGTCCTCACTATATATTCCAGTTTCATAGTACCCGAGTAAACTTCTTTGTCTCTGTAATGGTTTGGGCCATATATATTGTGCAGAGTTATCATAACATCCTCTTGCATGTTCTGTAGTTTGAATTTAATCTAGTCATGAGTCTTTACAACTGCCAGTTGTTTCAAAGTATTATGGTTCCAAATAGTGGCTATTCCTCTTGAAGCACCTCTAGATTCCACCATGGTGCTCGTGCAATTCCTCATTTTGCTTATGATATTCCCCATGTCTTTATCTCCTTGTTTGGTTTCTTGGAGGAGAACTATGTTAGGATTTTATTGATTAAAAGGGTCTCTTAGGGAAATTTTTTTAGAGGGGTGCCCTAATCCCCTACAGTTCCAAGTGAATGATTTCATTATTTCAGGAATGCAGGTTGAGACCCTGTATTCCCTATTGGTTCATGTTGATTGAATTCTTTGATTATAAGCCCTCCAATGAAGGTTTCTATTGGCTGCTACATTCCAAGGGAAATGTCCTTCTAAGTTGCTTCATCTCAATGGTGTTTGGATGATTTTTTTCCAGGGCCTGTTTTTTTTAAGAGTTTCCAAAACAACCCCCTACTCCTTAGCTGCGTTCCTGGTGACAATCCGAGCTGATGAAGGCTCATATGAGGAGGATGGAGGACATGAATTGGAAGGGGAGGGTTGAAGGATGGGATCCAGATGGGGAGAGGGGATGGAAGGTTGAGGAGGATCCTCTTCAGAGGAGGCAAGGGAGGAGAAGGGGATGGAAGAGATAAAGGGAGGATCAAGGGTTTGGAGAGAGTTTAGGGAAAGATCCGGATGAGAATGAATCGTGGGGTTGGTAGAATGTTAGGGTGGATGGGCAGATGGAGAACTAGTGTTTCTATGGTTTGGCACATACTTATTTTTTTTTATAAATTCCCATTGTGCTTCAGGGTCTGAATTTTCAACCTCAATAAATTTTGTACATCTATTAGCAAAATGACCGTATTCGTAGCATACCTTACACTTGAAGGGACGTTGTTCGTAGTCCAACTGCTAAATATGATTCTAGTTGTCCACAATTAGCTTGCTCACCTCCGGGAGTCCTTCCCCTAGATCTAACTCAACGCGGATTATTGCACAAGCTTACATGTTATCCTTCACCTTGCTTCTATCAATAAACTTTCGAACAACGTTCCCAATCGCTCTTACAGAATCGGCTCCCTTGCAGTGAAGAGGAAGATGAGGAAGACGAACCCAAAATGGGACAAAATTGGGTACATCAAGCTCTGGATCGAAGTCTGGTGTCCATTTGTTTAAATAAAACCCTTTGGTATCCATGAAATATGGCCCGTTCCTGAATATCAGGTCTTTGTATTCCTTTTTCTCAAAGTGGAATGTGTAAAAGCCCCTACCACAAAATCTGATAGGTATTTTCCCTTTGATCTTGTCCATCCAGTTGCATTCCACCCATTTTTGGACTGTCTTCAATGAGGGCTAGAGGCTTGTGAATTGTCCAATGAGACCTTTCTCAATGAGGGAGAGAGCAACCATTCAAGGGATCGCAAGAGGCAGAGAGACTTCCTGAATCCCATCCATTTTTTTGACAAACTTGGAGATTTATGGCCTTGGTTGAGGCAGATTCAATGAGCTGATCAACACTGAAAATGCCTAAGAGTGATTAGGAGGAGCGGTCGCCTCCGAGATGTCCTCCGGAGGGGCCATGTGGCCGGAATCAAACAACAGAGGCTGTTGAAGCAGGGGTCAAGGCGACTGCGCCTGTGCCTAGGTCTCCAGCAATGCATTTTTATTTCATGGTAATTTCCTGGCTATCTTATAATGAATAAAATTATGGGTACTACCTGAATCAATCAACATTATTACATTTTTCTTCTTGATATATCCTTCTATCTTGAGAGTTTGAGGAGTGGTAATTCTTGCCAATGCATTACAAGATATGGTTGGATTCATTTCTTCTTTCTCTAGTGTTGGCTCTTGTATCCTCCTCTTTTGATGTTTCTTGTTCCTTTTCTTCCTCCTCTTCACAATATATGTAAAATAATTTATTCTCAGTGCACTTATGACCTTTAATGTATTTTCTGTCACAACTATAAAAAAGCCCTTTTTCTCTTTTTTCCTCCAATTGTTGTGATGTCAAACTTGTAGTTTGTGGAAGGCTGGGAGCAACAACACTTCCATATTTATAGTTTTGAGTGGGCGACTTCCTTATTTCCGTAATTTTGCTTTCAACTTTTCTTGCCACCCAGAATGCGTTCTCCAATGAATCAAGTTTCCAAAGGCAAACCTCATGTTGGGTGTTATCCTTTAAAGTCCCTATGAAGACATCAATCTTATTCTCCTCTGTAATATTAGTTACCCTAATATTCAATTTTTGGAAGTCCTCAATGTGATCCGCCATTGAACCCTTTTGTTTGATATTTATCAATTGTCTAAAGAAGGTGTTTCTCTTTGTATCATCATAATGTGCTATCATTTCCTTCGTAAAAATTGACCAAGTGATAGGTGGTTTACGAGAACAAATCCATCAATACCATATAATTTGAATGGGTTCTAAATATAAAGTTGCAATGAGTACCTTTTGTGAGTGTTGCACATCATGAAGATAAAACATTTCTCCATATGTAGTATCCATGTTACCAGATCATTGCCATTAAACTTCCCCATATAGATATTTGGAATGTGCTGGCTCTTAAACCCAACATTGGAGTCTCTAAAATCATAATTCATATTCCTTTTATCCTCATCATGATTTTCATGGATTACCTTGTCACCACTAGGAGGCCTTTCTTTTAGCAACTTTGCCAAACCTTCGTTCAACCCATCTATCTTGACATTTTTCATTGCTTCCATGTCTACTTTTAAACCATCACTAAAAACTACCATGTTCCTTTTTATACCATCTATTTTAACATTCATCATGGCTTCCAATTCATTTTTTTAACTTTTTGTGAGAGCGGAATTTGTTGCTCCTAGTCTTGTAATTTTGATATATCATGTTGCATTTCTTCCTCTTCTTCACGTATCATAAAAGATATTTTTGGTTTATTACTAGTGTTGGGCCGCTAATTTGTCATTATTATTACTATTTCTTGACATTTATTTCATCCATTTCCACCATTCTTTTATCACATTATTTATCATAATTTATCATTTAATCCAATTTCATAATTATTTATGCTCTTGTGGATAACTAATATTTATTATCCTTTATTTTTAATAAATTGATAATGATTATGCATTATTTTTCTAATGATGGTTTATAAATCTGTTATAACATCAATCACAATTTTAGCCTCCAAGATCTTTTCCAAATTGGAAATTTGATCTCCAACTCATAATAAAAAATTCCAAATTAGAAATAAGTTGGTATAAAAAGTAATGGTTTTTCATTGGAGATCTTAGACAAATGAAGATGAATCTTGAAAATCTGAGACCAATTCAGTTTTTCAATTTGCAATTTTCCAAAATTTGGTCAGGATTGAGAGAAACGGAAGGTTCTCTTAAGGTGATTTTCTCAGATTTGTTGTTGTGGCCATTTTCCAAATTCTTCCAATTGCAATACCAGATTCAACTTGGTCCAACTTAACCATGATGGAGAGATATTTCATATCTAATCTGTTGATCAACGGTTTTCATTGATGTCAACACAAGCAACACCAGTGGCTAACCCAATATTGCATGGGAATTTTAACTTACCAAATTAATATATTCTAGGTCAATAATGCTTTTTATGGTTTCTACTTTTCGAGATGTTTCCATTGATATATGGCACACCATGTAATTCTTCACGATTTGAGAGATATTCATGTTTGAAGTTTGTACCCTCAGTTAGTGGGATAAAACCCCATGGGGTTGGGGCATGGGTCATTGAAAAGTCACAATTAATATTTTTTAAGCTCCTAAGATCCCTCCCACGTTCACTTGTTGAAGCCCCTCTCAACTTAAGCATTCATATAAATTGTGATCTTCATTTCCTCCTTATGCATGGGATTTGGCTATCTGAAACAGGTCATCATGAAATTTTCGCTCTAAATTTTTTTCTACAAAGGATTAGAAGCTGAAATTTTTATGAGGCGAAGCCGAAATCCTGAGGAAGCTGCAGTAAAAAATTTAGATCAAGTTCCGTAACATTTTTTGAGATATGATCCGTGGAAGTAAGGGTTTTTGCAGGCTCCTGAAATTCATCTAAAAGAAGTGACATTGGTAAAAGCGTCATAACTCTCTCTCTTAGTATCGGATTGGAATTCCATAAAAATT
Source organism: Pinus albicaulis (assembly GCA_034641835.2). NCBI lineage: Eukaryota > Viridiplantae > Streptophyta > Pinopsida > Pinales > Pinaceae > Pinus > Pinus albicaulis. Next base: position 1,311,761,469 of record CM076578.1, on the reverse strand, counting down.
GACAGATAGTGCACAGTCTGCAGTTTTTTCTCTATCAATTTCAGAGGAAAATGAAGAAACAATGACATGTGGCATTCCGTACAACTACGCTCTGCTGAAACAATCCATAATTAGGGAAGTGTGAGAAATTGGGTATAACTCTCTCTTGAAGAATCAAAATTGGGTCAGACCTATGGCATTAGAAAGAAGACTCAAAGGACTACTACAAGACTAAAAATAAGATATTGAGGATCTGAAATAATAGAGATACACCAGATTCAATATCGAGCTCCTAGAAGGCAAGAAAAAGCTAGATCATGTGTTGTCAAGGATTGCAAAGGACTAGACTTTCTACGAAAGAAAAGCAAAAAAGGTGCAGCAGAGGGTAGCATGACAAGAGCAGAAACCAAAGTGCATAACAGCAGCAAGAATTTTATCATATGAAGTCTTCAAGTGGGCAGCGCTGTATACAATCATTGTGAGGGTATCATTGTACTTAGTCATTGTAAATACATTATTGTACAAATTGTACTAGTGACTATCTGCCAAGGGTTGAAGAGGCAGTGTTGGGAGGTGTAGGATCATCATTAGGTGGTTGTGTCAATGTTGGGGTTATGGTCTAGTATATCTTCTTCTTCTACATCATTCTATATCATTGTAAAGTGGACCATTTTCCCTAGTACGGGAGTCCATTCTTATTTTATTCTTCTATAGGGTGGTAGGGTGGTGCTAGGGTGAGTTGTAGCTCATTGGGTGTTGGGGCATCCGTTCAGTGACTACTAAAGAATCTCAAGCATTGGAGCGTCCATCCAGTGGGAGCTGGAGAAGAATTATTTTCTAGATTCTAGGAAGTTGGAGCTTTATTTTCAATTGCAGTTGAAAAGAATTATTAGAAAAGCATTAGGTGGTTTTTGTCCCGGAGTGGGTTTCCACGTTAAAAAATGTGCGCATTTGTGTTCCTCTTGTTTGCTGCTATCATTGTACAAACACTGATAATAATTGAAGATTAACTAATGCTCTAATTGAAATAAATATTGATTCACCCCCCCTCTCAGTATTTCCAACATGATCTTGCTGACCAATTTGTTGTAGGAAATCTACAATTGTAATGGAAAATCATTTTGTAATCAATTTAGTTGTAATTTACCTTTTCTCTTTGTGTATTTAAATCAAAACAGAGATCAAAGAGAGGGGGATGAATAATTGTTGAACTTGAGGCAAAGCTAAGAGCTTCATTTTCATGTAATTATTTATGCCATATATTTTAATGAAGGATGTTATCCATTGAGTTCTACATTTGTTACTTGTAATCTGATATGAATTATTCTTCAAGGCAAAACTGATCCTTGGGAAATTGGGCCTACTACCTTGGACGAGGTGTTGCCTTGAACAAATAAAGTAGTTTAGTTGTGTGTTTGTTTATTTGAATTTCAATTCTTATTTCTTAAAGTAAATTTCCTTTTTAATCTAGTAATTTTTTGTTTGTTGCATTTTCTAGATTTGTTGTTTCCTGCAATTTATAGATTTCATTTAATTTACTGCTCTAGATTAATATTTGAATTATGTTGGGTGAAATAAGTTAAATTTCCAATTTAGCAAGGTGTGATTTAATTTAGTATTGATTCAATTTGTGTGATTGTCATAATTATTTTCCTGTCATTTACTTTCAACTTTTGAAATTTACTAATGTTTTTCAAGTCTTACATTTTATTGCTTGTCGAATGAGATCAATAGTGTAAAACCAAATAATGCAGAACCATTGTTAGCTGTTGGTATTAGCTTGCATGTATTTTTCTGATTTCCTTAAAACAAAAAGGCATTCCTAGGATTAATAATTAATGTATACCTGATTAGTTGTTTTTATTAAGAAATTAATTTACCCAACAATTAGGTGTGTCCATTTTTTTTTTTGAGTCATTTTGGAATCAAACAATAATATCTGTTATCACTCTATAATTTGTAATATTGGCAAGAAAAAACAACAGAGGACAACATCAAACCACTTTGGAGTCTAGGACCTAGCCTTCCTAGACTCAGAGAGGGCTCTCTCTGTTTTTTATGATTTAACTTGATAATTCTAAATGTTGATATTAGGCTAGTTATAGAAATTATGAGGGTTGATTGTTTTGATTGATTGGGTGGTTGGATGAGCAGGTCTACAGGGACTATTCCATTAGGATATGGATTCAAAGGTTGGATTGGCACATCAACATTCAAGAGCATCACAAGGCAAGCTAACTGTGCTAAAGGATATTTAGAGCTGTATGAATTATGAGATGAAAGAAATAGTAAGATTCAGTAGTGACTAAAGAGCAGTTAAGAATTATTTAATCAAACTTCAATAGAAAACATTCAGATTGTAAATGCAGATATAATTAAGGTGCTCCAACAACAAATCTTAATCTAAAATTTCTGATTTACAATTAGATGAACATATGCACAACATGGAAAAAAACGGAAACAATTAAAACAGAGAAGTAGAAAATCACCATTTCGACACAGCTCAAGAATCCTGTAAATAGTCTTTGATTATTTATGTCTAGCTCCAAAATTATAGGGCTCCAATATAGTAGTTCTTAAAATGCAGGGGCTAACAATATCCAACCCTTGATAATGAAAATTCAAGCAATATTTAACCAAAACTTGAGTCGGTTGCCCTAATTTACTTTAGAAAAATTCATTAATTACAAACAAACTGAAATGAGACAAGTGTGGCCATGCAAGGCCCAAACAAAGAAAATCTATGAAAAACACCGCCTGTAGATAATTTTGGCAACTCTTCAAGAATGAAAAACTCAGGTGACTCTTCATAAATACAAAAAGTGGCTTGGAGGCGGCTGATATGGTTGCGAGGAGGCAACGATGGGTGGCTCTGACATCTAGCTCTTATTTTGGGCCACTTCTTTTGGATCATTAAAGATGATGTGATGCTGGCATTTCTTATCAATCAGTGGTTGTGCTGAGGTGTCCACCGTGCTTTTTCAATATTGGTACATACACAATTTGTTCCACTCCTTTTTGCTGGGAATTCTCGTGCCTATGACCTGTCAGTACACTTCATCTACCTCTGTGTATTCTCTGAATGTGGGCTTGGTGAGGAAAACATGCTTCAACTCATGTTGAATAAAGATGTCATTGCTCAAGAGATCCCATAAAACTTTCCTAGTCACCTTTCCTATGATGCTTGTGAATTTGGTGGTATCCTTAGTTCTTTCTCTAATTTTGGTCATATAATCTCCTCTTTGAACCATCTTGTTATTAATTACATACAGTGAGGGTAATCCTTTTGCCACTAGGGGTTCAACAGTGAGGGTGATCCTTTTGCCACTAGGGGTTCAATATTGTTCAGGAATATGTTGATGGCCATGTCCAACTCACGACACTTCTCCTCCAATCGTCTTGCTAAATTCCTCTTAGTGAGGACCTTTCTCACTTCTAATATGGTTGATGTTATGTATTGTACATCTAACTCTTCAAACTCATAGCTGGTTTTGGAGTTCAGGAATTTTATGATTTTAGGGACTGTGATTGGCATGTTTCCTAATTCTTGATTTTCTTTTTCAATGGCCACTGCACATTTTTCCCCCAAATCTTTCTGTTCAAAAATTATGTGGATGGAGTGACAAATTTCATCCATTGAATTTATGATACTGACCCAAATAATCAACTTCATTTAGCCTAAAATGCTGCTATCCGAAAATTCCTTCTTTGCCTTCTCTAATCTCTCAATATGCTTTTTGGCTATCTCATGGGCAGTTTTAGACCTGGCCTTTTGATCTTTCAGGATGTCAATCTGTGCTTCCCACTACAAGGAAAAGACCCTGGAGGTTATAGAGGAGGTTTTTAGTGTTATAAAATTGGCCAAAATTGTCAAAAAAACATTTGCTACAACATCCGTTTATGACTACGGAGGTTTTTGCGGAGCTTTTAATAGAAATTCAACACAACTAAAAAAAATGGGTGGCTGGAGGTTATTACGGATGTTTTTTTCATCGGTGCACTACTAAGGTTTCAATGCACCGATGCGTGTCATCTAGAAGGTGGCCCTGGGGCAATCGAAGGTGCATGCACCGGGCCATCAAGTTAAAAAACTGCACTGGGCGCAATGTTGGTGATACAATGCATGGAGCCATTCTAATTGGTCTTGGGATTTGTGCAGTGCCCATAGGTCGTCTCAATGCACCAATACGTAGACTTATACAAACGCAACGGTGCACCGTATCAGACAAACGAACCAAGATTTATAATTGGTATTGGTATTTGTGCGGTGCCCATAGGTCGTACAAATGCACCAGTGTGTAGTGACACATAACGCATCGGTGCATAGTATCACACAAACGCTCCGATATTTTTAATTGGTTTTGGTATTTCTGTGGTGCCCATAGGTCGTAGAAACACACTGGTGTGTTGTATCTTACAAACGCACCGATGTACAGTAATTAACACGCACCAGTATTCATTTTGTAGTTTTTAGAAACATCGACCTATGACAGTGCAATTATTGTGATTTTTTAAAGTTCATTATTCATCAAAAGTCGACACATCTTATAACACTATTCATATTAATCAAATTTCTATTAATGCATTTGAATGTGATGTTTGGATTAATTTTTTATATCATATTATAATTATTGTGATTTTTTAAAATTCATTATTCATCAAAAGTCGACACATATATATCTTATAATAGTATTCATATGAATTAAATTCTTATTAGTGCATTTGAATGTGATGTTTGGATTAATTTGTTATATCATATCATCAAATTTCACATCTCTTCATTATAATATTTAATCATCCATAAATTTAATCAGTGGTGTTACATTTCAGAGCGACAGTGGAGAATGCAATAGATTAAATTAAAATATATATATATATGAATAAGACAGTCTTTGTCATACAAAATGGGACAGTTATTGGTATCCATTTGTCTTTAAATTGGGACACTATGTCCATTATATTAAACAAAATGTCTGATTTCACAGACAAATATTTCAAAAAATACAACGCCCTACTTTGATATCCAAACATAGTGATCATTATTCTTCTCTTGAACTACTGTCACTGCTAGAGCTACTTCCATGACGGGTTATTTCAATAATTTTTTGTTCACGGTGTTGATTGTTTTCTTCTTCTTCACCTTCCATCTACAAACATAAAAATAAACTGTAATGAGTGTATATACATTGGTGATAATAATGAAAATTGCAATATTAAATAATATACATCAATGTAAATCGAAAATAAATGACGTACCATAGCAACAATTGACTCATAAATTATACACATTTTTTCAAAACCATGTACCATGCCATCTTTCAAGATTTCACCTGTTGGCGCAGTTCCATACTTTATTTCCTGCAAGTTTTATACCACATACCAAATCATATATTTAATATAAAAGATTTTTTTGTTCTATTAATCATAGACGGAGCTAAGTAAAACAAGATCGATAGATGCTTACAAATTCCACAATTAATTTATGATATGCCAACATATACTCACAACCCATATTTAACCCAATTTCAATCAATTCGTCTGATGGTTCTTCTTTGTATGTTAGCACCTGTTTGAAGATATTCAATCATGATTTTTGTAAAACAAATAAAAAAATAAAAAAATTAAATCTAGTTAAGTTGTTATAAGGAATGAACAATTACTCACAAACTTAGATATCAACCCTTTTATTCCTTGTCGTCCTGTTTTGTGTGCTGAATGGGTTCCATTTTCTTTTCTTTTCTTTTCTACGAGTAAATACTTGAAAATTAATATTTAATGCTAAATTTTTTATTTATTGTACCTAATGATCGAAAAAATCAATGATTACATATTACATTTGAAGCACATTGTTGTTGAGATGGCTCCTCCTACGATGCAATTTTGTCCATTTCTTTTACCATCTCCTTGTACACCTTTTTGGACATTCATACTAGCATATTTCTGATATCAGCTCGTTCATCTTTTGAGATTTTCATAATCTTCTTGAAAATGTAACATGAAAATAAACTATTTAATTTTTATATTGATATATGAAAAGTAAATATAACAAAAGTGATATTTATAAATAATTCTAGACAAACATTTAAAGGAATATTACTTTTTCATTCCTTCTTTTTTGTTTTTGTACGTTTTTGCTATTCAAAGTCTGACATGTCTCATTAACCAATTCTCTGGAAACTCTTCCTATAGTTTAGATAAAATTTGGTTCTTGGAATCATTTGATTGATTTTTGTATTGTAAGTGGAAAGAACGTCTATACATTTGTTCCGCTAGATCCCTCAAACTTTTGTAAAAGTTTTTCCCCCTTTCATTAACCCTCGACACCACTCCAGATGAGCTAAGGAGAAATTCATTTTCATTTGCATGTTCTATTTTTTTCTTTTCTTAGAACAACATTCCTTTTCTGAGTTGTTGGTCCTTGTAGAACATTAAACATATGTGAATTAATAGATTGTTTGATACATGTTATCTAATAATTTTAAGTATATTATTAATGAAAATTAAAAAAATAAATTCATATTGGATCGATAGTATTTTTTCATTCCTCTGATTCATTCTTTTGAAAAAATTTCATCAAGCTTTTATGCTCTTCTGGTCCTAGATCAAAAATAATCTTATCAAGCTTCATCATTTTGTGGCTTTGCATGATACACAGTAAACAATACATATTAGTTAAACTTACATATAGTTCAAAAATAATATTTTTTGTAAAGAATTTACAAAGAACTTGCATTTTTTTCTTTTCTTGATGTGTTATCAGTATTTTTGTTACTTGATCTCTTGTCAGTCATTTCTTTATCAATCTGAAACCTGTACCATATCATTCATTAATATATTTATAAATAAATTGTCAACTTTTTAGGTAAAAAAAAAAAATCTCAAGAAACCAGTGCGCCATTGATGGTGTACGCACCGACGTCGGTACGTTGGGGTATTATAAACGTACCGCAAAAATAGTATAATAGACCGTACAGTGCTCTATGTCAACAAGGAGCATCACCACTTTACATGTTAACCACCACACCGATTAACACAGATAAAATAATAAAAATTTTCCATTGTTAGTTTATGTAGCATAAACGCCCTGCGCAAACAAGGGACCACCATATGGTGCTCTCTGTCAACTAGGAGACCCGATGTGGTGCATTATATGTTACATGGTGCATCGATTAACAAAATAAAGAAAATTTTTGTGAAACATCACGTTCGCGGTGCGCCATAATGAAATTTCACACTGGTGCCCTATTTTACATGGCGCACCAATTAAAAAAAAAAAAATAATTTTTTATTACACAATACTTTCACAGTGCGCTTGGATAATATAGCGCACCGGTGCACTAGGTTACGCATGGCGCACCGATAAAAAAAAATATTTTTTTCAAAAATTCACACAATGGCCGACATGGATTGGGATCCGACTATGCAAGTGGTCCCATGGGTTGGATGTCAATCTAAAATGAAAAGCCATAATTATGAAATCATAGAAATAGGGAGAAGAAAGGGCTGAAATAAAAAGAATGAAGGGTTTAGGGTAAAAATGGATTTTGTTTTTTTGTTTTTTTTGTTTCTGAAAATAAAAAACAAATTGAAATTTTTTTCTTACTTCGTAAAAAAACTGCAGAAAAAGTAAAAAAAAAATCAAATTTAATCACAAGATCGTTTTAAATTCTATGCTACAGGGTTTGAATCACCAAAGGTTTAGAATTATAATTGTCTGAATACTTCTTTTCGAACGTATTTCGCTGCTCCACAATGCTCTCATGCTCTCTTGCTCCAGGTATGTCTCCTGCAAATCTATGGCTGAAATTTTTTGCAAAAATAATGAAATAATGAAAAGTGTTTAGTATTTAAAGATTGTTTTATGAAATTAGATTTTTCGAAAATATTTTGTCGTCCATTTTTCAATTTACCACTTTTTTTTCACTTAAATAAAATAGATTTTCACTTCTTTTATTTGTGGTTATTCGTCACCGGTGCGTCACTTAATAGCATTGCACTGATGCATCCATTGGTAACACGACACCGGTGCGCAGTAACTAAAACGCACTGGTGCGTCACTTAATAGCACTGCACTGATGCATCCATTGGTAACACGACACTGGTGCGCAGTAACTAAAATGCACTGGTGCGGCTATATGTACAGTAGCACTGATTTGCGGTTAAGGCACCGAAATTACTTTTAAGTGTGTACACCAAAATTTAGTGAACTCCAACCATAGAAATTGAGAATTAGATTTTTGTTTATTCTTGATGGAAATATATGCAATTAGAATTAGAATTTTGTTTATTCTTGAGAATTAGAATTAGAATTGGATAAATTCTTGATGGAAATAGCTATTATTCCAATGCATTTTGTTTATTGCAGGAGGTCCCCACTGATTATGTGGAGAGAATGCAATGTGGGGCATGTGAAGATGCAATACTACAGGGCCCAAGTGGGCAATTGTGGCATGCAAACCTGTGCTATGCTAAGATGTGGGAAGTTTTCACAAATGGTTGGGAAAGTTTTGTTTTTGAGCAGTTTATTGAAGTTGGAGATATTTTAGTTTTTAGACATGTTGGAAATGTACATTTTTCTATGAAAATATTTGGGCCATTTCTTTTCAAAACTACACCTCTTCTTCTTTCAGAAAAAGAAACTTGAACCTTTCCACAACATGCAACAAGAAAATGTGCCAACAAGAGCCTCTGACATGCATATTTATTTCTGACATGCATATCTATTTCTTTTGTTGAGGTCTCAAAGGAATTGATTATGGCTACTCTACTTCGCTAAGGAATCTTCCTGGATTTTCTTTGGTTCTACCAAAGGGTGCAGTTACTAATAGATACAGGATTGTAATCTCCCTCCAACCCTCATTAAATTGCAGAATATGGATAAAATTCCATAGAAATGCCTATCATTTGCGTAAAATGCCTTGAAACACAGAATGGAGTGTTTTCTTTTTTGAAAGTTGTGAGTTATTATGGTGAAAGAAATTATTCTTTCTATTTTGTGCTAATATGGTGAAGAAATGGAATAGTGATCAAGTATATGACAACAATCTTCAATCATATTCTCAAAATATATGGGTTCTTTGTTAAATGCTAGGAAAAATTTAACTAAAATACCAATACGGCAGGGTTGGTACTGTCTACTGTCCCATGAACCCATAAACCCCACAAAAATTCTCAAAAACCTCTTAATAAAATGCAAAATAGTCCAAAAATGTTTTTTTTTTTTGGTATTTCATTCTTGACACTCGAATTCTTCTAAAATCTGTTCATGGAATTAGCATCCATAAGAGGCAACACAATGGTAATATAATCGAATTCTTATAAAATCTATTCAATGGAATTAGTACATGTGATATGGTACATGTGTTATTTAATCAATATTTATACTTTTTAAGATGGGTTTTTATAAAGAAGAGGACTGAATTACCTTAAAACTTATAAGACTCTTTTTTCTCGAAACATTATAATATGTATTTTGAATTAATGTTAAAATCAATATTTCAGTTGATAATTTTCAATTATGTTGATCTCAATAAAAATGGCGTATTGTATAAAGTTCTTTTTTTTTGGTATGTAAGATCATAATAAAATAATGATAATTCTAAATTACATGAATTTATTTGCATGATTTTCTAAACTTTATTATTACGCTGAGAGGCGCATCTACAACCCAATATGACCCCGATGTCAGGTGGGTCACGTCCTCATACAAAATGTCGGCTTAAGTTTTAAATTAAAACAATTTCTAATACAATTATGTATTATTTATATAATTTGAATGGATAGTAAATTATATACCTGAATTTGAATGGATCATAAATTTACCTTTAACAAAATAAAATTACCACATTGAATTTCCAAATTAAGTAAAATTTTAAACATCTTTACTCTTTACTAAAGTCAATACCATTTCCTAAATCAAAGGAAAAGAGTTAATTCAACACAAACAATCAAAATCCAAAATCTTTTAATATTTCTTTTAATTAAATATTTGTAAAATGAATTTATACTTACCCCAGAGCTATGGTAAATAAATAAAAATATATATAAACTAGATGTATGGTAAATAAATAATTTTTTTTTTTATATTTATTCCATAAACCTTTTTATATTTAAAAAAACTTTAAAAAGAGGTTTTATTTAGATGAAGCCTATGGGACGAATACCATGGGACAAATTAATATTGATACCATGGGCCAAATACCATGGGTAAATAAATAAATGTAAAAGAGGTATAAACAAGTATGATAAATAAATAAATAAATATAAAATAGATATAAAGAAGTATGGTAAATAAATAAATATAAAAGAGGCATAAAGAGGTAAGGTAAATAAATAACAATATATCAAATAGGATTATAAATAAAAATCTAATTATATAACAAGCCTATGGGCCAAATACCATAGTAAAGAAAAGGGGTATGGTAAATAAATAAAAATATAAATAAACTAGAGGCATGGTAAGTAAATAAAACCTCTTTTCATATTTACTCCATAATCTGCTTTATATTTACGAATATTTATGTTCATTAGTTTACATAACTAAGAAGAAATAGAGAGAGAGAGTGATAAGGGAGAGATGGAGAGAGAGTGTGTATGTCTAGGGGTGAGATAAAGAGACAAAGTAAGATGTATGGAAAGAAGGGGGGAGAGAATAAGTGAGAAGGAGAGAAGGAGGGATATAGTAATGTAGTTGGAGAGAGAGAGGGGTGGAAAGAGAGAGAGAAAGAAAGGGATGGGGGAAGAGAGAGGATTAGAGAGAGAGAGATATATATGGGGGAAGAGAGAGGATTGGAGGGAAAAGAGAGAGAGAGAGAGAGGTGGGAGAGAAAGGGAGAGAGAGGAGGAGAGTGATGGGGGAAGAGAGAGTATTGGAGAGAGAGAGATCAGGGAAGAGAGATGGATTTAGGTGGGAGAGAGAGAGGAAGGACGAGAGAGACGAATTGAGAGAGAGGAGGAGAGAGGGATCAATAAGAGAGATGGAGTTGGAGGGGGAGAGATGTAGGAAATAAGAAATATAGAGAGTGAGAAGTGGACAGAGAGGAGTGACAAGGGAGAGACAGAGAGAGAGCGTGTATGTTTGGGGCTGAGATAAAGAGACAAATAAGGAGACATGGAGATAAGGGGGGAGAAGGAAATATAAGGAGAGAGGGAGGGATATAGTAACATAGATGGTGGGTGAAGAGAGAGAGAGAGGGAGAGAGAGATGGGAGAGAAAGGGAAAGAGAGGAAGGAAGAGAGAGGATGTGAGAGAGTGGAGAGAGGGAGGGAAAGAGAGATGGACTTAGAGGAGGAGGAGGAGAGAGGTAAGAAGAAAGAAATAGAGAGAGAAAGGTGGAGAGAGATTGAGTGAGTGAGTGATAAGGAAGATGGAGAGAGAGGGAGAGAGGGGGAAGATAGAGATATAGATGGAAGGTGAAGAGAGGGAAGAAGAGAGAGATGGGGAGAGGAGGGGATTGACAAAGAGACTAATATATATGGATTGTGAGAGTGTGTGTGTTTAGGGGGGTGAGATAGAGAGACAGAAAAGAAGAGATGGAGGGGGATATAGATATGGATGGAGGGTGGAGAGAGGGAAGAATATTTCTCACACTAGATGGATTGATATAAGTGGAGATGGTGATTTATAATCCTATTTGATTATTTGCACTATATGCATCAATTTTAGTGTAGATATTTACTTCTAATAATATTAGATTACTTGCACTAGATGCATTGATTTCAGTGTAGGTGGTGATTTCTAATACAATTTGATTACTTGCACTGAATTTGTTGATTTCAATTTAGATGTCGATTTATAATTATATTTGATTACTTGCACTAGATGAATTGGTGTTAATGTAGATGATTTCTAATCCTATTTTATTGTTTGCACTAAATGCGTTGATTTCAGTGTAGATGGAAATTTCTAATCATATTTGATTTATTTGAGTAAATGCATTGATTTCAGTGTAGATGTTGGTTTCTAGAGAGAGAGAAAGAGAGTGATAAGGAATATGGAGAGAGAGGGAGAGAGGACAAAAGGAGGAAAGAGAGATATTAATGGGGGAGAGGGAGAGAAGGGGAAGATAGAGATATAGATGGAAGGTGAAGAGAGGGAAGAAGAGAGAGATGGGTAGAGGGGGTGATTGAAAAAGAGATTGATATATATGGAGTACGAGAGTGCGTGTGTTTAGGGGGGTGAGATAGAGAGACAAAAAAGAATAGATGGAGGGGGATATAGATATGGATGGAGGCTGGAGAGAGGGAGGAATATTTCTCGCACTAGATGGATTGATATAAGTGGAGATGGTGATTTCTAATCCTATTTGATTATTTGCACTAGATGCATCAATTTTAGTGTAGATATTTATTTCTAATGATATTTGATTACTTGAAATAGATGCATTGATTTAAGTGTAGGTGGTGATTTCTAATACAATTTGATTGCTTGCACTGAATGTGTTGATTTCAATTTAGATGTTGATTTATATTTATATTTGATTACTTGCACTAGATGACTTAATTTCAATGTAGATTATTTCTAATCCTATTTGATTGTTTGCACTAAATGCATTGATTTCAGTGTAGATGGCGATTTCTAATCCTATTTGATTTCTTTGAGTAAATGCATTGATTTCACTGTAGATGTTGGTTCCTAGAGAGAGAGAGAGTGAGTGATAAGGAAGATGGAGAGAGAGAGAGAGGACAAAAGGAGGAAAGAGAGATATTAGCGGGGGAGAGGGAGAGAAGGGGAAGAGAGGGAAGAAGAGAGAGATGGGGAGAGAGGGTAATCGACAAAGAGAATGACATATATGGAGTGCAAGAGCGTGTGTGTTTAGGGGGGTGAGATAGAGACGAAAAAAAAGAGATGGATGGGGATATAGATATGGAGGGAGGGTGGAGAGAGGGAAGAATATTTCTTGCACTAGATGGATTGATTTAAGTGGAGATGGTGATTTATAATCCTATTTGATTATTTGCACTAGATGCATCGATTTCAGTGTAGATATTTATTTCTAATTATATATGATTACTTGCACTAGATGCATTGATTTCAGTGTAGGTGATGATTCCTAATACTATTTGATTTCTTGCACTTGATGTGTTGATTTCAATTTAGACATCGATTTATAATTATATTTGATTGCTTGCACTAGATGCATTGATTTCAGTGTGGATGGCGATTTCTAATCCTATTTGATTTCTTTGAGTAAATGCATTGATTTCAGTGTAGATGTTGGTTTCTAATCTTATTTGATTGATTGCATTAGGTACATTGATTTCAATGTAGAAGTTATTTTCTAATCTTATTTGATTGCTTGCATTAAATGCATTGATTTCAATGTATATGTTAATTTATGATTTGATGTAATTGGATATATGATGGTACATTAATATTAAAGTATTTTGATTAACAATATGCATTGATTTTAGTGTAAGCACAAAAATTTATTAACAATGTAGATTGATTTTTGTGTTATAGTAATTTAAGCTATTAATATTGGAGAGCAAGAGAGACAAGGTATCATGTTTACTACAACAGATCGAGCTAAAGATTTAAATGGTTTACGATTTAAATTTTATTTTTCATATAATTGATATGAAAAGATAACAAAACTAACAAGGGATGAAATAAGAAGAGTAGAAGAAAATAGTTTTTATATAATTGATATGAAAAGATAACAAAACTAACAAGGGAGGAAATAAGAAGAGTAGAAGAAAATAGTTTGAGATTGATTGTAACATGAGTACGTTCTTATTATTCACATTTTCTATCTTTTAACACTATTATTGTCACTTTGCATTTAAAAAAATTATTTCATCATTATAGTTATTAACAATAATTGTCATCTCAACGAACTGAGGTAACTAAGAAAATTTAAAATTAAAATGACCAAGTTAATCTCAGAAATATTTAGCATATTTAAAATGATTATATTAATATTTGATATATTTACATATTACTGATAAAATTAATCATATCTTTGATAGATTTTCCTTGGCAACACACGACTGAAACTAGCCTAGATCCATCTTACATCTCAAAAATATACAAAATTTTTAATAATCTGAAAATGTGACGTTGATGCCTCCGACTGGAACCAACCTAGATCCATCTAACTCTGGATCTATCATGCGCCGAGAGGGATCAAATCTCTCGAGGTGCAAACCTTTCCTCAAGTTTTGCACTCAAAAAATAGGTTTGCATCTCGAGAGATTTGATCCCTCTCAGTGCATGATAGATCCAGAGTTAGATGGATCTAGGCTAATGTTACCAAAATTCATATTATTCTAGATTTATTATTTTATAATTATTTACAGTTTTACAATTTTACAAATTTTAAAATTTTAAAAAAATCATTTCACATTAATACAATTAAAATTTTGTAGATATTTTACATACAATTACAATTACAATTATAATTACAAATACAATTACAATTACAATTTTACAATTTCACATACAATTACAATTAGAATTACAATTACAATTTTAGAATTTCACATACAATTACAATTACAATTCAAATTTTACAATTACAATCATTTCACAGTAATACAATTAAAATTTTACAAATATTTTACAATTACAAATTGTGTGTTACAATTAAAATTTTAGAATTTTACATACAGTTACAATTTTAGAATTTTAGATAAAATTTACAATTACAATTACAAATTTACATATATACCATTACAATTACAATTTTAGAATTTTGCATACAATTATAATTTTAGAATTTTACATACAATTAGAATTACAATTACAATTTTACAATTTTACAATTTTACAATTACAATTACAATAATTTCACAATAAATTAAATATTACAATTAAAATTAAAAATTTACAAATATTTTACATACAATTACAATTTTAGAATTTTACATACAATTAGAATTATAATTACAATTTTACAATTTGTCATATATACAATTACAATTAAAATTACAATTGCAATCATTTCACAACAAATTTAATATTACAATTGCAAATAAAATTTTACAAATATTTTACATACAATTACAGTTAAAATTTTAATTACAAATATAAATACAATTTTACAATTTTACATACAATTAAAATTAACATTTCAATTACAATCACGACATAATATGTAATAAATATCATGGTCATTTAATATTAAATTAATTAATAAACATCACGATCATGATAACCATCATACAAACATCATTCGACTAAAAAACACATTCAAATTCACTAACATCATTGTGATCATGATCATCTAACAAAACACAATTAGCATCGTATAACATCATCACAACACAAACATCAAATATACATCTCATGTCAAATAACTGCTATCATATACACATCTATCTGCAAGCTGCACATTAAATGAACATATCTAACATGACCTAACAATATACACATCATGATGATCACCAACATGTAAATTAAGTACAACTGCAACATGAACATAAAATACATGGACCATATATATATATATATATATATATATAGATATATATATATATATATATAATGTCAAAAATATACAACTGTAATATAAATGTCATGGATCAGCTGGTGGTACATCATCAATAGCAGTACTAGTCGAGTCCTGCTCAGTTAATGGTGCACCCTCAACAAGCTCAAATACATGCTGATCATCACGTGCCTGCTGATCTAGATGAACTGTCGACTGCTCATCGTGATGACTCGATATGGTTTATGGTCCAGACTTCTCATGATCATGAGCACTGTTGGATGTTGCAGGCTACTCACTGGACGTGATTGATGGTCCAACCTGATCTCCATGATGATTGTTGCTCGATGCTAGTGGAGGCTACTCATCTAGCGTGGCGTGAGCTGAACGATCATCAGATGATGCGTCGCTACTTGTGGACTGTTGATCACGTGCTGCATCTCGACCATGCCTATAATGTGCAATGGTCCTCCTCAGCCACATAACTAGGGTCGTAGCTCCTATGACATGCCGCATCAGGTTGTACATGTCAAACGGCATGCCTCTCCACATATGTAATAGCCTACCATCGGGCTGTATGTCTCTCATAGTAGCAGGCTTGATGCCCACCTCAACAGTCAATGCAATGAGTTGGTCGCCCAAATCCATCTTGTATCTGCTATCAAGCCTACCACACCTAGCAAAAGGTAGTACCGATGCACCAGCAAGAGTAGGTCTCTCTACACCGACCTCCTGATGATCCTCGACATTTCGCATACCTTGATCGTCATCAGGATCCACACGTGGATTATGTGGTGGTGCTAGCATGTCCTCGCCATCAAAAGACCCAATGTCTGCAAAATATATACAAGTACACAATAATAATTAGACAATTTCATTACACAATTTAATAAAAACAAGTTAAAGAACATGTTAGAATAAATTTAAATAAAACAGTAATATTACCTCTATCATCGGGCGGCTCATCATCTGTGCAGAGGATGTTGGCACACCCTCGCCAATCTAAACCAGCATAAGGACAGGGGACCATAATGAAGGGATGCTCTTCAACACTGGCTAGCGACTAGTGCATCATGCAATATCCTCGCTGGAAACACAGTCTCACCCCTCTTGGGCATCATCTGCCCCCACATGTGTATCTGTGCCTCGAACATCGTCCTACTAGGCTGCCGAAAAAAAATAGGACTCGTCTCTAGAAACCTCTCAAAAAATAAACAAAAAAGCTCTGAAGCAAAAGGAAATTTGACACTCCGTTGTGCATATGCACAACATCTAGCTAAGGCTGTACAGAACTGTGACAAAAAAATTGCAGACCACCTGACAAGTCGTGGCTCTTGTACTAAAGAAGAAACATAATATAGAAGTGAGCAACTAATGCATTTCCCATCACTGGTGTTGTGTGAAATGGTCCAAATCAGAAGTGAGAGGCACCTCACCTCCTCACTACCAAATGCACCAATACGTAACTGACCTCCGGAGACCTGAAAATCTGAAGGAGACAGTATATTTGCGCTAATGTATCTCTGGGAGTACACCAACTGACTCCCTACTGCATAGCCAACTGGAACCTCTGGGAACGAGGGAAAATCCACCCCTCTCCTTGATAACCCTGTAATGAAATATATGTCCTCCTCAGTGGACACGTACCACTGGTTAGGACCAACCCAGAAAGCCTATAGGTGGGCATTCCACCTACAGATAAGATGTCTCAAAAACACACCATGACCCTTTAGGGAAGTAGCCTCCTCATAGAACTTGAGGAGGCCTACCTACCTTAGGAGCCCCTAGGTAGCTGCTATGATAGGGAGAGGGTACGCATCTCTCTCCCTATTTCATGCCTCCCACAGGCGAACCATGTTATACTGGTCCGCCTATTGTTGTTGTTGTTCCTCCTCTTCTCTCCTTTCACGTCTTTCAATGATTGACATATTAAATACAATTTTTTTATTAAATGAGACATTTATTTAGGAATATACATATATAATTTTTTGAGGAAAAAAAAACTGTCGGTGCACCACAAAAAATAGGCATGCATCGGTATCGGTGTGTCTTCTTTTGTTGCGCACCGGCAACGGTGCACCAGAAAATGTTCACTGCACCGGCTGCGGTGCACTTGAAAATTTTAAGCGCACCATTGACTATGGATGGTGTCGGGAGTGTGGTGTGCTGACCAAACTCTACGCCCTGAGGCGTATAGTTTGGTTAGCGCACCAACCTCCTGAAATCATTACATAGTCAATGGTGCAGTCCTTTACCAAGCCGCACCGCTGACCTTGTCGAAATGCGGAATGCGATGCGCTAAAAAAATTACCCTCCTTGGGGTGGATATTTAAGTCAATGCACCGCATTTACGCTATTCCACATGGTCAATGGTGCGGCCGGGTAACTGACCTCACCACACTTTTTTTTAAATTTTAAAATAATACGGTGCACCTTTAGTACTGAGCCAGAATCGGTGTGGATACCATTTTCACTAGTTGCGGTGCGGCTTGTAAATTTACAGGTAACACCATGAACCGGTGCGAGCCGATCGGCTCGGGCGCACCGCACGACAACTTTTTTTCTTTTAAATGGTTAATTTTAAGTTAATTTGAAATTCTAATCTACTAAAAGGATTAATTATGGAAAAACAAGAAAAATACCTGTACATTTGGCCGTCAAGGAGGCATATTGGCTGTAGAATTTGGAAAAGAAAATTTGCCCACCGTTTTGTAAAGTTCAAGCTGGAGATTGGTGGGCAATGCACAACAGCAATGAGTGTAATGGGTTCAATGGGAGCACCGATGTCAAGGCAGCTCAGACAAGGATAAATTGCACCGATGCTTGAGAGCTATGGAGCACTAAGAAAAGTGAAAAAATATGGTTTTTTGGCCGTATATTTTTTTTATTTAACCCTGTTCTGGTGCGCGGGGTTTTATAGGTGCCTCAGTGCGGTTGCTTAAGACCGCACTGGGCAGTTTTTGTTTTGGCGCAGGTTTTTATGACGCACCAGCGCAAAATATTTTTAAAGCACTGGTGCACTACAGTAATAAGACGCACTGGGTGGGTGTGTACGGAGCACACAATGTCTGGTGTGCCAATGTTTTTTGTGCACCGGTGATTTCTCCTGTTGAATGCACCAATGTGGTTTAGGATGATAAGCGCACCGGACGAAAAACATCCTCAAAAACCTCCACCCACCAACCTCCTCTGGTAACCTCCGTTAGAAATGGATGTTTGGGGTATTTTTATAACGAGTTCCTCAAAAACATCCGCTATAGGGTCTTTTCCTTGTAGTGTCCAATTTCTGGATCTCTTGTGACTGCAAGGTCATACTTTCCATGGCCTTTAACAACTATTATGTCCCACTAGATGCTCCAGTAGTTGTGGGAACATCTGATGGAATTGTTGAAATGGGAACAACTTCCAGTGGGATGAGTGCCACTCGGGCTGCTTCTTCTTTTTCCTTCCGTAGCTTCTCCATCTCGTTTTCCATATGTTTGATTTGGGTGGACTGTTCCACAACTAACTTCAATAGCTCCGCCTTCTGTGACCAATATTCCTCAATGACTTTGGCCAAGGGGTCTTCTGTTGCTGGCACCTTGAGTTATTTCCTGAGGGATGCTATGTCAACATTATTCTTTTTCAAAACCTCCTCCACAGCTTGAACATTAGCTATATCATGACCCAGTTTCACTATTAAATCTTCTAAAGACTTGATCCTTAAGTATTTAGCCATGGAAGATATATTTTCTATCTGGAGTTGTGATTGAGCATTGGATAAGTATAACTGCAGCTTTGACAAGCTCATAACAGTACTTGTAAAGGTGGAGGCCACCATCTCTCCAGTCTGCTTGTGTAATTCCATTTGGTTAATCAGATGGATGTCCTTGGCATTAAATTCGAATGTTGCCTTCTTGTAATCTCCTGCTCCTTGGGGTCGTGGGACCAAGGCTTCTATAAATGCCATCTAAATCCTTCCCTTCTCAGTGTCAAAAGTAGATAGTAGCCTTCTTTGTGAACTTGAGGTCTGATTCTAGAATTGATTGTATGTGTTACTCTTCAACACCTCATTCCTTAATTTTATTTCCTTGAATGTGTCATAAAATGATTTTTCTTGGCCTTCTATGGCAAGTCTAGAAGTGGATGTCTGCAAGGACTCTTGATTTAGATACATTATGGTTGTAGATGTAGGGGAGGCCATTGTTTGACCACCCACTAGAGACGACCCAGGGGTGTCTGTAATATGAACTATTGTTTGCTGCACTGATTCTCCTCCTTGATCAGTATCCATATGAACTCAGACCCTCTTCCTATATCTCAGTTTGAATTCTTTACCAGAGGTATCAGTCACCGAAGGTGGATGATCCTCTCTTGGCATTTTTCTCCCTACCTCTTTCTCTTGCTCTTTCCCCTTGTATTATTTTCATTCTGCATTCTTCCTTTCTTGTGGTGTTGGGGTCTGGAGGCCTGGAGTGGAGAACACTTGTTCTTCCTCTTCTTGGAGGGTGTTGGGCACCCATTCTATTTGATTGGCATACTACTCAATTGAAGGTCTATGTGTATGAACATAGGGTGTAGATCTGTTTTCCACCCTTTTCCTGGAGATAATCATTGCAGGGTCATAAGACCAAGTGAAACTGTGGCTGAAGCCCATCTCTTTCAGTATCTTTTCTGCCTCCTCTCTTGCTGCTCTACTGTTACAGATGAAAGGCCCAATTTTTGTCTTGATCTTGAACTGAGCCTTCTTCTTTGCAGAAACAAAGTGGAGCTCATCTGCATGTATCCTTTGCCTTATGTATTCTAATGCAAAGACCCTCATGGAGAGGAACTTTGGAAATTTGTAAGGGGCTAGCTCATTTCCAAATATCTATGTAATTTTGGTATAAATACCAATATGTTGTCTTCACTTGCTCTGTTAGCTACATGGTATTCCTGATTTCTTCATTTATCCTAGGCTCTGTTGCATTGCTGAGTGTGCTGATGGCTAGGTGCACAAACAAATATACAAAATCCTTGTATGTATAATCTTTCTGATATTTTAATAGCAGGGTGGTGCAGAAAATGACAGATTGAGGCTCATCATCTTCATTTACCTTGGCCATCTGAAATTGAAACCTTATAGATTGGAAATGGACAAACATATATACCAAAATAGAGGAATATTTGAAAACCTCCTCTGTATTAAAATTTAAAAACTATTCAAGAATGGCCTCTGCAAGAAACTGGGCATAGTTAAATAGGACTATGGGTTTAGCATCTGGGGAAAGAGTGGACTAAAAACCTATCACAACTTCATCTACCCATTGATCAGTGTGATAACCCAATAAATAAGATAAAACAAACATAATGTGCTTGGTCCTATCAAAAAAGATAGATGAGGGATAAGGAGGGTTCTTTATAGGAATTGGGGTATCAGGAGCCATGGAAAGCTGCAAAGTTTTGGCCATGCTGGCAGGTCAAACTTCTGATAACATTGTCTAAGGGCTTCATACCAGAAAGGGACCACTTGTTCAGGAGTGGGGGCCTGCATCATCTGTTGGATGGATTGGGCATTGATTACGAACATGATTTCTCTTGTAGGGGTGACTATGGTCTCTTATTAATGTCATAACAGATTTGGCACTTCCTGATGAACTCTGGGCAAATATGGGTTTTTGGAAAGATTTAAAGAGGTAGTTGGATCTCCCATAGGCTAATTTCATGGGCTCCTTCGAGAAATCTATCCTCAAGCCAGCAATAGACATCGAAAAATCGAATTCCGACTGAGTCTCATGGATTTTATAGTCTCTGTCTGCTAGTGCCAAGTGATCCAGGTCCACTTATGGGTAGACCATAGGATTAAAAGGCTGTTAATCTAGCTTTGGAGGCATCTCTTCAATTATTCTTCTTTCACAACGTGAAATGGAGAATGGGATGTCAGAGGGGGGAACCAAGAAAGGGAAATGGTTACAGATCAACACTGCAGAAGGGATATGACAGAAGGTGATAGTGACTGGGATTGAATAGTCTAAAGGAGCCCTGTAATCTGGTTCGTAGAGTGATGAAAACTCTTCTTTGATGGACAAATGGCTCTTCGACAACGGTTTGCACAATGCACACTTTCTCCAATAATACCTGCAAATTCAAATCCTGCGGTGATCCAGGTGGATATCGGTGGCCACCCACCTATTCCATTTGGACCAGCACCATCAATTCTTGCAGCTTTTCACATTCAGCACAACTTACTATTTTTAGCAGTTTTTCAGGACCTGAACTTCCGGAGCCGTTTTGAGGCCCTAAACGACGTTTTTTTGGTATAGTTTTACCAGCAAATTTGATCATCAAATTCGTCTCGAAATTTTTAGTCCTCGGATAGAGCGTTATAATGATGTATCATGTGCGTCAAACGGAGATAGTATGCCAAAGTTACGTCCCTGGGAAGTTGAAACACCAATTTACCCAAACGGGGCCGATAGTTTTGGCGCTTCATCTCCTAGGGTTAGGTTTTTGGGATGTTTAGGGTTCTTCATTGTTTCTCAATAATAAATAGGCCCTCGAGCCTCATTGTAACTCAGTTCAGAGGCCTGTAGCCGCCACATCTCTGCTCAGAGATAGCTACCAATGCCCTAGCTAGTGTTATTTCTATTTTGTCTATAAGAAAATTTCAGTTCTTTGATATTAATGAAATGAAGTGTTATTTCCGCTGCATCTCTGTATTTATGGTTATGTGTTTATTCTGTTGCGTTCCTGCATAAATCCGGATCATGCGGCAGTTTGACAATAACTGATAGAGTAAACTCTGCAATTATGCTATAATTTGGCTTTAAAACAGTGATGTGGTGGTGTGGGGGTGGTGCAAGTTTGTTGGATAACGACCTGACCCTTTATGGCGTAAAAAATTTCTTTAACGGGATGGGATGTGATTTGAGTGAAGCGGACAAGCGAGAGCCAACATGGCGCGAATGGTACAGGCAATGGTCAAAGGTGCAGTGGTTTGGTGGGTGGCACAAGGGTTTTTCAGAGGGGGTGAGAGTGGTAAATGGTATTGGAGAGGGGGGGTGCAGAAAAGCGATGAGAGCGACACGTAGCCGAAAATGCGGTATGAGATACCACCCATTTCAGACCCCCCTCCTTTGTTAACCTTCGGTGGATGTGGGGAGACCGAAAGGCGTTGTGAGCCATACGATGCGTGGAGGTGAGCGGAGATGGCGGGGAGTTGCGGGAGGTTTAGCACAGACATGACGTGGCAAGGAAAGTGGGTCCACCCACAGCTCGCAGATCATGGATTTTCTTATGTACTGTGGGATGTAAATCTTTAATTTTGTGATTTGCGATATGCAAGAATGACGTGGCAAGGTACATGTGTGTCCGCCCACTGCCCATAGGTCACAGATTTTATTATGTGCTGCGGGATGTAAACTTTAAACTTTTCGATTTGTGATATGTGCTCAGGTCCCACCTGCTTCACAAATCGCACTTCGAAGCTTTTGTTATGATCTTGTGCGCTTATCTTTTGGAACTTGCGATGTGCACTGTTCGATCAGGACCCACTGCATCGCACATCGCACTTTGGCGATTATAAAACTTACCTCCCGTAGTTGTCCTTTAAATTTTGCGATTTGCGATTACGATCGGGTCCCACCTGACATCGCACATCACACTTCACAGTTTTAACATTTTACCTTTCCAACTTATCTTTTAAGATTTGTGATTTGCGATCGGGTCCCACCGGCACCGCATATTTCACTTCATTGACTTTAACATTTACCTTTCGTGCCCATCCTTTAACATTTTGCAATTTGCGATTGCGATCACGTGATGGACCCCATTACAAGCTTCTCTAAGCGGACAAGTGAAATTTAGTTAAGAAATGGTAAAAATACTGAACCATAATATGAAGGATTTCAAAGCATTCGAGGTGTATACAAGGGAAATATGGGTCCCGCCAGTCTCGCATATCGCACTTTGACAATTATAACATTTACCCTTGGGCGCTTATCCTTTGAATCTTGCGATTTGGGCCCATACAACCAGACTTCAACTCTTTTTTTAGTTTCTAATGTCTTTGTGTTCAAATCATCCAGATTACGAAGGGGTAGTTCAACAATGAGCGGTATTACAAAGAGGGGATGCGAATAATATGTGGAGGTGAGTGGGGATGGTGAACGTGGATGCAACGAGATAGGTGATGTGAGGTGGAGTCGGGGTATGAGAGTCGAGGGAGTAAAAATGAAACTTAGGATAAGAGAAATAACAAAGGGGCGGGGTAAAAAGGATACGCAATGTGGTCGGGGACTTAGGAAACAAAAACATACCATAAGATCCCAAATTTGACAAAAAATCATCCCTTTTTAGATCTTCAAAGCAAACTTGAACCTTTAAGTTTGATTTCTCTTCAGTTTGATTACAGGAAAACAATCAAGAAGTTTTTAGGTTGCATATCTATAGCATGAACTTTGCATTTCTCCTTTCTCAACAAATCTACCTGCCCAACTTACAATTCCTATCATTTTTTCTCCTTTTAGGGTGCATTTAGACTTGCAAACCCTGACATCATTTTTTCTTTTTTGAATTTATAACCTATCACCTATCCCTTACTCCTCCTATTGGTTCAGATTAAGCTGTTGAACCAATTTCATTTTCTACCTACCTACTGATAAGCCAAGATTAAACAATTTGGCATATCCTCATTCTCCAACCTATCAGCAGAAAATTCAAAATTGTACAATCATGCTTAAGCTATATGATTTAAAAAACATTTCTAAAAATTAGTGGCATTTTGATTTGTAGCACTTTCAGAAATATTTGTTTTTGTGTGGGGCTTTCTTTTTCCTTTTTTCAATACCCTCTTTTCTTCTTATTTTTTCTCTTGTTATCTTTCTTCTAAAAATACTTTTGAATATTGAAATCTATGTACAATATGAAAAATTTGCAAAGAGGAAGGACACAATCACCTTGTGATACTATAAATTACAGGACTAACAATATCTATTCTTCACTATGGCCTTTAAATCACTTCAAAGTGATTATTCAAGTAAATGTTATGAACAATTAAAAAATACACACCTTTTTCTTGCTTTTGAGGAGCTTAATATTGAAGCTATTGTATCTTTGTGATATCGGGTATCCAAGATCTTAAATTCAGTCCTGTGGTAGCCCTCTGAGTCTTCTTTCCAATTCCACAAGTCAGACCAAATTTGGATTCTTCAAGATAAAGTTATTCCCAATATCCCACGATGAATTTATTATGCACTGGTTCAGTAGAGCGAATTTGTACGGAGTGCCACATGTTATTGTTTCTACCTTCGGCCCTGAAAATGCTACAAAAAATACTACAGTCCCTGCAATGTTAGCCACTTTTAAAATTTAATTTGTATGCTTGTAGAGGAATTTATGATGATTTTCCCAAGGTTAGCTATTATAGCCGAAATTATGGAGCATGTAAAAACCCTAAATGCTTCAGACCATATCTTAGAAAATATAGTGAACCAAGCTTTGAACTTTCTATAGGATGTTCATCATGATTTCGGTTCCATGTGGTAAAAATTTCAGCTTCTTAACCTTTGTAGAAAAAATGTTATAGCGAAAATTCCAAGATGGTCTGTTTACAGCAAAAAAACCCTAGAATCCAAAGCTTTGATGCCAAATGTTATGCAATCAGCTCAAAAAATAGAAGAAAAGATAGATCAATGACTTAAAAATTAGCCTCTTTGAGGGGGAAACCTCCTTTACATTACATAAATGAACAATTCTTGGAAGATACAAAGGAAAAGACTTCCTTTGTATATATGAGAGTATAAAGGGTCACAATATAATCAAAACCTACATAACAACAACAATGTAAGGGAAAAAAATAAAAATAGTGGGCTTCTATGGGGAACAACAATAACAATATGGGGGCACAAAAAAAACATTAAGGGGGCTACACTAACAATAAAAATAATGGGGATACGCTAGTATTATAGGGACCTTGCAAGCCTGTTGGGTAGACCCATACTTGTAACATTTAACCTACTTAAAATTTCCCTGACCTACCACCAACTTGCACTGACTGACATTAAAGGTTGTGGAGTGGGTCATAGAGATATGGTGATATAATTTCAATTTCTCAAGAAATTTAATCTAAATCAAGAGACACAATTCTATTGTACTTCTCTATGGAAAATAATTCACAATTTAGAACAACATTTGCAAATATGCATCAATCACATAAACAAGTACACAAATTTATCTAGGGGAAACCAACTGGTAAAAACCATTTAAGCTTTCTTGCATTAATCAAATGAATAAATAATCTATTACAATTTCTAGCTCGCTCTAAGCTCAACCTGCAAAAGAATAATTGTTCTATCTTCTCAATGAGAAGCTCTGACCCATATTTAGTCAATTTCTACATCCACCTGAGCTCCAATTTCCTTGCGCAAATCATGAGGAAATTAACCCCTATTCTTTAGGAATTTCCTGCAAAATTATTGCACAATTCCCAAGGATTGATCATTGATTGCATGCAACACTAGTACACTCAATACTTTTCTACAACTGATGTTACAGTGCCTTGGAATCTCCACCACAAATGAGAAATTTGAATTCCTTGCATGCATGAGCTATTTTTGGTTGATTGATAAGCTAACTAGATGTTATCTGAGTTAGAATATTGTCCCACTACATAACTAACCTCCAACTAGTTCTATTAACTGTTAGAACTAGTTTAACTGAGTACAACTAGAAATAGTTGAACTGGATTGTTATAAATTAGCAATCACGCATGCATAAATGAACCCCAAGCCCTCTAACTCAAATTTACTGACCTAACTGAGTGACAAGAGCCATGTCACCTCAGTTAACTACCTCAAAGTTCTATTTTGATGTGGAAATTTCGAATTTTCTCAATTTGACCAAGGCTAAGTCAAATTAATATTTTCTTGCTACATTTTTTCATCACTCCCTCTTAGAAAGAAAGGGATTATCAACCACCCCTATCATGCACCAGTGAAACTCAAAATTTCCACTTGAAAAATCATTTTTCAAGATGTCAACATCTTGTTCCTTTGTTGGAATGTATTATCGAAACATTATTCTCCTCTACACATAATCCCATAAATGATGATACCGAATATCTATATGCTTGTATCGATTGTGAAATATCAGATTTTTAGAGAGCTTAATGTAACTACGATTATCACAATAGATCATAGTTCAATCCATTTCCTGACCAAATAGTCCCACAAGTATGTTTCTCATCCATATTGCCTCACATGTTGCTTGACTTGTAGCCATGTATTCGGCTTCTGCTAAGATGAGCGCCACATACCTCTGCTTCCTATTGTACCATAAAATTGTTGCGGACCCAACACTGAAAATTACACTTGATGTACTCTTTTGGTTAGATGGACTCCCTACCCAATATGCATTTGTGAATCCACACAACTTCACTTCCTCTGTCTTTACGTACTATAATCCATACTAGGTAGTGCCTCTGAGGTACCGTAAAACATTCTTTGTTGCATTCCAATACAATTTGGTTGGCCTAACCATAGCTTGGCTCAGCCAGTTGATTTCATTGCACATATCTAGTTGTGCGGTCACAAGATACATCAGTGAAACCACTAGCTGTCGGTAAATTGTAGCATCAACCTCTTCACCTGAAATGACATTCTCCTTCCTCTAGTTGGTTGCTAGAGGTGTTTGCATGGGCTTACAACTCTCCATTAAAAATATCCACAATATCTTGATGGTATACTTGCATTGAGACACAAACAATTACCCATCGCCTTTCCATACTTCCATCCCGAGGAAGTAGTGCATGAGACCCTCTCAATACCCTAAGTACCTCGCAATATTAAATCATCAACATAAAATACAATGATAATCATCAACTATTTTTTCTTAGTGGTTTAAAATAAATTTAGTGCTCTAAAAGAATTTTTATTACCCTTCAAAAACAACTTACTAGTAATTTTATGGCAAAATTAAGAAGAAAAAATGCCCAATATCAAAACGTTTAGTCTAAACTCTCTTTTATATATATATATATATATATATATATATATATATATATTCTTAAAAAATATGATATTTCTATTAGAAGTATAAGAGTGGGATCTTCTTTGTGATTGTGTTTTCGAATATAACCTTGCTAAGTTATAAACTTTCTGTTAGAAGCTAGCTTGTTTATTGTTAGCCCCTAACTTAGGGGTTATAATAACAACAAAACGGCTTTGACTTTAAACGTAACCTAAATAATAGTCACCAATTACCAATTCCTTTATATGTAGAAAATGTCACATTAACATCTCGGTAGTCACGAATTAATAATTTGTTTACATGTAAAAAATGTCACATTAATATAAGAATGTGTCGGTTCTTAAATTCAACTATAATTTATTTTTATTTTTTTGCAAAATTATGTTTGTTTTTGCAAAATAGGTTTGTTGGTTTGTTTTTGCTTTGGTTTTTTTTGAAATGTTAAGTATATATATGGATTTAATGTTAAAAAAAATGAAATGTTTGCCTTTTTATTTTGAAATAAAGTTTTCATAATTTTAATTTAATTATTAATAATGCATAAATAAATGGTAAGAACCGAATCTTTATGGAATTTGCATTGAGTATTGTTAGTAATAGTCAATATAAAGAGTTAAGATTTATCTCAAATGTAGTTATGCTTTTTTTGTTTTTAAATTTAATTTTAAAAAAGTATTATAAAATTAAAACACACATATATATTTAGACTTTCAAGTAAGTTATGCATTTTTGGATATATTATATTGATAAACTATAATATTGCAATAAAATTTATATATGAATTAACAATTTCATAGTAAAATAGAGATGAATCCTCATGGTTAAGAATCTTATATGTTCTTTTAAATGTATATATTATATATGTTTAACTCTTACTTTAATTTTTTTTTATAACTAACAATAATTTAAAATAAAATTATAATATTGTTTTATTTTGGTAATGTTAAATGGATTATAATGTAAGTGTTTTCATATTTATCATGGATAGGGTAGTCTAACTAATAAAGGGAATAGTTTTTTGGAATACAATTTTTAATAACATTGTGATTTTTTATTATTTAAAATGCATTGTGAAAGTATAAATAAATTCAACACCAGATAAAACCCCAAAAACACTTAATCTTTGTATATTAAACCACTTAAAATTGTAATTTTCAAAATGCTCTACCAAATTTTTGAAAAAAAAATTAATTAATAAAAAAATTAGAAAAATAGTTATTTTATTTATTAATTAAACCAAACATTTTCCTGCACTGTAACCAGAAGTCCTCCTTTCATTCCATACTCGATGCGTTCTCTCAATCTCTTCCCCATGTTTCTCCGCATCTCTGGAACAACGCATCCATTACTTCTTCTCCGAAATGGTATTTCAGCAGACATTCCATCGCTACTCATAGCTGATTAGCAAATTTTTTCCCAAATGTCCTTTGCAGAATTCCTACCATTGCCAAATTTAGGGATGATTACACATATGTCTCGGGAGCTCCTTTCATGGGAATAATTCCTACCATTGCCAAATTTAGGGATGATTACGCATATGGGACTCGTTGCATATGGAAGAAGTTCCTAGGGATTGTTGGTTTCATATTTCATATTCATGGAATAGGTATATTTCGAGTTTTTGAGTTGATCCTCACTTCGTCGTTGAGGTCTTTAACAAGCTTCGTTCGCTGGACAAAATGTTGCCTTGTTATTTCTTCCTAAAATATGGTAGAAAGAGACCCCTTCCAAGTGTGTTAGTTGGGATCAAATATGAGTTAAGATTTATAATATATCTACATTGTTGGAGCTTGAAACTATCACTAGCTAGTTTATGAGCAAGGGTGAATCACCTAGAATTATGGCGTGATTTGTTTCTTTTTCATGAAGGATTGTAACACCCAAAAGAAGAGCATAGGATTTAGATCGATTATTGGATTCGTTTCCTCGGCCTCATTACAAAGTAGTTCATTCTTCTCCTTCGAGAGTGATAATGACACCCCCTACTCAAGCCTTCCTTGGGTTGTGTTTGGAAGCTCCATCAAAAAAGAGGCAGAATCTATTTTTATCTTTTATAAAAACCAGGAAGTCTTGTTCTTTCATCCTTATTTATCATTACATCAGAGAAGGTGGTTCCTTTGGAGGGTTGTGGATATCTTGATCAATCTTTGAGAGGACAAAATGGAACCATTGTAACTCTGCTTCCTCCAATTTTTGGGGATCCAGCTTGTTCTTTCCTTTTGATAAAATAACTTGTGGTTAGCCCCCAAACTTTGGCCATAGTTTTCAATTTTTTGGGATTTTTTTATTCAAATATTCTCTTGCTCGTTGCTAACCAAAATTTTCAGTAGAGAGATGTTGGGAGATTGAGCCAAAAGTGTCTGATAAGAGTTTTCTTTTTAAAAGGGAAACAATAGCTTATGTTCTATTGAGTGAAGAATTCAAGAAGAGTTAGATTAAAATTAACATGGACTAAAAGGGGGTAGAGTAAGTATTTCCAACATGCTTGAGAAAATAAGAATAAGATAAACAAATGTTGTATTGACTCTTCTAAATGCATACATAAGGGGCATCTTGAAGGTCCCTAGATATTGCACTTCCTTAATTTTTTTTTTTTTGTCAATATCTTTCCCCTAAGAGGAGTCCAAGTGAATAATTTGATCTTGGGTAAGCATTCAAACTTCCATATGATTTTCCAATATGTCCAAACTAGTTGTTGGACTTGCTCCTCTTGAAGTGCCTCGTATCAACTTTTGACTGTGTAGACTTTTCCTGAAAAATACCATTTCAATCCCTCCTTACAAGTGTTTAGAGTTAGAGAAACACCTTTTAAATTTTATATTAATAGGCTCTAGAGATGAGGCATTTTAGCTGGGAGAGGCGAGGGTTTCCAATCCTTCCAAATTGATCTATCATGCTCCCAAAGATATATTTGTACCAGATGGGAGATACCTCTAGTTGTACACCAATTCCTTAGAGACTGAAGAGCGGGCATGGTGGATAAGATTGGTTTGCGTAGGATACTTTCTTCCCATAAGTCTATCTCTATTCCATTCCCTGGAATTCTAGATGTATGAAACTTTATTAGAGGGAGAGTCTTTTTACAAATTTTCGAGATTGATAAGCAAGCTCAGAGAGGAACATGAAATTTGAGGAGATATTGTATGGAAGTGGAAAAATATTTTCCTTCAAGAACTATTGAAATTTGCAAGAATAAATAGTGAAATTTGCAACAAGAAACAATGAAATTGGCAACCAGAAAGGACAAAAAGTACACACACATCAGTGAGGAAATTTAGTGAGGAATTTTAGTTACACGTAGTAAGGTTACACACTCGTGAGGGATGTGGGTGTCTAACTTATTTTTCCCTTAAATAAATTTGACAATAAATTGTAATTTCATCTCATAAATACTTGTATCAGTTAACTAAATCATGATGACTGAGTTAACTCAAGAAATTCGAGTTGAGGGTTTAAGACGAGGCATGTAGAGTGATCCTAATATTTTGGGGGTCTAGTTGCAGTTAATGCACTAGTGGGGTGCAGGTGTAATCAATTAACTCAATTAATTGAGTTAACATCAGTTTAACTAGTTCTAACTGAGTGATGAATTAGTGAAAGGTCGAGTGAATTAAATTAAATTAAATTCACAAGTAGTGATCAATGAGATACCTTATAATTCACTATTAATAGTTGCATGCATGTCAATTGTGAGGATGAACTAGTTGAGACAGAGGTTAAAGAGAACATAACTATCAGTTGTATTATTAGAGAATTGCCTGAGTGCAATTATAAAGCCATGAGGAAGCCATGATAGATTGCACAATCAAGGAAGGCTAATTTTCTATAATATTCCAAAATTAGCATGCAGCTAATTGGAATATTAATTTTTTCTAATATCACTTAGGAGATAAATAAATGGGTAAGGAGGCCTATGCATTGCATAAAAATAAATAAAATCCCTCATAGTGTGAAAAGGGATATTCATAAGAGCTGGATTTCACACCCTCAAGTGTGAAAGAGGACATTTGCATGAGGACAAGGTCAAGTTTGACCAAGTCAACAGAGCTGGGATAAGAGGTGGAGAACACTTGGAGAGACAACGCAATATGAATGGGAGGGATATTCTTTGGTGAAGGAAACCCTAATGAGTGGGACCCATGGTGAGAGGGCTTTCACTTGTTTAAAAGGAGGGCAAGGCAGCCATTGTTATTCATGTTATGGATTATTGATTTTATGGTCTGGTTAGACTATTTTGCATTCTCCTGTTATTTAACAGAGTTGTAGTGCTGCATTGCACAAGGCATTCCTCTTTAGGAATTCCTTCTCCTTTCAAGAGATGCCTCTTGAAGGAGTTTTCTCTTCATTTCTCCACATTTAGGCTTCGGGCCAAGCATCCTCCTTCAGCTACAGCGCAGTTTCTGTTTAGAGCTGGGTTGTGTTGTAGGGTGTTGCAATGGAGGTTAATCAACACCGCTTCCAGAGCTTATTTTTCAGAGGAGAAAGCCTTTTTTCCTTTGGAGGATCAGTGAGGAAGCATCTGGGTTGTGTTAGAGTCAGCCTTTACAACTTTCCTACAGTGATCAAACATACTCTTACAAAGTGATTTTAAGGTGTCAAGGTCAAATTTTGTCATTTCAAAGAGTCTTCAAGCAAAATTTGGTCACTAGGCATTAGGTCTAGGGTTTGTTTTCACTCTTTTCAAAGTTGTCCAAATGTCGGTCCATGTCATCATTCAGCTGAGTGTACCATCATTCAGAAGGTTTTCATCATCATGTCAGGTTCCATTGGGTCATTTTACATCTTTTTCATGCTTCAGTTGTGCCTTGGTAAGGTCCATTTCCCTCACCTAGGGTTTTGGAGGTAATTTCTCTTGGATGGTCAAATCATCGAAAAAATTTGTATCCTGATGTTCATACACCTTCCCCTATCATTAATTTACCTTATTAAACACTTCCCATCACTGAGATCCCCCAAATTCCTCATTTTTGCACAAATCCTAGTTTCTTGCCACAACTTGGCAATTTTCTAGGCTAGGCCTGTGTTTTTCCCTTTTGGACCCCTTCCCCTCACTCAATCTCTGATATTCCACTTTCCCCTGCTTCCTAACATCCCCCCCTACTTCCCAAAATTTCCCCAAGAATTTAGAAGCCCCTTATCCCCTTCATTTCGCTTCATTTCGACAAAATCCCTTGTTTCACACATCGGGATAAGTTTCACTCAAAAGATGTTTCAGAGCAATCAAAGATGAATTTTGGAAAACTGAGAGAGGTTTTTGTCCAAAACATCCCAAGGAAGAAAAACCTCTTTCACTTTTTACACAGGTATCATGGTTTTAGAGAAATGTCAAAAATACCGTTGCCTCAGGAGAATTGAATGCACCTCTGAAGTGACCTTGGGAAAATCAATATTTCTCCTAGCATGGTTGGCTAAATGACTTTCTTGATGAGTCAAAGGATAACTATACAAAAATATATTTCCAATGAGCTATCATGAGCTCAATTTGGAGTTGAGGAAGACCTTCAAAAGTTGACTGCAACAGCGCTCTGCCTTGAGGCAGCCTCATTGTGCTCATTTTGACAAGTTTTGGGAGATTTGATTTCTGACAAATAAAATGAAGTCTAAATTGAAAAATTCCACTTGGGTTCGAAATTAGACTCCGAGATCTTTCCAACGAGCCATCACAGGCTCAATTTGGACACCGGGAAGGCCTCCAAAAGCCTCCTGCAAAATGCACTATGTAGCGCGCTACCCATACAGGAGGCGTGCTACCCATATAACGCCTACAGCTCGTGTTAAACCTCAAGTGCGCTACCCATATAAGGCGCGCTACCCATACAGTGACAGAGCCAAAAAATTTTGTCTTTGCGTCTAATTTCGAGCTCAAATGCCTCCATCCACTTGTAAACAGGTTTTTAATCATTGCTCAGTGATTTTTGAAAGAGATTTTGGTATTTTTTGAAGTTGGGAAACAAGCATTGCTTGAGGAGAAATCTATAAACCCTATGTTCATAGAAAATTCAATTCCCAGGGTTTTAAAAGATATAGTGACAGTCTAGTGAAGGGTTTGTAAATTTTCGTGATTGGTATATGTGCTCATACCTATATTGCTTGTGGCGCCCTGGCACATTATGTACATCATCCTCATGCCTTTTTTCCATTCTACCACTGCTGTCACATCCTTTCATGTTGACTTGTCCATATAGTCTCATGTTTTCACATAGTTTTTTGCCATAATATTACCACCGTTGTCCTTGCTATTGTTTCATTGCCAAACACAAACACAGTCCATTGACAAATCCTTGGCCAGCATTACAAAGGCTGCACACTACATTTGCATTTGGTACTTATTTGTCAAAATCACTTGTGATCCAAAAACAGAGACTGTTTCTATGCCACTAAAACAGAGCTATTACCACTGTCACTTGTTTGCTTATGATGTTTTGGTACATGTGCAATATATTTGGGTTTTGAGCATACATTGAAACTTTGACTTCATTACACCTATATCAACATACATATTGCAGACATCTTGTTTTCAGAGCCATGTCAGAGACAGATTCAGTTTATGAGCAGGAGTATGATAGTGATTCCACAGCAGGGCATTACTTGGGAGGATTTCATCTCCCGTGACTTCTTCACAGCGCCACAGCCGCCTCCCGAGGTAGTTTATGATGAGGGAGAGCCTTCACATCAGCCGGACATCCCTGAGGTCGAGCATATCAGTGCTCCATTGTTTGTGACATACCAGCGAGGCCACAGGGCCTTATTTGCAGCTACACGGCGAGTATTATCTCCACCCGAGGTGGAAGGGGTCTCGCTGACTCCATCAGCAGAGCGAGTATTATCTCTACATGATGTGGAAGGGGTCTCGCCGTCTTCTTCAGCACAGGTACAGATCCAGGATAGGGGCAAGAAGCCCATGCATGATGAGGGCCCATCAGGAGGCCGAGACACGGATTTCACGATCATTGATGTTGATGCGAGCTCTCCTAGATCAAAACTGAAAGAGATCATCCAGGAGCAAAGGGCCGAGAATGACATGCTGAAAGATAAATTGCAGAAGGCTCAGTGGGTGATAAACTACCTGGAGCAGTGTAACAAACAGCTAGAGGATGAGCACACACTTTATGAGCTGCGTCGAATCCGTGAGGATCGACAATTGGCCCGGAAGAGGCCTAGTGATATGACACCGGCTAATCGAGATTCTTGCCTCACGCATGTTAACATTCATCTGGAGAAGTTGTTGGCAAAGGCCAATAGAGAGAAAGACATGCTTCGCCACATGAAAGGTCATTATTGGGCCCGCATGCATGTATGCAAGGCAAGAATGAAGATTCTGAAGAGGAGGTTGAGCGAAGCACTAAAACGGCGGAAAAGGCCTGATCCACTCCGGATTTTGGCCGAGGCTTCGTTGGCTGGGCATGATACATGATGGAGGGTCTTCGCTCCGAATTTGAGAAAATTCGGAGAAATTTTTGTCATTTTGAAATATTTTGGTCCAAAAACAGATTTTTCAGCTATACGAGTAGCACGTCCACATGCTCACTTTTGTTTGGGACACTTGCTGAAGGAAATATTTGTATTTTTGGGTTTTTCATGGTAAGTTATGCATGCTCAGGCATTGCCGAAGCATTTCATCAGGTTCTGGATGGTCAAAAGGCCCAAAAACACCATGAAAACCACCTTGCTGCCACCTTTTGCACCAGCAGGAAGTACTTCTGGGAGAATGAAGTTTTGGAGGCTTAAATGAGCTCCAAATTGGGAAATTCCACTTGGGTTGGATAGAACACATCCAGGGCTTTCCAACGAGCTATCATGAGCTCAATTTGGATGCCGAGAAGTGCCTCACAATCAGGCTGAAAGGCGCGCTACCCATATAGATTTTTGGCTGATTTTTCAACTTCCAGCTCAGAATTTCGGCCAGTTGGGACCAGTTTTGCTTGTGGATGAAATTTTTGGGTTTTCATGATGTAAATTGATGGTTGGCATGTAACTTTGGCTCACTTTTACCTATTCTAGAAGATTCACTCTCAAAAAAGTGAAAATCCAGTAAATGAATCAGTTTCCACTCTTTTAGAGGCAAGTTGTTAGCTGCCTAGATTTTAGCTCCTTGATTAGAATTTGGTTGAAACTGATCCCCGAAGAAGGAATTCGACCCCTAGAGGCATGGGAGGGGGTTAGATTGATCTATATATTGTAATTTCTGAGACACTTTCATGGTTGGACTCTTGGGAAGATTTTGGCACACTATTGTACATATTTTTCATATTTTGGCTAAGGAAAGATCAGAGGTTTTGCAGCACCTGTTGGGATTCTTGTGGCTTTCAGTTCTTGATGGTGTTTTCTCTCAGTTTATTGTAATTTATTTCATGTTTAATGTATTCCATCCCTTCTTATGCTTCTAAAACTAAAATGAATGAGTAGATGAGGTTGAATCCATTGTTTACAGTGCTCTGCCTTTGAATTCGTTTAGTTTTGTATGTTTTCGCCTGTTTGAAAAGGATCCATGTTCATCCTTGCCCTTTTCAGCTCCTTGTCTTTCTGATCCATCCATATACTCGATCAAAAGCATCAATACTATTGCCTACCTCGCCCCAACTCGAATTCTGCAAAGATCTGGCCTTATCCCCGGACCCAAAATTGTTTTTTCCCATTTATCCAACAAAAACCCAAAAAATCAAAATCAAACATTCCTATCTCTTTACTAGCCTAAAATCAGTATTCATTGTTCATTATAAGTCATCTCAGCCCCTTTGAAGATCCTTTGCTGAGATAGACCCGGAGAGAGCCCTCTCCTGTCCTCGTAGGGCTAGCTACGAGGCTGAGCGTGGTTTGATGTAGCCTTGAGTTTTACCTTATTTCAGCCTAAGGTAGATTTGAGCGCTAACATAGTGGCGACCATACTGGGGATGAAATTGGTTTTCTAGTTAGTGTTGATTGATTTATAGCTACAGACGGAGCCTGAAGTCACGCCAGGTAGCTTTCGAACTGCTCTTGCTCTGCGAGTGCATAGTAGATAAACACTGCTTCAGTCGATCTCCGGTCTAGCTTGTAATCGTAACACTTAACTTATAAATTTCCCCAGGACATGTATCGAGTTCAGATGTGATGGTTGATGGTGGAAAACTATCAGACATAAGAAGGCTGAAATCATTCACCTGGTGACTCCAATTCAAATTCTGGATGACTAACTCTTTCTCTGAGAAAATGGAAGGATCTTACACAAAATTCAGGTATCTAAAGTGGAATGGTATTCAGGATCTAATCTGCTTTCTTGTAAACTATTTCTTCGCTGGTCTTGAAGCTGTCCTGAAAGTTTTTCAGAATTTTTTGTATGAGAAAGGTGATCAAAATCTTCACTCGACCCATTCAAAAAGTGTAAATGTTGAGTTTCCCTTTGATCCTGGTCTCCTTACTTTTCCCACATATTATGATGACTTTCTTCAGAGTGATGAGCCAGAAAACAAAACCGATCCCACGGCTCTTGTACATGCCCCTACACCTTGTAAAATTCCAAATCGGTACAAACCTCTTGTTTTACCTTCTGTTCTTCATGCTTTCCCTACAAATTATGACCTATATCTACCAAGATTTGACGATGAATGTAACAATGTCAACGCTGAGCAACATGTGCAGAATGTTGAGACTTTTCTAGATCTTTTTGAAGTTGATGATGAAGATGTTAGTATCAGACTTTTTTCTCTTTCTTTGCAAGGCCAAGTGAAGAGTTGGTTCAAAGCCCTGCCTGATGCGAGCATTTCAGATTTCCAGAAGTTTGTTAAAGTTTTCTTTGACGGGTGGATGATCGGACAGAATTTTTTGTTGATTATAGAAGAGTATAACCAGCTGAAAAGACTGCTAGGGGAGACAGTACAACAATTTTCTGCCAGATTTAACCAAGTTTATTATTTGATGCCAGTTGATATAAGACCTTCTCCTAGATCTGCTCTCTTGCACTACCTGGGTGCCTTTGATCCGGAAATGGAGTTTCAGCTGAGAGAAAAGAATATTGCAACACTTCACGAGATGCAGAACAAGGCAGTGAATGTAGAGGCTCATTTGCTGATCCGGAGGGCAAGGTTGAAGGAAGAAGAGATGAAAAACATGGATCCGGAGAAATCGACATCTCTAGAGGTAAATCTTGACATGTTGGTAAACGCAGTAGAAGAGATGGTGCGGAAAATGACTACAAAAAATGAAAATGACATTCAAGAACAAGTTGCTGATCCAAAACATTTTGTTTCTGATCCCAGTAGTCATAGTGATTGTTTTATAGATCATTGTGAAGAAGAGAGAGTTGTTGATATGATGTGTATGTTTGATGATGTGTTTTATACCGATGAATTGCCTCAGTTTGATCAGTATGATGATGATTATGTTCTCCAAACAGAAGCTAATCTTGCAGACAAATCAGTAGCTAGTTTGTGCGAGGAGGAATTTCACTTTCAGCAGCTCGAGTACAGTGATCAACCGATGCATATCAGCTATGGCAATGATGAGGAAAGTGCAGAAAATTTTGATGTAAGTGAAGGATATTTGCCTTTTTGTTTTGATTCGTTTCAGTTCATTAGAGATAACTTCCATGCAATCAGAAATCAAATGTCAACAAGTCTTGATCTGGATCGTCTTGAGGGCAACGAAAACTTCTCATATTCAGACTTGCAGCCCCCAAAAGTCATTGATTGTCAAGTTGCAGCTGAAGACTTGGAAGGGGGCACACATGATTTAATGATTCAAGGTGACTCCGTACCTTTCTGTTTTGAATCATTTCAGCTTTTGAAAGATAAATTGCATAGTAAATCTTCAGATGAGCAGCTTGTAGCATCAGATTTGCAGCCATCCAATGCAATTGAAGGTCAGATTACAGATGAAGTTGTGGAAGACGAAATACATGATTTGATGATGCAGGAAAATTCTATACCCTTTTGTTTCGAAGCATTTCAGTTTATAAGGTAGAATCTTCGTAATATATCTCAAGAAAAAGAGGAACAGCCAGTAGGATGTCATACAGTTTCAAGGGATATAGTGCAGCAATCTTCTCAAGTTTTTGATGATCCTATTGCTTGTGTGTTGGATGATGTTTGTTGTAAAAGTTTTCCTTCATTAGCTAACCATGTGCCGGAAAATAATGTTGATGATAATCTTATTCAAAAGTTGCCTTCATTGTCTTGTCTAACAGATTTTTCATTACAAAGCTCTCATCAAGGTTTGCAGTCATATGAGGAGATTAATAAAGGAGACTTTTGCTCTGTCTGGAATCAGCGACGGAGTTTGGTATTTCATGAATTTCAGGATCCTTTTGATAGCTTGCTGCAATCACCAAAGAAAATCACCGCAGATGTGAGGAAAAGTTTAAGATCAAGGTATGGAGATTATCTGGACCGAGCTATGTTTATGAAGATCCATTCGCAGTATTCTTGCAGTCATCCAGTCAATTTATGCTTTGCAAGTTTATCAGCAGTCCACTTGGTTCAAAGTTTCCATGGGAGTTGCCTTTCAGTAGTTATTTCTCGTTGTTCATAAGAAAGCATTTGGGAAGAAATCAAACAGCAGCCAGCATGCTTTCATGGTTGCATTGGCTGTTCCATTACACTTGATCGGGTGGTGTAAAGCACAATTAGAGTAGGTTGTATTGAATAAGCTCTATTTTGAGCATATTTCCAGTTTGTCGGTTGTGTTTAAGTATCGAGTTAGTTTTTAGTTGAGTGAGATTCAATTTGTGTCGTCAAGTCATCAGTTTTCAGTCATGCATTTCAGTTTGAGATTTTTATTCCATTGCCCAATGGATAAGGCACTGGTCTGCTCTCCCAAAGATCTGTCGTTCTTGGCACCTCCAAGGAGCTACCATCCCCATTGGAGCCAATGTTAGAGTCAGCCTTTGCAGCTTTCCTACAGTGATCAAACATGCTCTTACAAAGCGATTTTAAGGTGTCAAGGTCAAATTTTGTCATTTCAAAGAGTCTTCAAGCAAAATTTGGTCACTAGCCATTAGGTCTAGGGTTTGTTTTCACTCTTTTCAAAGTTGTCCAAATGTCGGTCCATGTCACCATTCAGCTGAGTGTACCATCATTCAGAGGGTTTTCATCATCATGTCAGGTTCCATTGGGTCATTTTACATCTTGTTCATGCTTCAGTTGTGCCTAGGTAAGGTCCATTTCCCTCTCCTAGGGTTTTGGAGGTAATTTCTCTTGGATGGTCAAATCATCGAAAAAATTTGTATCCTGATGTTCATACACCTTCCCCTATCATTAATGTACCTTATTAAACACTTCCCATCACTGAGATTCCCTAAATTCCTCATTTTTGCACAAACCCTAGTTTCTTGCCACAGCTTGGCAATTTTCTAGGCTAGGCCTGTGTTTTTCCCTTTTGGACCCCTTCCCCTCACTCAATCTCTGAGATTCCACTTTCCCCTGCTTCCTAACATCCCTCCCTACTTCCCAAAATTTCTCCAAGAATTTAGAAGCCCTTTATCCCCTTCATTTCGCTTCATTTCGACAAAATCCCTTGTTTCACACATCGGGATAAGTTTCACTCAAAAGATGTTTCAGAGAAATCAAAGATGAATTTTGGAAAACTGAGAGAGGTTTTTGTCCAAAACATCCCAAGGAAGAAAAACCTCTTTCACTTTTTACACAGGTATCATAGTTTTAGAGAAATGTCAAAAATACCGTTGCCTCAGGAGAATTGAATGCACCTCTGAAGTGACCTTGGGAAAATCAAGATTTCTCCTAGCATGGTTGGCTAAATGACTTGCTTGATGAGTCAAAGGATAACTAGACACAAAGATATTTCCAATGAGATATCATGAGCTCAATTTTGGAGTTGAGGAAGACCTTCAAAAGTTGACTGCAACAGCGCTCTGCCTTGAGGCAGCCTCATTCTGCTCATTTTGACAAGTTTTGGGAGATTTGATTTCTGACAAGGAAAATGAAGTCAAAATTGAAAAATTCCACTTGGGTTGGAAAGTAGACTCCAATAGATTTCCAACGAGATATCACATGCTCATTTTGGACACCGGGAAGGCCTCCAAAATCCTCCTGCAAAATGCACTATGTAGCGCGCTACCCATACAGGAGGCGCGCTACCCATATAAGGGGCGCTACCCATATAACGCCTACAGCCCGTGTTAAACATCAAGTGCGCTACCCATATAAGGCGCGCTACCCGTTGGGTAGGCGTGCTACCCATATAGTGACAGAGCCAAAAAATTTTGTTTTTGCGTCCGATTTCGAGCTCAAACGCCTCCATCAACGTGCAAGTAGGTTTTTAAACATTGCTCAGTGATTTTTGAATAGGGTTTTGGTATTTTTAAAGTGGAAAATTAGTGAGTTTGATGTGGAAAGAGGAGAAATCTATAAACCCTATGTTCATAGCAAATTCAATTCTCAGGGTTTTAAAAGATATATGACAGTCTTGTGAAGGGTTTGTAAACTTTTGTGATTGGTATATATGCTCATGCCTGTATTGCTTGTGGTGCCCTGGCACATTATGTACATCATCCTCATGCCTTTTCTTGGCCATTTTACCACTGCTGCCACGTCCTTTCATGTTTTCACATAGTCTCATGTTGACTTATCCATATCCTCCATCGCCATAGTATTACCACTGTTGTCATTACTATTGTTTCATTGCCACTGTTTCCTATCGACAAACACAGTCCTTTGACAAATCCTTGGCCAGTATTGTAAAGGCTGTTTCATACATTACACTGTCTACTCATTTGTCAAAATTTTCTTGTGATCAAAAGAGAGACTGTCTTTAATGCCAATCCACTAAACAGAGCTATTACCACTGTCACTTGTTTTCTTATGATGTTTTGGTACATGTGAAATATATTTGGGTTTTGAGCATACATTGAAACTTTGACTTCATTACACCTATATC
The DNA here is from genome assembly GCA_034641835.2 of Pinus albicaulis. Taxonomy (NCBI): domain Eukaryota; kingdom Viridiplantae; phylum Streptophyta; class Pinopsida; order Pinales; family Pinaceae; genus Pinus; species Pinus albicaulis. The sequence continues at coordinate 1,311,720,205 of CM076578.1, read as the reverse complement.
AACGTACATATTGCAGCCATCTTGTTTTTAGAGCCATGTCAGAGACAAATTCAGTTTATGAGCAGGAGTATGACAGTGATTCCACAGCAGGGCATTACTTGGGAGGATTTCATCTCCCGTGACTTCTTCACAGCACCACAGTCGCCTCCCGAGGTAGTTTATGATGAGGGAGAGCCTTCACACCAGCCTGACATTCCTGAGATTGAGCATATCAGTGCTCCATTGTATGTGACATACCAGCGAGGCCACAGGGCCTTATTTGCAGCTACACGGCGAGTATTATCTCCACCCGGGGTGGAAGGGGTCTCGCCGACTCCATCAGCAGAGCGAGTATTATCTCCACATGATGTGGAAGGGATATCGCCTTCTTCTTCAGCACAGGTACAGATCCAGGACAGGGGCAAGAAGCCCATGCGTGATGAGGGCCCATCAGGAGGCCAGGACACGGATTTCACGATCATTGATGTTGATGCGAGGTCTCCTAGCTCGAAACTGAAAGAGATCATCCAGGAGCAAAGGGCCGAGAATGACACGCTGAAAGACAAATTGCAGAAGGCTCAGTGGGTGATAAACTACCTAGAGCAGCGTAACAAACAGCTGGAGGATGAGCACGAACTTTATGAGCTGCGGCGAATCCGTGAAGATCGACAATTGGCCCGGAAGAGACCCGGCGACATGACACCAATTGATCGAGATTCTTGCCTCACACGTGTTAAAATTCATCTGGAGAAGTTGATTGAAAAATCCAACAGAGACAAAGACATGCTTCGCCACATGAAAGGTCATTATTGGGCCCGCATGCACGTCTGCAAAGCAAGAATGAAGATTCTGAAGAGGAGGTTGAGCGAAGCACTAAAACGGCGGAAAAGGCCTGATCCACTCTAGATTTTGGCCGAGGCTTCGTTGGCTGTGCATGATACATGATGGAGGGTCTTCGCTCCGAATTTGAGCAAATTCAGAGAAATTTTTGTCATTTTGAAATATTTTGGTCCAAAAACAGATTTTTCTGCTATACGGGTAGCGCGTCGATGTGATCACTTTTGTTCGGGACACTTGCTGAAGGAAATCTTTGCATTTTTGGGTTTTTCATGGTAATTTATGCATGCTCAGGCATTTCCGAAGCATTTCATCAGATTCTGGATGGTCAAAAGGCTCAAAAACACCATGAAAACCACCTTGCTGCCACCTTTTGCACCAGCAGGAAGTACTTCTGGGAGAATGAAGTTTTGGAGGGTCAAATGAGCTCCAAATTGGGAAATTCCACTTGGGTTGGATAGCCAACATCCAGGGCTTTCCAACGAGCTATCATGAGCTCAATTTGGATGCCGGGAAGTGCCTCAAAATCAGGCTGAAAGGCGCACTACCCATATAGCTCAGTCGCGCTACCCATATAGATTTTTGGCTGATTTTTCAACTTCCAGCTCAGAATTTCGGCCAGTTGGGACCAGTTTTGCTTGTGGATGAAATTTTTGGGTTTTCATGATGTAAATTGATGGTTGGCATGTAACTTTGTGTAAGGTCCCACCTTACCCACCATTAGTAAGATAGAGAAGTAGATGTCACATAATCACTAATACTCATTTGCACAAAATCCTAAAGAATTAGTCACTGTAAAATTGTTTCCAACAAAAGGCCCTTTTTATTTTGAAAGCTTTGGATAATACAAGAAACAATTGTCTTAGTCACACTTTAGCAAATTATTAAATTCATTTTCACATTCATACCAAAAACTTGCAGACATAGGAAGCTACACCCATTAAATAGTTTATTTAAAATTTATAGTAACATAAAAACACAAGAGTAACTAAGAATTTTACACTAACAATTTATGTGCACAAAAGCTACAGCCATTCAAGATTTTTGACAAACACTTTGCATACATGCACTCTACACTCATTTAGCCCTTATGACAAACACTTTGCAAGCACGCAATTAAAAGTCATTGAGGCGTTTTGTCAAATACTTAGCAACAATGAATTTAAGATTATTCTTCAACATATTTATCTCATAAAATTCAGAATTTAAACTGTAACTGTTTCCATCTTAAAACAGGGACTAAATAATCTTAGTTTTTCAGCAAAGACTCAACAACAGGCACACATAACTCATAGCAGCAATCTGCCAAATCACCCAGATTTATGATCGGGGTTCTGAAAAGTATTTTTTTGGAATGAAATCGGGGGTTACATGACCATTAGGCACGGATACCCCCTGATGTTGGGCTGAATCGAATTCAAAACGCCCAGAAATGCGATTCTTGAAAACAACAAATTTATAGCCTAACTGTTTCATTTATGACTTTTGTCAAACATATGGAACGAAAACTTACAACTACACCTCTACATGAGGAAAAACAACCCAAAGTTATGCTACTAAGATATGCTCATTGAAATCACACATTTCTAAATCCACCATATGAGTCCTTAAAACATTTTACCATCCACAAACTAATTCATATGATTTGACAAGCTTTTTGAACCAATTGTTACAATTTGACAAACACATGGCAGCCCTGAATGCTACAGCCATTAAGGCTTTCTATCAAAATTCTGATAGTACTATTACAACAACATGAATAACAAAACATTGAATTATTAATAAGAATATGAAACATAAGCCATAACTGAAATTTATCTCCAACTTACCTCAAGCATTTGATCTTCCAAACTATATTTTAGTTGCCATTATTTTTGCATTTTCTTTTAAGGGTTGATTCTGCAATTCCTCCAAGTATATTTTGGATACATGTCTATTTTATTACTTCTGATGTAAGCTGCAAGTTAGCACTTATTCATGCATAAATAAATTGATAACATTACTCATTCACAGATTTTGTCAAACACTTTGCAAATTATCCTAAAACCATTTATAAAACATGCATCTATTAATTATTTGAAACAAAACCATAAATCATGAAATACTTACCCAAGTCCTTTGGAATAAATTTATTGCAATTACCTTCAACAATATTTGGCTTTCCTTTTTCAAATGCTACAATACCAAGATTAGTACCATAAACTACACCAATAATAACTCCAATATTGAGATCTAAAAATCCATACATATAGATTAATCTAGTCTTCATTTTTAACTAATCAATAATATTCTGGATAACATAAGCCTAAACCAAAATTAGATGCTTACAACAATTTAAATGTCTACTTTTTATTTTATGCTAAAGTTATACTATAATTTTAGTACAATTTTATTTTATGCCAATCGTTGCGAATATGATCCACCTTCGATCCCTTAACCAACTCATTTGAACCATCCGGTTTTCCACCCAACCATATCCAGGGAGAACTCCTCCCCCTGGAACCCCCGAGCTGTAAAAGCTCACAAACAGTACCAAAACCAATAGTAGAGAGATAGATGCAAGGAAAACTAAGGAATATAGTTTTCACTTCCTCTAAATACCACTCATGTTCAACCTCAATAGATACTTAGAAGATTCACAAGAAATTCAGATTTGTTTTGGAAGTAATTGAATACTCTCCATATCTCTTCCTCTCACCATATTTCTCAAGTCTCTTCCACTCTTGGCATTACCCCTCTCCCCCAAATGAGAATACATGAGACTCATATATAGGAGGAGCCACAATTTATTGTCATAAAGGAGGATTAATATGCATGCATTGTATTCCATTTAGAGGAGTGTAACTTATGCCATTAAGGAGAGGTATACATGCCCTATTTAAGGAGAGTGTAACATACGCATTAAAGTGAGTGTAAGAGGAATATTTTATGACATATATTTAATGAGTGTAAGAGGAATATTTTATGACATATATTTAATGAGTGTAAGAAGAATATGCCATTCCTTGATAAGTGCATAAAAGAGAGTGTAATGTAATATTTAAAATAGAGAGATTTACATAAAGCCATGAGAGTCATGAAGGAGAGAGGTGTGAAGTGATTGAGGAGATATAATTCCCTTTTAATAATAATATCATAGTCTCATAAAAGATAATAATAATATTAATAATATGAACGATATTGATGATTAAGTCAAGATTGAACTATTACAATTGATTAATCATAAGTTAAGTGATTTTCCTTCAAGTATACTTGTTTACCCATTGATTTGAGCTGATTTACTATTTTTGGAAAATCATACTTGAAATAGTCGGCATGACTTTCTATTTTTAGAAAGTCACTCCAAAATTGTTAGGAATGAGATCTTATTAAGGAAATTCATATGTGAGCTGCCCATGAGTGGTATTTTGGATAATAGGGATTCCTCACCCCTATTGTATGCATCTTTGTGCCTTAGTAGATTGAGGACTCCACGCCCTGATCTACTCTAAAGATCCAAGATTCCACACCTTGATCTTTTTAAATATTCAGGACTCCGCGCCCCAAACATTTCATTATAGATTCAAGACTCCACGTCTTTATATTTCATGGATTTAGGACTCCGCGCCCTAATCCTTTTATTATATATCCAAGACTCCACATCTTTATATTTCATGGATTTAGGACTCCGCGCCCTAATTTCCATGGCATCTCCTCTACTTTGCTTTGAAACTCCGCGCTTCACCTTAAGGTACTGATTGTGAGCTCATACCCATCTGATGGTTCGTTGGTAAGGTCTTCTTCCAAGACCTGCACACATCACAAACTCATTGATCAAATAAATCAAATGAATTTCATAATTAACTTATTCAAATTTTACCAAATATTGTGCATGACTTCCACAGTCATTTTGGTTTTGGAGGAATGACTTCCACAGTCATTTATAACTTGAGAATCCTTGTTGGCAATGACCAAGTCCCCTGCCACATCATGCTTAGTATGATATTATGCACATATAATCATACAAATTATGTATCATCCATAAATCATAATTAACCATATGTTCCATCTAACCATGATCATCCACGGATCTGTGTCTCAATTCTAAATCACCATTCATGTCATACACCTATGTCCAAAATAGGATACCAAAAGAGAAAACATTGCTAATATACTCTTAACCAAAATCAATTCTTGTGTACGCAACCATAGATATTATCATAAGTACACAACAACCAAGTGACCTAAACCAGGTCATAGCATATAAGCATGTACATAAGTCTTTCATACATAATATTATATCATTATATCAAAATCACCATCTCTAAGTGTCATCAAAGCTATCTCACTAAGAAGGGACACTACACTTTGGCTCATTTTTACCTATTCTAGAAGATTCACTCTCAAAAAAGTGAAAATCATGTAAATGAATCAGTTTCCACTCTTTTAGAAGCAAGTTGTTAGCTGCCTAGATTTTAGCTCCTTGATTAGAATTTGGTTGAAACTGATCCCTGAAGAAGGAATTCGACCCAATCGAAGGAATTAGACCCCTAGAGGCATGGGAAGGGGTTAGAGTGATCTATATATTGTAATTTCTGAGACATTCTACAGGTTGGACTCTTGGGAAGATTTTGGCACACTATTGTACATATTTTTCATATTTTGGCTAAGGAAAGATCAGAGGTTTTGCGGCACCTGTTGGGATTCTTGTGGCTTTCAGTTCTTGATGGTGTTTTCTCTCAGTTTATTGTAATTTATTTCATGTTTAATGTATGCCATCCCTTATTATGCTTCTAAAACTAAATGAATGAGTAGATGAGGTTGAATCCATTGTTTATAGTGCTCTGCCTTTGAATTTGTTTAGTTTTACATGTTTTCGCTTGTCTGAAAAGGATCCATGTTCATCCTTGCCCTTTTCAGCTCCTTGTCTTTCTGAGCCATCCATATACTCGATCAAAAGCATCAAGACTATTTCCTACCTCGCCCCAACTAGAATTCTGCAAAGATCTGGCCTTATCCCCGGACCCAAAATTGTTTTTTCCCATTTATCCAACAAAAACCCAAAAAATCAAAATCAAACATTCCTATCTCTTTACTAGCCTAAAATAAATATTCATTGTTCATTATAAGTCATCTCAGCCCCTCTGAAAACCTTTTGTCGAGATAGACCCGGAGAGAGCCCTCTCCTGTCCTCGTAGGGCTAGCTACGAGGCTGAGCGTGGTTTAATGTAGCCTTGAGTTTTACCTTATTTCAGCCTAAGGTAGATTTGAGCGCTAACAGGTTGATTTCACCATCTTTGGCATCAGGCCAACCATTTTTCATCATCTACAGTGCAGTCCCTCTCCTTGATTGTGTTATTTTCAGTGAGCATCTGTAGTGAGGGTTGTTGTGATTGTTTGGAGGGTGAGATCTCCAGTGTTAGGATCAGCCTTTCACTTGGAAGATCCACTGGAGGAGATTTTTTCAGCTTGTGCATCATCTACATCCATCTCCATCTAGTTCTTGAGTTGTAGCTGCTACTCAATCTTGAGACTGCAACTCCGGCATTTTTGTCATTTTTCATATTTCAGCCAATCCTTCCAGGATTGCCTTGAAATTGTGTTTGGGAGCTTAGATCTTCACTCCCAACATTGTTTGGGCCCTATATTTTTATATTTGTGTATTGACACTTCCCAGCAGCAGCTCCTCTAATAAAACTGTGTTTTCATAGCCTTGGGCATTTTCTGTGTAGCAGTGATCTTCATTTTTCCATGTACATGTTTCTTGATGTTTGTATTGCCTAGCTTGAGTGATTGTTTCCTCAAGATATTGTATGCATTTGCTGCTATGATCTAATATGATGGCTATTTGGATCTTCTTACATCCTATGTGTTGATGTATCACTGCTATTTCATTATTATGTTCATGTGTTGTTGTATCTCCAATTTTGAAATATCTTAAGATATTCCCATTATTGTAGATTTTCCCTATTTCGGGATATTACAGTGGTATCAAATAATAATCTTGGCTCAGCCTGTGGAATCTCAGCCATGATGCTATCTAAAGAAGAGAATATGAACAGAAAGAAGACTCCATTCTTTGGAGGAAAGAAGGAGGAGAGGCTCTCAAAGCTTCTTCCTAAATCCATACGGAGCACTCAAGGAGATCTCAAGAAGATGAGAAAGGAGATGTGTATAGAATATCCTAGAGGGTTTCAATCAAGATCAAACTCTAGATTTTCCTATGATAAGTGTGAGCATGCAGCCACACACTATGATGCACAACGCAGTCACATGCCCAGATCTTCCATAAGTGAGAGGGAAACTCTTAGTGATTTTCTGCAAGAGTATGAGTCTCAAACTCAGAAGTTTAGAGATCATATCCCTTTTCCAGATTTTTGCAAGATCAAGGTGAAGAGAAGAAAGCAGCATGATAGGGGTAGATTCCTTCTATCTACTTTTGATGGTTCACCTACATTTTCATCCAAAGCTTGGGTGGAAGAACTAGACACCTTTTTGCAGCACCACCAAATTTCTGAAGATGAAGCCATCAAAGTTGCAGCGCTGCATTTTGGAGGTAAGGCCTATGCATGGTGGATATTTGAGTCATTTTCTTTAAAGAATGCAAATACTTATTCTTATTTTGGGTTCACTAATACATTAGTGGAAAGATTTGATGGAAAATTTTCTGAAACACGTGTGGTGGAAACAAATAAACCCAAGCAAACAAAAACCTTGCATGTGATGAAGGAAACTATAAACTCAAATCCACTTCAAAAAACCATGGAGGAAGCTGAAACCTTGCATCATACCTTGCTAGAGGCAAGAACTCTATCCCATATTCCTGAAAAAGAGGGCATGGAGATCCCTTTTTCAAAAGAGGATCCAATTCTTGGGAGGTTTCCCATACATGTTGATGAGGAGGAGGGCAACAACGCTGTCATGTCTAGATTTTATCTAGCACCTCATGCAGAGGAGGAGGGAGCTCTTGCTCCAACTAGAGGGATTCTTGTATCATTGCAAGAAATTCCCCAGGATATCACATGTAGAGATCAAGGCACAACTCATGATTCACATGTGCCATTGAAGATAGGGTGTGAACCTAAGGAGATACAAGGAGGAGATAAGGAGGATGACCAGCATCATGTGATGAGGAGAACACACCCCTATCTATTTCAAGAGGCTGATGCACCTAAGAGGGAGACTGGATTGCGTAGTGAGGATAAGGACAAATCTATCCATTCATATATGCAGTCTACTCTTGATGATGATGTCTCATTTCATGAAGACATTTCACCAAGGAGACCACCAGACCACCAGATCAGCAGATGATGAGAGATGCTTCAAATTTTGAGGCACCACTCATTAGTTTCAGAGGAGTGGAGACCTTGGGAGAGCTTGGTACAATGCTAAGAGTCTTAGGTGGAATCAAGGAGAGAGGGATCATTCTCTCAACATCATCATTACCCACTCCCATTTCAGATTCTGCATTGTGGCAGTAGCAACATGGGAAGGATAGAAACCTTCCAACTTCCATCTTTGGCATGGGAGATGTCAAAGAGGAGGATGACCATGTGACAGATGTTCTTCATGAGAGATCATCAGCACTATCACTATGGTGGATAGATCCATATTGGAACTCCCAACTATTGGTGGATTATTCCAAGGATCTTTTCACTTGCATGATATTGGATGACCAGTTTCATGAGGATGGCTATTCAGTCAAAGATGGGGTCATCTATTATCATGGTAGGATCTTCTTATCTGGAGCTTCCAAGCTCAAGGAGAAGTTACTACTAGCAACTCATGAGGATTTTCTCTTCAACCACACTTATTCTATGAGAGCATACCACACCATCATGGAGGGGTATTTTTGGGAAGGCTTTGAGGAGGAGATATATTAGCATATGAGGAGATGCATGGATCATCTAGAGATGGAGGAGATACATAACTCTTGGAAAGAGTTAGCACATCCACCTTTTTTCTCTTTGAAGATGAGAGGAGACTCATCTATGAGCCACTCCATTTGCATGAATAAGACATATGGTAAGGGTATTGTTTTTTTTCACAATGACTTGTATAGATATATATATATATATATATATATATATATATATGCATCCCTTAACCATATATGTGTAGGATGTTACTCCAAGGAGTGGCATTCTTTTTTCTAGACTTCATGGTCTACTTGAGGCGATGAGCAGTATTGATGACCACTCCCTAGGAGGACTTGGGGAGGAGATGTATGATGGAGAACATGCTCACTTTGTACCATACATCATTCACTTTCTCCAAACATATGAGGAGAGTGGGATAGCAAGCAAGTTGTTGAGAAACCACACTTTTTGTCACTCTCTATTGTAGTTGAGGGTCAAACTGCGTTGGCTACATTTGAGGGACCATTTTCCTTATCCCTTGCTACATATGGCAGCAAGTATGGTTTTCATTGTAGTCCCTTATGTTGTTGTTGCTCTTATTTTTATTGGGAGCATGATTGGGGGAGTGGCACATTGGTTGGATGTGTCCCCTGGGAGAGAGATTACCCACATTGTTTGCATTGCATGTTCTAATGGGAGCATGAGAGGTGATATGGCCACCACAGCAAAACATATGTTCTTTCATGAGGTGGGCCATGGGATTGATTGGATGCCATATAATAGTGATTTCTAACTCATCATATATGGAATGATTTGGACCATCATGTTTCATAATGTTGGAGAGGAGATCCTTGAGGATCTAGTCTTTTTCTTGCCACTTGAGGGAAACTTTATTGCAGCCCAAGATCATCCAACACTCTACACTTATCATAAGTGGAGAGAAGGACAGCGTGGGGTAGGCTCCTATGTCTACCATGTTCATATTTTCAGCCCACCTACATTGTATGAGCTCAAGGTGGAGGAGAATTTTCAGGAGTTTCCATGTTGGGAGGTGACTCATTTTGTATGGATGATAGCTTGGGGCCAGGAGATTCATATGGGAATGATAGATCCCAATCTATATCAGACCTCATGCCTCAAGAAGGCCTTTAGATAGCCCATTGTTGCCTCCATGGATGTTTTACATGATGATAGCTATTTTTGATGCACACCAAAAGCTAGCTTGCATACTTGGGAGGGACAACTTGGAGATGTATTGATGATACAAAATCTTGGCCCTTGGAGGATTTTATCATATGAGGATGCTACAGGGGAAGAAGAGAAGGCTTCTCAGTTCTATCCTTACAGTTGCTTGAGGACAAGCAACATTTGGGAGGGGAGGACTGTAATATTCCAAAATTAGCATGCAGCTAATTGGAATATTAATTTTTGCTCATATCACTTAGGAGATAAATAAATGGGTAAGAAGGCACATGCATTGAATAAAAATAAATAAAATCCCTCATAGTGGGAAAAGGGATATTCATAAGAGTTGTATTTCACACCCTCAAGTGTGAAAGAGGACATTTTCACAAGGACAAGGTCAAGTTTGACCAAGTCAAAAACACTAGGATAAGAGGTGGAGAACACTTGGAGAGATAGCACAGTATGAATGGGAGGGAGATTCTTTGGTGAAGGAAAACCTAATGACTGGGACCCATGGTGAGAGGGCTTTCACTTGTTTAAAAGGAGGGCAAGGCAACCATTGTTATTCATGTTATGTATTATTGATTTTATGGTCTGGTTAGACTATTTTTCTTTCTCCTGTTGTTTAGCAGAGTTGCAGTGCTGCTTTGCACAAGCCATTCCTGTTTAGGAATTCCTTCTCCTTTCAAGAGAGGCCTCTTGAGGGAGTTTTCTCTTCATTTCTTCACATTCAGGCTTCAGGCCAAGCATCCTCCTTCAGCTACAGTGTAGTTTCTATTTAGATTTGGGTTGGGTTGTAGGGTGTTGCAGTGGAGGTTACACAACACCACTTCCAAAGCTTATTTTTCAGAGGAGAAAGCCTTTTTTCCTTTGGAGGATCAGTGAGGAAGAATTTGGGCTGATTTCACCATATTTGGCATCAGGCCAATCATTTTTCATCATCTACAGCGTAGTCCCTCTTCTTGACTGTGTTATTTTCAGTGAGCATCTGTAGTGAGGGTTGTTGTGATTGTTTGGAGGGTGAGATCTTCAGTGTTAGGATCAGACTTTCACTTGGTAGATCCATTGGAGGAGGATTTTTCAGCTTGTGCATCATCTACAACCATCTCCATCCAGTTCTTGAGTTGCAGCTGCTACTCAATCTTGAAACTGCAACTCCGACATTTTTTCCATTTTGCATATTTCAACCAATCCTTCCAGGATTTCCTTGAAATTGTGTTTGGGAGCTTAGACCTTCACTCCCAACATTTTTTGGGCCCTACATTTGTATATTTGTGTATTTACACTTCCCAACAGTAGTTCCTCTAATAAAATTGCGTTGTCATAGCCTTGGGCATTTTCTGTGTAGCAGTGATCTTCATTTTTCCATGTACATGTTTCTTAATGCTTGTATTGCCTAGCTTGAGTGATTGTTTCCTCAAGATATTGTATGCATTTGCTGCTATGATCTAATATTATGGCTATTTGGATCTTATTACATCCTATGTGTTGATGTATCACTGCTATTTCATTATTATGTTCATGTGTTGTTGTATCTCCAATTTTGGAATATCTTAAGGTATTCCCATTATTGTAGATTTTCCCTATTTTGGGATATTACATTTTCCTATCTAATAGGGGCGCAATTCTTTAGGAATTGCGTGAGCAAGGAAGGCTGAAGGAAGGGTGAGAATTGGCTATGTTTTTGTCAAATTTTTCCTAGATCGGCAGGAGACAATTGGTAGAGTGTTGGAGAATCTCATGAGAGATTAAGAATTGTATTGTTTAATGATTCCTTGAATTTATACAATATATGATAGCAGGGTTTTGAGCAGATTCTTTCCCCAACAATATCTTTTGTTGTGTGATTGATTTACTTATTTATCTTACTTGCATGTGATTGAGCGATCGTGTTTTGTATTTTGAAAATATTGTAGAAGGATTCAGTATCTTGTTTTTGTACATCACAATATTATATTGAATCCATTAATATAGATTTTATATAAATTTCTACATGGTATCAAAGCTTCTATATAATTTCTACAAGAACCTCTTTCCACCAAGCTAGTTCTTCAATGATGAGTCTCCAAAGGATCTTCTCTCTTGAGGCTAAGTTCATAAGCTCAGGTTTCCTGATTCTGAACCCCCCTCTTTCATAGGGATCTATAACCTTTTTCCAACTAAGGAGGTGGAATTTTTTAGTTTCTGACTTTCCCCCCTGCCGTAAAAATTTCCTTAGAAGGATTTCAATTTGTTTTAGAATCCCAATTTGTGCCTTGAGGATCAAATATTGGTAGAGAGGAAGAGCTGATAATACAAATTTTATTAGGATGGTACATCCTACAAGATTTAGTCATTGTGTCCCCCAATGCTCTAATTTCTTCCTCATCTTGTCCAGTATCTCTACCCATACCTTGGTCTTTGCAGTTTGCTTGGATATTGGCATTCCAAAATACTTGAAATGAGTCTAGTTTGGTTTGTAATGGATTTTAAAATTTTGTGAGATTCAACTTAGAATTCTAGGGGATGTATTCCATCCATATATGCTACTCTTGATTTTATTAAGTAAACCTCATGAGGCTTCGAGGAATAGATCAAGATTTGTCTTGATTCTTCTCGTCGTTGTTGTTTAAGCTCATGCAATAAAAATAATCTCATTTGTGAATTGTGATCCAAGTGAATAGTGGTGGCCACCAGCCTATTCTACCTAGACCTCCAATTGGTTTCATTAGTTTCCTTGATTATAACACAATTTATTATTTTTAGCAGTTTTCGAGTTCTCAAATTTTGGAGTTGTTTTGACCCTCTAAATAACATTTTTTTTAGTCCTTAAGAAGGCCTATAGCCATAGGCAAGGGCCTGCCACAAATATCATAGTACTAGGAGAGAAATTTCTAACAAGGTATCACACGTGCCAAACATAGATCATATGACCAAGTTACGACCCTGGGAAATTGGATTCCCAACTAACCCCAACGAGGCCCACAAACTCTTGGTCTTCCATCTCCTAGGGTTAGGGTTTCCCTTTATTTTTCAAAAATAAAAATACCCTTGAGCCTCATTGTAACATAGTTTAGAGGCATGTAGCCACAACATCTCTTCTCAAATATAAGCTACCATGGCCCGAGCTAGTTTATTTTCCATTTTGTATGTAAACATCTTTCAATTCTTTGATATTAATGAAATGAAGATTTATTTATGTTTCATATATGTGTTTATGTTTATATATGTGTTTTGTTTCATTCTTGCATAAGTCTAGATTAGTGGTATCGGAGCGGCCTTCTCTTTCTATATTTTTCTTTGCATGTCCCCAACAAGGTTGGGGTACAAGGAGTTAGGATTTGAATTGGTTGAACCTTTGCAAGGCCAACCTCACCTGACCCTGATGGCCTCCCATGGCTGAAGAAAAGAAAGAAAAGGGAGTAGGAGATCCTTTAAAAATATTTCTCGAAGAGGCCCTTGAGCGACAAAGGAACAAGATGATGGACAACTATACACAGATCCTTCGACGGATACCCACATGTGACACATCTTCATCCAGAAGCCACCCTAGAGATTCCACTCCCTTTAAGGTACAAGTCAACTTTGAAATTATAATATTTGAAGGTCAGATAGATGAAAATGTTGTAGATAAGTGGTTAAATACGTTGGAGGGATATTTTTTGGTTCATGATTTTTCCAATAGGGAGAACATTAATTTTTCACTCCTCGAAGTCGCGCCCAACATCAATGACTAGTGAGAAACATATTGTGAGCAGAGGGATGAGAGGGAACCCTCATTGTTTTTAGCCGCACCCACTTAGAATTCTTTCTAGGATGCCATCAAGGAATAGTATTACCCTGTCGGGAGCTATGAAGATAAGTACATACAATGGACTATGTTGCAATGAAAAAGGGATCAAGATGTGCATGAGATGATGAATATTTTCCATATCCTACACACAAAGATGGGTATCAAATATTCTGAGAAACATCTGGTGCTCAAGTAAAATGGCTATTTGTACAAATATATTCAGGAGGAAATGGAGTTCCTAGACATCTCCTCACTTGGTGCAACATACCAATATGTTGCCAAGATTGTGCAGAAATTCAAGAAGAAGAAGTGAGACTTTAGATCTATAAACCCAAAGCAGAGAAAAGGCACCCCCAAGACACATATCAAAGGGCAGAGCTGAGCCGCGACCCCTAGGATAAATCCTCAAAGCCACAAGCCAAGAATAACAGGAAGGTGAAGAAGAACATCAATAAGTGGTGCAAGTTCCATAAAACTCCCACACAAAACATGAACAAATGTCATGCAAAGTAGGCGCTAGTGGTTGAGATAAAATATTTATAAAGGGGTGTATGCTCTAATTATGAGTTGGAACCCAACAAGGAAAAGTATATTATTGACACATAACCCACTGCAATGGTAGCCACCACCATGCTCCAAAAGGGAAAACCTAAGGATTCAGAGGAGGAGAAGTGCCTCTTCCACTCGTAGATGTGGGTAAAGGGTTAGCCAGTGTAGTTCATCATTGACATTGGAAGCTAGAAGAACCTAATCTCATCTGAGGTTGTTAAGAGACTGAAGTTGCAAACAAAATTTCACCCACAATCATACACCATAAAGTGGCTCCACCAAAGGAGATATCTCTATGTCAACCAGTAGTGTCACCTACATTATAGCATCAAGACTTTGTTGAGGAGGTAATGTGCGATGTTGCCCCTCTGGAAGTTTGTGATGTTTTATTAGGTCATTCATATCTAAGGAAGCGTCATGTTGTATATGAATCGAGACTTCATTCTGTTATTGTTACATTGGGTCAAAAATTGTATAGGATAAGAGAGGTAGCGTCGCCTACCGCTTTTTCTTTGATATTTGTTAAACAATGCACTAAGATCATTTCCCACACCAAGAAATTTTTCTTCCTTATGATTCGCCTTTAGAGTAAAAGGAATATTGTGGCCACGTCCACAACCTCCTGACAACGCTCCTCCGCACGGAAATGGCATATGGACAAGGTCAGGGAAGAGTATAGGGAAATATTCACCTCACCCACAAGGGTAACCCTACACTTTCAAGTGGAGAATTCCATCGATATGACCCTGGGTGTGCCACTACCCAATGGACCAATATATCGACGTTCTATTCTGGATAACGATGAAATCAAGAGGCAGATTCAGGAGTTTTTTTAGAAAGGGAACGTCAGGCCAAGTTCCTCACCATGTGGAAGACCAATCATGTTGGTATAGATGAAGGATAGAACTTGGACATTTTGTATTGACTATCTGGATCTAAATAAGACCACTTTCAGGAATAGTTATCCAATCTTGTAGATTGATGTCCTTCTGGACTAGCTCAAGGGGGGCCAAATATTTTGGCAAGATTTACTTGAAGTCTAGTTATCATCAGCTACCAATCAAGCCCTATGATGTGTGGAAGATGTTGTTTCATTAAGGTGACTATTATAGGCAACCTCTATGTTTCTCATTCAATTGTCAACCCAGGGTAAGTCTTCTTATTTCAAGAGTGCAAGCACAGTATATGCGAGTGACATCGGAAATATCTACTCTATATTAACATGAAGAAGATTAACTAATTATTTAAGTTCAATCAACTCAAAAAGAAATGGAATTGTAAAATGTCGTTAACTATTCTGTCTAAATAAGCTCAACGAGAATAACCTATTATTGAACAACACACTTGATGAATTGAACAACAGTCCCACTGAATGGAACAGTAAACACAATGAATTGAACAGCAATCGCTTATTTAATTTTGCAATTGAATTCCCTTGAAAACTAACTAGCTAACATTCTTCTGCATTAAGCACAAAAAAAAGTTCTTTAGTACTAGTGGAAATATCTAATTCTTAGTGATATAAAGCATTGAACAGAAATCGTGCTAAAGCTCATAAACGGATGTAAAGGAATTGAGAAAAAGATGAATATGTGTAACAATTATAAAACAATTACTGTAAACCCAAAAATGTGAGCGATAAATTGTCTTAGTGGCATAGGAAACTGCATGATCATAGGCGTAGAAGTTAACAAGTGGAAAGATATGTCACAGAATGCATCAAACAACTGAACATAAATTCCGTAATTAACATATATTACATAGGTGAGCGTGGAAACTCCCAGGGCTGGGCCCAAACCACCAAAAGTCTAATGCGATGGAAAACTCAGGAAATGACTATTCAAAATACCAAAATTCTTTATTAAAAAGGTTAAGACATGAATACAACTGGACAGTTCTGTCCTGATACGTCTATTACAGAAGATAATTCCTATTCAACTCCCCTTTCTCGTCCATATTTGGCATTTTTAAAGGCGATTTCACTCAGTGGAATGTTATTTTCCAAATGACAGCCCACTGTTCGTGGCGGTCATTTGAGTTCTTCAGACGTGGATCTGACTTTCCGCCTTCTGCTGGTCCCTGGGGGTCATTGTGATTTCATGTCCTCTGCCTGTCAGCTGTCTTTTGGTCATCGTCGATTCAGCTACCTTGCTTTCCTGTGAATAAAGATGAAATAAGTCAAATCCTTTTAATTTAAACATTCTTTTTTCCGTTAGTCAATTTGTCCTGATTTTGCATTAATCCTCCTTTCCTTTACCATTAATATGAGGAAAAATTCCTAAAAGTGTATGATAATTCGAAGTAAAGGTAGGTTGAAAATGTACCTTTATTCCGACCCAACATACTCCCCCACTTACCTATTTGCAGGTCCTCATGCAAACAAATGATTGAGGTGTAACTGGGTCATAGAATAGGCAGGGTAGACTTTTCTTCCTTGTGTCGAGTCATAAGAAGGCATCTTTTGAACACCTAATTATCTCACATTAATTATCAATCCGAGAGCGTCTTTTTATTCCAAGAGTGTACTCTGTCTGAGGCTTGCAATTGTCTAAGAGAAATGCTATGGAGATGTCGTATAAAATAACAAAACCAATGCTTGAAAAGAAACCTAATTACATTGACATGAATGGAAAGATAAAACTACTTTAATCTTTACAGAACATCGATCAGGGATGCAGTAGAAGTAACTCTTTCCCTTAGAAATCGATGCAAGATGACCAATCTGGGAATTTGGAAGCTAGAGCCTCTATCCTCTACAATTGGAGATCTTATAACCATCAAACTGAAAGCAAATTCAATGAAAGAAACTTAAACAAAACGCAATTTAAAAAGGAACAGCAGTGTATAATTATAAGAAATAGAAATGGAACAGCAATGGAAATTGAACAGCAATTACAATTCTAACACACTCAAAGCACTAAACTCCTATGCTTCAATTCTGTCGACAACTTCTCACCACACAACCATGATTATAACAGATTACAAACTAAAGGAACAGCAGTTCGAATCAGATACAAGTCAGTGCAGCGAAATAATAGAACAACGAATTATGCTTATGTAAAGAAACGGAACAACAATGACTCTGTATTTAATTCGATCAACAGTAAATCAATTCAGACATTAAACACACTCCACACGACAGTAAATAAAGATTAGAATACAAAGAGCGAAGTAATTCCACCAGAGCCGAGCCCTTAGCGCCAGTGAAATACCACTGGGCTAATTCAGAATTACGGAAAGTAAATGAAACGTATGCTTTGTATTAAACCAACATAGAGTCTTACATAAAGGTTTTATCTCAAACAGAGAGTTAATATAACAGAGAAAATGTAAAGTCTTTCGAATGATTCCCAATAACGAAAACGATCCGTCCTCCTGTCACTAAAGGACGTGGTTTTATATATCAATCCTTCGACAAACCAATCCAGAAATAAGATAAGTTTAAACAGTGATCCCTCAGGATTGAAATATCCTGAGGGATTCGTTCCTCTGTGTTTTATTCATTGTTCTGTTTATGCTGATTGTGGCCGAGATGCTTCCTGCCTTTTCTGGGCTATTCGTTCAGACCTCCTTGCCTTTGGCTGGATATGATTCGATGCTGATGGAGCAGCAGTTAGATTGTTCTCAGCCACGCCTTTGGTACAGCTATTCACCTCTCTGAATTCCTATTTGTCAATCAAAAATAGCTTTTAGTCACCTTTTTGTATTAAACGTAAACCTTTCCAATTCTATTATAATTCCTATGATGAATTACCTTTGAAAGGGCAAACAGGAGTATATTTATGGTAAAGAATGAGTAAATGTACAATAACTTCATACCTCTTTCACTGCCCAACATACCCCCCAGCTTAATCATTTTCATGCCCTCATGAAAACTATAGTTCACATGGAGAGCAGTCAAAGAATAAGTCGAATAAGGTTTGTCATCTACAAGCCTAAAACCATGGTGTGCAGCTAATTCCTCAAAAGTATGTTATGTCTGTCCTTCAGGAAGTTCATAAATATCTTTGTAATCCGAAGCAGGGTACCATACAATAGGGCTTCGAAATCTACATCCTAACCAATATGGTCCTTCTTTTAAAACAAGATGGCTATAGGCAATGAGACAGTCTGCAGCTAACCCAAAGTTTCTATAATTAAATGGTTCCCTATTTTTCACATTCTGATTCGAGGTTCTCCAACAGACTTTGGCTGCTATGTAGGCTTGGTTCCTAATGGATGAAAAATAATCTATTCCATTTAAAATGACTGATTTATGGACAGGCCCCAGAATTCGGGTAACGCCTTCCCTTGTCATCAAGCGTTTCTGTCTAGCCCAAAATTGAAGTGGGTTCTGAGGTTCACTTCTGACCCGTAGATCTAATCCATTTTCCTGTCTTTGAAAAGCGTTATAAGCTTTGAGCCATTTTAATTGGTTTACAGCAAAGGAAATGAATGCCTGAAACTGAACATCTCCAATAAAAGGGCTAGGGTTTGATTCACGGTCATTTTCAAGTATTAGATTATGCAAATAAAACATACATAATAAGTGTTGTACTTTGATCCCATAAAGTTTGCAGCATGATATCAAATCATCTATTGTTTTTAGCTCTATGGATTTCCCTGCCCTAACTGCCTTGATCTTTAATTGTAAATATCTTTCTAATAAAAACAGAGCATAGTTTTTGGCTGGGAACCTACAGGCTAAGACATCAGTATACAAGGAGCAGAGAGTGTCCATTCGAGTGTAGGCTAATTTTAGTTGGTTCATTACCTTATCAGCCTTTACCTCTGCTTCCCATCGTTTTTCGTGAGCTTCAGCTTCTGCTTCATGAATAATTTTCATTCGTTGCTGCAATTCCTGATATCTTGTTCTTGGAACAGTATCCTCCTCCAATCTCTGCCTTTCTAATCTGGCCTGTGTCAATTCTTCCTGAAGTCTGAGCAGTGTTGGCTCACTGAAAGTGTGCTGACTGCTAGATTGCCTATTTTCACTCAAAATCGGTTCCTCTGGAACAACTTGTGTTGGAACAGCTGTCTATTGCTCCACATCCTCATAATTAGGCTCAGGTATAGTTTCTTCTATAGCTTGAGGGTTCCTACCAGCAATTACTCTTCTCTTTTTCGAGCTTCGTTTGTTGTAAATTCTCCTTCTCTTAGGGGCTCACTTGGGCATGCATTTCATTTTCAGAACCCTAATGGTCTGCCTGAGCTGTTCAGCTAATTTATGAAGCTTTATTCGCTCCTTTCGGAGCTTCTCAATCTCAGCTGTTTCTTTCTTCTTCCTCAATGGAATAGTCGTTCCTCTATCTGCACTCGTTTGTTCAATAGAATTTTGGCCCATATCAACCATGTTTTCAGTAAAATCCTCTTTTTGTTCTTCCTCTTGGGGCTCCTCTTCTACATTCATATGCCCTTGGCTTAATTCTCCTGTAATCACATTCTCAATTGATTCTGCATTTTCCTGGGGGCTTCCAGGTTGGGATATTGGTTCAATGTACTCTTCCTCCTGTTCACGCCTCTAAGGAGAAGCAACCCTAGCTTCACTAGGGTTTGCTGTTTCGTCCAGCTTTTCTGTAGCTGTTTCTTTGTCAATAGCAGAGTGTTCTGGAAGTTGATTGATATCTATATTGAGGTCCAAGGAGCTATGCGGTCGTGCATAATCACTCATATTGGCCAAAATCTGGGCCAATTGATCTTCCTGTAAAGGACTTACGGTAACATTCTCGGGCAGCTTTATTTCATCCTTATTGCTGCTATGATTGTCCTCATCCTCTGCACCGGTGTGGTAACTTAGTTCCTCTTCATCTGAATACCGAATTTCTCCCTCAACTTCTTCTGCTTCAGAATTTCCTTCGATTCCTTTTTCCTCTGCACTAGTTTTTTTTTCACTACTGGATTGGCGGCTTGTTTCTTCTTCGTCCGAGTAGCGAGTTTCTCCTTCCAATTGTTCATCCTCATCATTCTGAGGGCTTACTTCCTCTAATTGCTCTTCCTCGTCAGTGCGAGGGCTTACTCCCTCAAATTGTGGAGGTTGTTCCTCCTCTGAACTCTGCAATTCCAGGGGATGGCTACTGCCCGGAAGTTCTTCCACCATCCTTCTAATTTGTTTCAACCGACGGAACTGTCTATGAGTAGAAGGCTCGGCAATTGAGCCAACCATCATTTTCCATCTTAAAGCGGGTAGAGCCAACCCTCCATCAATAGAGAATATTAATTCTTCCCAGCTGGTCTGTTGCTGGGCGAGGCTATGACTCACTATTAAACGAATTAAACAATGGTGGCTTACCACCATATCTGCATGTTGGGCTTTTCTTATACTACGAGAAATATCATGCAACACAGAATTTAAAAATGCAGGAAAAGTAATGGTGCATTTCTGTTTTAATACTGCTAGCAGCTTAAGGTGGTGAGGTCTTACCACATCCTTCCTTCCGTCACACGTTATGTAAGCCTACACAATTTTGGCTAACTCTGTCCATGGCTCTCCTAGTGATGCTAGCTGGACTCCTCTACCTTTGATGACTAACGTTTGTTCGTCATCTTGAAAAATTTGTATGGCTTCCTGAATCCTAATCTTCTTCTGAGTCCAGATAGTTCCTTGCGTGGGAATGCCAGGCACTTCTGCAATTATTTCATCAGATAGTTCCTTGCGTGGGAATGCCTCCCTCTGACCATGGAGGATCCCTCCTGTAGGTTCAGTAAGAATTCGGTGGCCACTGCTTCATGGGGTTGCTGCATTCTCATGAAATATGTAGTCCATCCCAGTCTTTCTAAAATTGCTCGTGCAGCATCAGAGATGATCAGCACTTGAGGTTCACTGCGAATTGGCCGTCCTCTCATCTTTGCGCTCTATTAGTTTCTAATCACAATGGAACAATACAACACAGTTCATCGAAAATTTGTTATTTTCTAAAATACAGGGGTTTGGTTCGAGGAAATCTTGGAGTTTGATTTGCATGCAGACATCCGTGCCCCCTGAATGAATGAAAGGTCGTCCTCGACCATCAATTAAGAATAACATGTGTGGGACAGCAACAATACAGCAGTAAAAAGCGGCCGAAATTATTATACGTTCAATCAAATTGCAACAAATACTGAAATCAATGCATGTAATAAATCTTTAATAAATAGAAAATCATTTTTTAATGATTCGAATGCAAGGAAAAGGGACAACATATGATAACCATAAGTATAATTGAGTTATTTACCATTTTGGATTAATATGATCGACTTATAATGATTTTCATGTGTAATAGGTTCGGAGGTAAAGGTAAGGGGTTCATATTTTCTTTTGACATTAAATAAGGATATAGGAAAAAGGGTTAAATATAACTATTGATGTGTATAAGTGTGACTCCAATACCATCAGCAGAGCTCTGCTGCCCACAGGTGTCCATAACCTTGACATAGTTGCTTTCTTACCCACGGAACCATTGTCCTTTATGTATGTTGAGGAAGTGCTTTTTATTGATTATCATGACGGAGGCCATTGTGCTAGATTGGTGACTAGATAAATCACAATGTCGTTCACCTGGAAGAAGTGAAAGGTGGGCAGGCCGGCTCGTGATGAGACCTCCTGTTCCAAGGACTTCTTGATTTTCAATTTGTCTGTTGGACCATTTCCCTGGTTTGGTGGCCATAATGGGAATGCCACTTCACTGCCTTCCCTATGATCATGGTAGGCTAGCTCTTGGTGAGACCCCCTATCCTCCATCTGCAAAATCATTATTAATGAAAAATATATATATATTTTTTTCGTTTAGAAACAACATATTTCCTCAGTTAAACATAAGGGATGGCTCAACACTCCTTAAGAGTAGGGATGGTGGAAGAAGTTTGAACATCTCAATAGAAAGGAATATACCCTTATTCTTATTCCATAGATAAACATCAAAGAAAATTATAGTATGTGGGAAAGAACCAATCATGATAAAGATAATTGATCGGATTAATTCGATGGTAATAAGATAGCAAAGTTATGTTATTGATCATGCCCCTTTTTCTTTCTTCTTATCATTACTAAACAATTTTCGTGAAAAGATGACGATTTCTTTTGATTTGTTGATTACAGTAAGCTTTAATTTGTATGATTGTATGTAAATGATATATTTTCCTTCAGAAAAATAATCAAAAATCCAATCATGCTGGTTTAAAACAATAAACAATCCACACAAAAAGTTTTGTTCCTTTTAAAAGGAACAACAAAAACAATCTGCGAAACTGTTGTTCCTTTTAAAAGAAACAGCAAGAAAATACTCTGTGGAACTGCTGTTCCTTTCAAAAGGAACAGCAGAGTGTTGTTCCTTTGGAAAGGAACAACAAAAACAAATATTTGGAAGTGTTGTTCCTTTGGAAAGGAACAAGAACAATCTGTGGAACTGTTGTTCCTTTCAAAAGGAACAACAGAGTGATGTTCCTTTGGAAAGGAACAGCAGAGCAACGAAATAAACAGAATTTTTTCTCTTTCAAAGAAATCAAATTTCATGACACAAACGATAAAAAGTAAAGAATTAATATAAACCAAATGTCTGAAAACAAATTCCATAAAACAACAAGCGAAAAAAAACGAAAAATGCTTTATGTACAAAAATTTAAAAATAAGTGATTTATCAAACTGGTGCCGAGGAGGATTTCTCCCCTTCAGCAAGAATTTCCATTGTAGAATCTTCCCGAAACTATTGGTAAAAGGATTCCGAGGTAAGTGGTTTATGATATAATCATACTCGATGCCCATTTACCTTGAAGGAGTGTCTAGATCCTTCGATGGTAACCAATGTAACAGTGCCATTATCATGCACTTTCTGTATTTCATAGGGTCCGAGCCATCGTGTCTGGAGTTTTCCTGGGAAATCCTAGAACCTAGAATCATATCAGAGTGCCCAATCTCCTTCGTGGAAGATATTTTATTTGATATGGGCATCATGCCATTTGGCTCTCTGTTGCTGAATTAATGTTGTGTGCTGAAGAGCAGAGAGCCTAATTTCATCCAGCTCGTTAATTTGCTGCAGTCTTTTAGCCTAGGCTTCATTCAAATCCAGACCCACCTTTTGAGTTGTTCTTAATGTTTGAATCTCGAATTCAATAGGAAAGATGGTTTCCTTTCCAAATACCAATTGGTATGGTGAATATCCTGTGGTAGGTCTCCACGTTGTTCGATATGCCCACAATGCTTCTGGAAATATGTAGGCCCAATCTTGTCTATGAGAGGCAACTGTTTTTGTTAATATAGATTTGATTACTTTGTTTGTGCTCTCTACTTGACCATTGGCCTGTGGGTGGTATGGAGTTGTAATTCTGTGCTGAATATGATAATTTTGCAATGTTTCATCTAATTTGTTACCTACGAATTGTGGCCCTCCGTATGTGATTATGTCTCTTGGGAGGCCATAGCGCACAAAAATTTGGAAAAGAAACTGAATTACAGAATCCTCTATAGCTTTTGAAAGGGCTTCTGCCTCAACCCATTTGGTAACGTATTCAGTTGCAAATAGGATGTATGTTTTTTGGTTTGATGGGGGGTTAATAGGACCAACGAAATCGAGGGCCCAACGTTCAAACGATTCAATCACTAGTTGGGGATTCAGAGGCATTTCATTATACTGCCCAGGTCGACCTGCCCTCTGGCAGCTATCACAGGCCTGTACGAATTTTTTAGCATCTTTAAAGATAGTAGGCCAATAGTAGCCCGTTCATAAAACTTTGTGGGCAGTTCTACGATCTGCAAAATTTCCACCACACTGTCCATCATGGCATGCCCTCAAGATGTCAAATACCTCATCCTCCCTAACGCATCTCCTTATTTGCATATCTACACCTGTATGAAATAGGTAACCTCCAATCCAGGAGAAACGGGTACTGTGATGTATTATTTTCTTACGTTCATTAAGGGACAGATGTTTAGGTAATTTACCTATTGCCAAATAGTTCGCTATATCAGCATACCACGGCGTTCTGATAGTAACAGCGAAGAGATGTTCATCTGGAAAGTGATCTTCGACTGCTTCTATATCTGTTGGCTTTGGCATTCTTGACAGAAAGTCAGCTACAAGGTTCTCTTTCCCAGGTCGATCTCTGATTGTGATATCGAATTCCTGCAGTAAAATTAACCATCTTGTCACTCTTCCGTTTGTAACAGGTTTATTTGCTAAGAATTTAATGGCAGAGTGATCAGTATATAATACTACAAGATACCCAGTTATGTAATGTCTAAATTTTTTTATAACATGAACTACAGCTAAAAATTCTTTCTCAATCACAGTATAATTTAATTCAGCAGGGGATAGATTTTTGCTAATGTAGTAAATTGCATATGGCTTCTTGTCTTCCTCCTGCCCAAGTACTGCTCCAATTGCTGTGTCTGACGCATCATATGAGATTTGGAATGGAAAATCCCAATTTGGGCCCCTCAGCACCAAGGTTGTTGAAACGAGCTTCTTCAAATCATTAAAGGAATTTTCACATCTATCTGTCCAAGTGAAATCAACATTTCCAGTCAGCGCATATAAAGGTGCAGCTATTCGAGAATAATGTTCTATAAATATTCTATAGTAACCAGAAAATCCAAGAAAGCTACGTACCTCTGTTTGTGTGGTAGGTGTAGGAATTAACAAGAGTATTTGAATTTTAGCCGGGTCTACTTGAATTCCAGCTGTTGAAATATAATGCCCTAATATAACTCCTTCGGTCATCATCATAAGACATTTTTCGTTGCTTAAGCAGAGCCTAGTGTTAATACATCTTTGCAGTACTTTTTCTAAGTTTTCCAATGCAGGCTCAAAGTCATCCCCATAGGGTGTGAAATCATCCATATATACTTCAAGGCCTTCATTTATTAGGTCTACAAAAATGCTGAGAATTTCCCTTTGGAATGTAGCAGGGGCATTGCATAGGCCAAAAGGTAGGACTCGGTAGGCAAATGTCCCCCATGGACAAGTAAAAGTGGTTTTGTCCTGATCTTCAGGGGCAATCTGGATTTGATTGTACCCACTGAAGCCATCAAGGAAAGAAAAGAATTTCTTTCCAGCCAATGTGTCTAATACCTGGTCGATGAAAGGAAGGGGAAAGTGGTCTTTCTATGTTGCTTTATTAAGTTCATGGTAATCTACACATATCCTCCACTTCCCATTATTTTTTGGTACTACCACTAATGGAGAGACCCACTTGCTATCAGATATTGGGTAGATGAAATTAACATCCAATAGTTTTTGTAATTCATCTTTGACAATGTCTTTAAGGTGAGGATTTAGTCTCCTTTGAGGTTGGCGAATGGTTCTTGCATCTTTTTCAATGTAAATGTGGTGAGTACACAATTGAGGATCAATTCCTTTCATGTCGGGGTAATCCCATGCAAAGGCTGATTTGTATTTTCATAATAGTTGGACCAATTTCTCTTCTTGTTTAGCAGTGAGATTCTTATTAATATTTAGAGTTTTTCTCGGTTCGATTTCTACAACCTTGCTATTACTCATGGAAGTAGTAGGTATTGTTTGATCAGGAATATCTTTGAAAGGATCTTCTTCTTCTTTACTATCGAATGCTTCTTTGATCATGTGACATTGCGAATGAGATCTGGTTTGTGAATTATTAATAAAATTATTAATGATATCATCCTCTATTTGATCTTTAAAATCAAGAGCATTTTCTATGGTTAGAGGTGATCTCATATTTTCCATAAGGTATGGTGCAGGTGGTTTTCTTGTTGTGATTATTGATAGACTTGGCTGGGCTGGGGGATATAGGGCTAAATTCTTAACATAATTTCCCCTTGTAATTGTCATGTTGCCTTGTCAGCATCCAATATAGGCATCAGCAGTTGCCAACCAAGGTCTACCTAGAATTAACGGATGTCCATCTAGTTGATTCTTTGGATTGATAACTAGGAAGTCAACAGGGTATTCCTAGGAATCTACAGATACCATTACATCTTGTAGTATACCTTCTAGTTTGACTACTGATCGGTCAGCCAATTCCAATAAAGTTGCTGTTGGTTCTAGTGATGTAATGCCAAGTTTTTGACAGGTGGTGGTGGTTAAAATATTGATTGCTGCCCCCAAATCAACTAAGGCATTTGGAAATGATTGACCATTGATTTGTACTATCACTATAGGATTCCCTGGGTCTTCATATTTGATGGGTGTTTCCATTCCTGATAATAGATCAGATAAAGTACCGACTATGTGGACAGAAGGATTTGTTGTTGTTCTCCTCTTGGGCTTCTTTATGCATAATTCCTTAATGGTTTTTGCATATATAGGAATATCTTGGATAGCTTGGAGGAGAGGGATTTTTATACATAAAATTTTTAATTCTCCCAGAAGATCAAAATTAGGTTTTTCTAACGTTCTAGGTATAATTAATCGTTCTGGGAATGGTGGAGAGGAAGTTGTTACTTGTTGTTGTTGATTTTGTTTTTTTTGTTGTTGCACTTCCTTCTCATTTTATTCTGTTTGTTCTACAGGTAACGGATCTTCAATATGATCATCATTGTTTCTCTCTATTTCGATTATACGCCCAAACCTTAATTGAAGATCATTACACTCCCTCAGTTCAGTTTCTACTTCTGGGGGTTCCATGATTTGAACAGACTGAACTGGCCTATTTTTTGGGTTTGGGTTGGGTTGGGCTGGGAGTTGTGGTCTTAAATTGGTCTGGGGGTTTGGGTAAGGAGCTGGCAGTGTAGGTTGAGAGAGAGAGGAATTGATCTGGCTGGCTGATTTGGAGGTTTTTTCTAGTTTGACTGCCAGGGCTGGTTTTGAGAAGTAGAAGGGGACCATTGTGTAGACCAGAATGGTGGATAAAAAGGAAAATTAGGCCAGTCATTTTGATTTGTTTGATTGGGCCAAGATGTGGGGGGAAATGGCTGTTGCGACCAATTAGGAAAAGATGGTTGATTCTGCCACATCCCACTATATTGTTGGGCATTATATTGAAGAGGTTGAAAAGAAAATGGATCATTTTGCATACCTGATGGTCGTGGCTACCATTGTCGACACTGGTTAAGAAGACATACCACTTCTGATTCTTCTTCTGCCTCCTTATAAACTTCTTTTAGACTAGGGAGCGAAGGGCATCCTTCTGTAGGGTGATCTTTTGTGCAAATGGCACAGACTTTAATCACATCCAACGGGAATTCTTTGTGGCTGTGCTTTTTTCTACATCTGGGACAGAATATTGCCAAGTTCTGCTCTGCTTCTGCCTATTTCTGTTTGGCTTGCATAATATCGAACTGTGTTGTTAGAGTCCCAAGTATGTCTGTCTTAAAGTCTTCTAGAATATTTCCAATCTCTGCACGAGTCACACCTTCATTAGAAGTTTTATTTTCTCTTGTAATTGTATCACGGTCTGCTGATTTCAACCTTGTATTGCCTCTCAAACACCTGATACACAAATCAACAATGTCAGGATAACTTTTCTGGTATATATCACCTTTTCCCATAAGGTTCAATGTTTCAACCCACTGATCTTTCATCCCCCTAATTAATGCAATTTTCAAAACATTGTCAGGTAAGGGTGCGGATGCATAAGGGGATCTATGAAGATTGTATTGGAACCGTTCCACATACTCTTCCAAGGTCTCACTTGGTTTTGCTGTCATTTGAAATATTTCATCTTTTAATTCCCGAGACCTGCAATAATCTTGATATTTCTTTAAAAATGCATCTTTCATATGATCCCAATCAGTTATGACACCTCCACCTAATCCCATAAACCATCGTAGGGCTGCCCCTTTTAATGTGGAAGGGAATAGTTTTAGTTTTTTGGCATCAGTGGTATAATCGTAGCCTCTGCACAGCACATCAAACTCAAATAAAAATGCATCTAGGTCCTCTGATGTTAAGCCATGAAATGTAGGAATATGTTGAAGAGGAATAGATTTCATGGGTGCATTAACTGCAGTATCTACTATGGGATATTGTAGTGTAGAGGTCTGCTGCTGATTCTGGTTTTGGTTCTGGGCCATTTGATCAAAGATATGCCAATATCCCTCTGGGATTTCCAGGGAATTTTTAGGGTGACGAGTAGGGGCAGGAATAGTTTTGACAACACTCCCTTTATCTGGGATAATAATTTTTTCCTGTCGGCCTACTGTTTGAGGTGATTCAGGACCTCGGTTCTGAATAAGTTGAACAACACTTCCCTTATCTGGGTTGCTGATTGTTTGGGCAGTTTCAATAGGAGATTTCAAGTCTGTGATTTCTCCCGTTTACCCTTCTCCTTCTCGGAGATTGATGGAGTTCCCTTCTTGAAGGAAACTTATGCAAGGATTCTCAATTTCTTGGGAATCTTGCTCAATTCCCTCTGTTTGACTATGTATCTCAGCGAAGGCTTCAGATGGTGATTCTGTAGCCTGAAGGGAACTAGTAAGCTGTCTAGAAGTAGTTCTTTTAAATCCTACTGGTGGCTGAGATTCAGTTCTTTTAAGGATTTCGTCAATAAAGGTTGTGCACCCAAGGGTCACCGATCCCTTAGGTTTTTTAGTTTTAGGAGGAATTTTGTTTCGCTTAGTTGATTTATTCATTCAAAGAAAACAAAGCTTCATTCCTACCTAAAGAAAGAAGCTTACTTACTTCGGCTGTAAAGCGGGCTGCGAGCAAGTGTGTTTCTTGCCCCATGCGCAGGTTCTTACCTTTCGTCTTTAATACCCAATTTTTTGCAAGCATAAGAAAATCAGTTGTGCATTACTCCTTTAAAATGGCATACACTCTCCCCGGAAACGACGCCAAAATGTCGAGTCATAAGAAGGCATCTTTTGAACACCTAATTATCTCACATTAATTATCAATCCGGGAGCGTATTTTTATTCCAAGAGTGTACTCTGTCTGAGGATTGCAATTGTCTAAGAGAAATGCTATGAAGATGTAGTATAAAATAAAAAAACCAATGCTTGAAAAGAAACCTAATTACATTGACATGAATGGAAAGATAAAACTACTTTAATCTTTATAGAACATAGATCAGGGATGCAGTAGCAGTAACTCTTTCCCTTAGAAATCGATGCAAGATGACCAATCTGGGAATTTGGAAGCTAGAGCCTCTATCCTCTACAGTTGGAGATCTTATAACCATCAAACTGAAAGCAAATTCAATGAAATCAACTTAAACAAAACGAAATTTAAAAAGGAACAGCATCGTATAATTATAACAAATAGAAATGGAACAGCAATGGAAATTGAACAAAAATTACACTTCTAACACACTCAAAGCACTAAAATCCTATGCTTCAATTCTGTTGACGGCTTCTCACCACACAACCATGATTATAACAGATTACAAACTAAAGGAACAACAGTTCAAATCAGATACAAGTCAGTGCAGCGAAATAATAGAACAACGAATTATGCTTATGTAAAGAAACGGAACAACAGTGACTCTGTATTTAATCTGATCAACAGTAAATCAATTCAGACATTAAACGCACTCCACACGACAGTAAATAAAGATTAGAATACAAAGAGCGAAGTAATTCCAGCAGAGCCGGGCCCTTAGCGCCAATGAAATACCGCTCGGCTAATTCAGAATTACGGAAAGTAAATGAAACGCGTGCTTTGTATTAAACCAACATAGAGTCTTACAAAAATGTTTTCTCTCAAACAGAGAGTTAATCTAACAGAGAAAATGTAAAGTCTTTCGAATGATTCCCAATAAAAACAACGATCCATCCTCCCGTCACTAAATGACGTGGTTCTATATATCAATCCTGTGACTGACCAATCAAGAAATAAGATAAGTTTAAACAGCGATCCCTCAGGATCGAAAGATCCTGAGGGATTCGTTCCTCTGTGTTTTAGTCATCGTTCTATTTATGCTGATTGTGGTCGAGCTGCTTCCTGCCTTTTCTGGGCTATTCGTTCAGACCTCCTTGCCTTTGGCTGGATATGATTCGATGTTGATGGAGCAGCAGTTAGATTGTTCTTAGCCACGCCTTTGGTACAACTGTTCACCTCTCTGAATTCCTGTTTGTCAATCAAAAATATCTTTTAGTCACCTTTTTGTATTAAACGTAAACCTTTCCAATTCTATTATAATTCCTATGATGAATTACCTTTCAAAGGGCAAACAAGAGTATATTTATGGTAAATAATGAGTAAATGTACAATAATTTCATACCTCTTTCACTGCCCAACACCTTGTATGCTTTGAAACCTTGTTTCTATATAATTCTTGCAAAGGCAGTGTTTGTGTGCCCTTCTAGCAGTTCGTAGTCATGATCATAATCCTCAGGGGGGTACCAGATGAGAGGGCATCTATACCTACACCCTATCCATGCAAGACCCATGTTGAAGACCAGATTTTTATATTAAAGGAATCTGGAGGCGGGTGCTTTGAAGTTTTTGTAGCCAAATGACTCCCTATTTTTCACATTGTTTGCGGAGGACATCCACCTTTGTTTGGTTTCTACCAGGGCTTCTTCCTGAATGTCTTCGAAATACTCCTGCCCATGTTGTATAATGTCTCTATAGATGGGTCCCAGCTTAGTCCTTACCCCCTTTCTTCGCATGAAATTCTTTTGTTGGATGAACAGCTGCAGGGGTTTAGTAGGCTCCCCTCTAACCCATAGGTCAAGGCCATGTTCTCTCTTCTGGAAAAGGTTATAGGCTTTGGCCCACCTAATCTAGTTCTTAGCAAAAGAGAGGAAGGCCTGGAACTGAATATCTCCTATAAAGGGACTAGGATTGTTGTCCCTGTCCTCCTCTAGAAACAAGTTGTGCATGTAAAGTTCACATAAAAGGCGTTGGACCTGTTCATCTTGATCACTGCAGCAATGAACAAATTCCTCTATAGTTTTGAAATTTGTGGGTTTCCCTTCCTTGACGACCTTAATCTTCAACAGTAAATATCGTTCTACTAGGAATAGGGCATAGTTGGTGGCTGGTGCCCAACATGTTAGCGCATTAGAGTACATAGAATAAATCATGGTGATTTATTTCTTGGCTTGTTCCACCTAGTCCTGTGCCCTTTTTACCTTTGCTTTCTCTTCTCTGAGCTGAGAAAATGTTTCATCTTCTATTGTATAAAGGTTCATAAATTTATTGAACAGTTCCTGATACTGTTGTGTAGGCACTACTTCCTTTTTTCACTATGCTAACTCATGTTTCGTTTGAATTAATTCATTATACCATTTTTTATTGAAAACTCTTTTAATCAAAGGATCATAGGTATGGGTTTCCTCCATTTTTTTTCCTTTTCTTTGGTGAATTCCTGCCTAGTTTGAATAGAGGCTTTGGTAGTGTCCACCAGGTCTGTTTGTACCTCCATCTTAGCGGTGCTTTCCAAGTCAGTCTACATCTCAGCCTCAGCAGTGTCTGCTAAGTCAGTCTGCATCTCAGCCTCACCATGTCTGCTAAGTCAGTCTGCATCTCAGCCTTAGTAGTGTCTAAAAAATTGGTGACCAATTCTGTTTGGGTTTCTGTGGTGGTCAATTCTTTCTTAGGCTTCTGGGCCTTGTTTACCTCTTTCAATTGCGGCCTTGTTTACCTCTTTCAATTGCTTCCTCAAATTTTTTACCATTTTCCTTAACATTTTGCAGGTTCTACTTAATTTCTTGAACTTATTTTCAGCTAAATTTTCTTCTGTTCTGGTTTCAGCAGGGGATGGAGGAGCAACAACCTCTTTTTCAGTGATGAAGGTGTTAATTTCAGGATTGTCTGTGATGGTTTTTTCTACCTGTACTTCAGATTTTACTTCTGCATGAGGGTCCCGGCTGGGTGAGACGATATTCCCCTCAGGTGTTAAAGGAACTATTTCCATGCTTTCATTTTGATCTAAGGGGATGGTTTTTCCTGACTGATTTTTGGATTTAACTACCTCTTCTACATGCTCATCCTTATTTGCTCCATCACTTTCGAGAGGAGACAAGGCCCTAAAAGCCTGTGATTCCTCTTGATGTGGTAATATCTCGATGTGGTCGGAGCTGCTGGCAGTGGAAGATTGGTCTAACGGTTCTTCTTGTTCTTCATCTTGCTCAGATAGGCTTCTAGTTTTATGGGATGACCTCATTTTCTCCAGGACTCAAGCCATCTCTTCCTCCTAACCTTTTAAGGGTATATTTTGAGGGCTTGAGGGTAGTGAGTGGTATGGCCCTACCTCCTCTAGGAATTATGAGGTTTCTTGTTGTAAATGTAGTCTTTTGAAATACCTTTGCTTGCTTGGTTCTAAAGTTGAGGCGCGAGTCCTTTTCCTTCTAGGTATGTTCATTCTAGGGAGCTCAATTTCGGTCTCGACAGGGTTTTCCTCAGGTTCCTGCGTGGCAGGGTTAAAAAAGTTGTCTCAGGATATCTGCTGCTTGCCCAACTCATGCACGGTGATTAATTTGATTAACCTGTGGTGACTGACAACTGCTTGAGAGTTTTTATATTTTCTTATTCGAACAGCAGTGTCGTGTAATATAGAATTTAAGAAAGCAGGTAGATTAACTGAAATCTTTTGTTTAAGCACAACTAATAATTTGAGTTGGCGGGGTTTTACCACGTCTTGGCGTCCATTTCATGTGATGAATCTCTGGATGAATGTTGTCAATTCCTACCACGGTTAATGTAGAGAGGCAGGGTTAATCCCTTTTCCTTTTTGCTCCAATGGCTCTTCTAGATCCTAGTATGTTGTGACTGCCTCTCGTAAGAGAAGGTGTTTTTCAGTCCATCTTTCTCCCTCTACTAGTATTCCGGAAACTTCAGAAATAATATCTTCTATGACCGGTATAATCCTTCCCATGAGCCTGGTCTATCCCTCCTGTAGGTTTTGCAGGAACTCAATTGCTATCTCTGTATCAAATCCTTTTAATTTGTGTAAATATGGCAACCAGCTAGCTTGTTGGAGGATAGTGCGAGCTGCATCTGAAATTGGGAAGGTCATAGGTTCATTCCAAAGAGAGTTTCCTCCCATGGCTGATGCGTTTTCTTGAGCTAATTTCTTCTTATGATTGTGTCCTCTTTCAGCCTTGTTGGTTATAATGAACATTGTATGCCAGAGAAAGGGAAATTGTAGCCTTTTGTAGGTAACTTCATATCTTAATTGCAATGATCCTTTGGTCTTATCAGCGTATCCAACATAATTTGTGCAGGAAATTCACATGCTTGATATTTATGGATAATTACTGCCTCTCTCGAAGTAAGGGCGTCCACGTCCTCAAGTACAAGAGAGATTTGATCAATCATGAATGCATACGGGGGGAATTTCAAGGTTCAGTAATCATAGTTAGTATGCGAGAATGGAGTCTGTGGCTTTGGAGCTCAAGGAAAGAGGAGCGATTGAGTAATTATGAGCACATGCAATGTAAAGGTTATAATTGGAAGTTATCATAAGTGTATCTCATGCGGAATTGACCGAAGAGGGGAAGAAAGCAGTATAGCTATTATTATGATAGGATGTCCTTCTTTAATGGTAAAGTGTGACGGAAGCATGACTGAGATAGATAATGATTGGTGTCGTCGTCCCGAAGTTAAAACATGCAAACATATAGTTACTTAGAATAGTATTATCACTAGTTCGAGTAGTGGTTTTATGCTAAGAATGGAAGAAAAATAGGAGATAAGGTATATGTAAGAGTAATTGGCTTTTCTTGAAACATAACCTAATACCATAAGTAGAGCCACTGCTGCCAGTAGGCGTTCATAGCCTCGACAGGGTTGATATTTTAACCCAAAAAATGAGCCATGATCCTTTATGTAAAAATAGTTATTCTGCCAATTTTGTGGAGAGATCATCGTTCTGGTATGGTAGTTAGATAGCCACAGTGCCACTCACTAGAGTTGTAGCATAGTGATCAGGCCTACTCGTGATGAGACCTCCTATCCTTCAAGTAGTTGAGAAGGTCATTACCCTGGTGTGATGGCCATTGTGGGCATGTCACTTGCTAAACTCTTATGAACATGGTAGGCTGGCTCCTTATGAGACCCCCTATCCTCTCTTGCAAATTTTCATATGAACATAGTACTTCTTTTTTAAACATAAGTATTTTGATTTATGAGGAGGTCACTGTGCTGGTATCATGGCCAAATAGTCATAGTTCCATTCACTAGGATTGTAACAGAGTGATTAGGTCGGCTCATGATGAGACCTCCTATCCTTCAATCAGTTGAGAAGTTCATTACCTTGGTGTGATGGCCATTGCGGGCATGTCACCTGCTAAACCCTTATGATCATGGTAGGCTGGCTCGTGATGAGACCCCCTATCCTCTCTTAAAAATTTTGCATGCAAACATAACAGTTATTCTTTATACATGAAGGGAGGCTCATTAACTCCTTAAGAGTTAGGGATGGTGTGAGAAGTAAAAAGAATGTCAATACAATTAATACCCCTTATTCCTATTTCTTTCTGTCGAAGGGAAATACTACTCGAGAGTGCATAAAGATATACCATCATAAGACCATGTATTATGTGATAACATAATTAAGCTGGGAATAACTTAGCCCTTCATTGCATAGAAGTACAATGTCAGCTTCTGAGTTAGAGATTATAGTGTCAAAGGATCATCATATTAGAAATTTTACTGCTTTCCTCTTCTTCAGCTTCCAATTCCTACTCAAAGATGTCTTTTATAGCTAGGGTGTAGAACAAGGGGAGGATATCGAAAAAAGAAAGAAGGATCGTGCTTCTTTAAAGAGAGGAAAAAATTAGTTGTTCAATTCCTTTGAACAGTAAAACAAAACACGAAACATTGTTGTTCAAATCGATTGAACAAAAACTATTCAATTGGATTGAACGGCAGTCGTTCAAAAACTTGAACAGTCAGGAAAAATAAAAATGAAAAAACCGGTTGTTCAATCCGATTGAAAATCAACTGTTCAATTGGATTGAACAACAACCGTTCAAAGAATTTGAACAGAAAGGAAAAATAAAAAAACAAAACAAGGTTGTTCAATCTGATTGAGCAACAGTTGTTCAATTGGATTGAACAACAGTCGTTCAAAGAATTTGAACAGTAAGAAAAAATAAAAACACAAAAACACGGTTGTTCAACCGGATTGAACACTAGCTATTCAATTGGATTGAATATCAGATGTTCAAAGAATTTGAACAGCAAGGAAATATAAAAACACAAAAACAGGGTTGCTCAATCCGATTGAACAAAAATTGTTCAATTGGATTAAATAGCAACCGTTCAAAGAATTTGAAAAACAAGGAAAATAGAAGAGGATGAGAAAAAGGGTTACAATTGTGAGCATGAAGAATGTACAACAAAATAAGAAACTAGGAATTGCAAGGAGATTATATACATTATTTACAAATGAAGGTAGAAAAATCTCATGTACTTGAGGTTGTGGGGTTATCACCCCCTTCTGCCACAACTTGGATGGTGGGATCGTTTTGTACCTGTTGGAAGAAAGTCTCCTTTGTGAGAGCTTTATGATAGAGGCGTGCTCTATGCCCATTTACTCGAAATGTAGAACCAGACCCATCTATGGTGGTCAAGGTGAGGGTACCGTTGTTGTGTACTTCTTAGATTTCATATTGACCGAGCCACCTTGTTTGCAATTTTCCTGGAAAATATTGGAATCTGGAGTCATAGAGAAGTGCCCAATCTCCTTTCTGGAATGTCTTATTTTTTATGAGGTTGTCATGCCACTTAGGTCATTGTTGTTGTATGATCATTGTGCGTTGTAGAGCCAATAACCTTATTTCATCCAAATAATTTATTTGCTGGAGTCTTTTAATCTGGGCCTCCGTCAAGTCCAACCCTACTTCCTGGGATGTCCTTCGGGTATTTACTTCGAATTCAATGGGGAAAATAGGCTCTCTTCCAAATACTAGATGATATGGAGAATATCCAATGGTGTTTCGCCATGTTGTGTGATAATTGCATAGGGCCTCTCGAAGCCTAGTGGCCCAGTCCCGGCGATGTGATGATATTGTCTTAGTAGGAATTGCCTCAAGGACTCTGTTGGTGCTTTTGACCTGTTCGTTCACCTGCGGGTGGTAAGGATATGTGACTCTGTGGATGATATGGCGATTCTTTAGAGTGGCTGTGATTTTATTACCTACGAACTGTGCCCCTCCATCAGTTATCACTTCCCGTGGTAGACCATATCGCACAAATAGATCGAACAGAAAGTTAATCACAGATTCTTCTGTGGCTCTTGGTAAGGCTATTGTTTCCACCCATTTTGTTACATAGTTCGTGGCAACTCGTATGTAGTTTTTCTGATTTGATGGCGGGTTGAATGGCCCAACGAATTCTAGTTCCCATTGTTCGAATAATTCTATTACCAATTGTGGTTGTAGTGGCATTTCGTCTGCTTAGCCTGGGCAGCCCATTCTTTGTAAACTATTGTAGGCTTGGACATATTTTTTTCATTTTTGAAGATCGTAGGCCAATGATAACCCAATTGTAATACTTTGTGCCCCGTTCTACGATCTATGAAATGGCCACCACATGGTTCATCGTGACAAGCCCGTAGGATATCATAGATCTCGTCTTCCTGGATGCATCTGCGTATATGCATGTCGGACCCTATGTGGAAGAGGTATCCACCAATCCAGGAGAACCTGGCACTGCATGTACAATCAACTTCCATTCCTTGATGTTAAATGCCTGGGAAATTTCCCTATTGCCAAGTAATTTGCTACGTCTGCGTACCATGGCGTTTTTACTGCTACGGCAAAAAGATATTCATCCAGAAACTAATCGTCGAATACTAGTGTGTCATCTATCTTTGGAAACCTGGATAGGAAGTCTGTGACTACGTTTTCTTTTCCTAGGCGGTCCTTGATGGTTATGTCAAATTCCTGCAAAAGCAGCAACCAACAAGTTATTCTTCCATTTGTGATTGGTTTATTGGCTAAATATTTAATGGTAGAGTGATCAGTATACAAGAGTACTTGATAGCCAGTTATATAATTTCTAAATTTATTAATAGCATAAATGACAGCCAGGAACTCTTTTTCTATCACTGTGTAGTTTAATTTGACAGGAGTTAGATTTTTGCTGATATAATAAATAGCATAGGGCTTTTTGTCTTCTTCTTGACCAAGAACTGCCCCTATTGTTGCATTGGATGCATCTGAAGAAATGTGAAAAGGAAGCTCCCATTAGGACCACATAATATTGGTGTTGTCAAGACCAGTCTCCTTAAATCTGCAAAAGCAGTGTCACATTTAGCAGACCAATGGAATTCAATGTTTCCAGTCAGTGCATATAGAGGTGCAACAATTTGTGAGAAATTCCTTATAAACCTACGATAATACCCTTCATAACCCAGAAAACTACGCACCTCAGTCTGTGTACAAGGTGTGGCTAATAAAAGGATTACCTCTATTTTTTCTGGGTCAACCTGTATTCTTTATGCAGAGATATAGTGCCCCAGGATTACTCCCTCGGTCATCATCATGTGGCACTTTTCATTGCTTAAGCATAATCTAGTAGCAATACATCATTCCAATACCTTTTCTAGCATTTGTAATGCTTGATCAAAGTCATCACCATATCGAGTGAAGTCATATACATAAATTTCAAGCCCCTCATTTATTAAATCAGCAAAAATGCTAAGCATGGCTCTTTGAAAGGTTGTTGGGGCATTGCATAGTCTGAATGGTAGCACCCTCTAGGAAAATGTACCCCATGGGTAGGTAAAGGTTATTTTATCCTGGTCTTCGGGGGCTATTTGGATTTGATTGTAATCGTTGAATCCTTCAATAAAAGAAAAGAAACGCTTCCTTTCCAATTTATCCAGGACTTGATCAATAAAAGGGATGGGGAAGTGGTCCTTCTATGTCGCCTTATTCAGTTCTTGGTAATCCACACAAATTATCCATTTCCCAGTCTTCTTAGGGAATAATACCAGAGGGGAGACCCATTTTCTGTCTGAAATAGGATAAATGAAATTCACATCCATCAATTTTTGCAGCTCCTCTTTTACAACATCTTTTAGATGCGAGTTTAACCTACACTGGGGTTGTCAAATAGGCATAGCCTCCTTGTCAATATAGATGTGATGGGTGCATAGCTGAGAGTCTATGCCCTTCATTTCTGGGTAGTCCCCAGAAAATTCTCCCTGATGCTTCTGTAACACCTTTATGAGCTTCTGCCTTTGGTCACTATCTAGATTGCCATTGATATTCAAAATTTTCCCTGGCTCAATCTCAACAGGTATGTTATTGCGTACAACGGTTGTGCGTATATTTTTATCATCAAGGTTTTCCAAGAGATATTCTTGTGTTTCATCTTCAAGAACTGTTTTCAACATTTGGAATTTTAAGTTTCTGGATGTAGATGGATGATTCATAAATTTATTGATTACATCATCTTCAATTTGATCCTTAAATTCAAGAGCTTTGACTAGTGTTAGAGGTGGATAAATATTTTTCTCCAAATATGTATGCGGATGCTTGTGAATGTTTACCGTGGGTAAACTTGGTTTGGCAGGAGAGTAAATGATAATGTTCTTTATGGAATCTCCCCTAACAATGGTCATGTGGCCTGTCCAGCATCCTATGTAAGCATCGGTTGTTGCCAACCAAGGCCGCCCAAGAATCAAGGGGTGTCCATCCATCAGATTCTTTGGGTTAATAACTAATAAATCAGATGGATACTCCCATGAATCCACAGAAACCAGGATGTCCTACAATATTCCTTCTTGCCTGATAACATACCTGTCAACAAGTTCCAACAGCGTAGATATGGGTTCTAAAGTTGATATGCCTAGCTTTTCGCAAGTCCTTGTTGTTAAGATGTTAATGGATGCCCCTAAATCGACCAATGTGTTTGGAAAGGAGTGGCCAAAGATTTGCACAGTTACTATGGGATTCCCTGGGTCATCATATTTAATGGGGGCTTCCTTACCCAATAATAATTCAGAAAGTGCTCCCACCACATGAATGGTGGGTACAATTTTTTCTCTTTTTGCTTGCTTCTTTCCACACAATTCCTTAATTGTCTTGGCATAGACGGGGATGTCTTGTATGGCCTGTAGAAGAGGAATTTTGATGCAAAGGTTTCTCAATTCTCCTAAAATATCAAAAATATGGAGAGACCATTGGTCTAGGTAGTGTTAACCTTTCAGGGAAAGGAGTTGGAAAAATCCTAAGATTTTCAGGCTTCTCTTGGTCAAGCATTTCCTTTTCTTGCTCCACCTCCATTTCAGTTATATTCATTTGTTTGGGCTCTTTTGGAGTTCCAAATTCCAATTGAGGTGGGGTTGTTCCTTGTGCTAGTGAGATAATGCGTCCTGATCTTAGCCTTAGTTCATTACATTGCTTCTGTTCAGTTTTAGGGTTTGGATTTTCTATAATCTGGATTAGCTGAACCAGCCTATTATTGGGGTTAGGATTGGGTTGGGCTGGTAATTGAGGATGGATGATAGGCTGAGGGTTATGTTGGTACGGCGCTGGTAGTGTAGGTTAATTTTGAATCCCTGTCCCCATTGGTGGGTGGGTCATTCCCAGAGGTCGTTGCCAATTTTGAGGCCAATTTGTGGTTTGAGAAGCAGATGTTGGCCACTGGGTTTGATATGGGTTGTTTTTACAATAAGGAGGGGAACAAGGAAAGCTTGGCCAATTATTTCCTGAAGAGGGTTGCGTTGGCCAAGGTGGTATAGGAAACAACTGAGACATCCAAGTGTAGAAATGTGGTTGATTCTGCCAAGCTACTACGGGTTTTGTTGGTTAAATTGTGGAGAAGGAAAGAACAAAGGCAGGTCTTGAGGCATACCTAGTCGTGCTTCCCATTTCCGAAGCTGGTTCATTAGGTAGACTGGTTATGTTTCTTTTTATGTTTCTTTGTAAACTACTTTTAGTCCTGGGAGTGAAGGGCAGTGCTCTGTGGCATGATCCTTAGTGTAGATAGCACAAGTCTGAATCATGTCTAAGGGGCATTCCCTTTGGTTGTGCTTCTTCCGAAAGCATGGGCAGAAGACGGCCAAGTTCTGTTCTACTATAGCTTGCTTCTACTTGGCTTGTAGGACATCAATTTGTGTTATCAAAGTACCCAAAATGTTAGTTTTGAAGTCTTCCAAAAGATTACCAAATTATGCTTTGGTTACATTGCCACCAGACTACTTGAGATCTTTCCTTGTTGAGTCTCGCCCAATTGGCTTATTTCGCGTACTACCCCGAGAGCACCTGATACACAGCGAAATAATTTCATCATATTCTTCTTGGTAGATGTCCCCTCTTGCCATTATATTAAGCGTTTCAATCCATTCCTCTTTCATCCCATTAATATTCATTATTTATTTTAAGATGTCTTTGGATAATGTAGTATATGGGGACCTTTGTAGATTATACTGAAATATTTCGACATACTCTTCTAATGTCTCATTGTCTTTTGCAGACATATTGAAGATTTCATCTTTTAATTCCCAAGTCCGGCAATAATCTTGATATTTAGTTAGAAAAATGTTCTTCATTTGGTCTCAGCTATTGATGGTTCCCCCACCAAATCCCATGAACCAACGTAATGCAGCCCCCCTCAAAGTAGAGGGGAACAATTTTAGTTTCTCCATATCCCCTACATAAGACATCTAACTCAAATAGAAACACATTAGGATATTCTGAGGTCAACCCATGGAAGGTGGGGATGTTTTGCAAGGGAATAGCTTTCATAGGGGCATTAGCAGCATGGTCAATAATGGGATATTCCAATGTCGATGTTTGCCTTTGATTCTGGTTTTGATTATTTTCCATTTGATCAAAGATATGCCAGTAATCTTCAGGGATCTCTTCTTCTGGAGGAGTAATCTTAGCGGGATTGGGTGGTGAGTGGGGAGGAGGCTTTACAACACTTCCTCGATCTAGAATACCAAGCATCTTAGTCTCGACCACTTTTTCAGGGGATTCAGGCTCTAGAGCTCCTACTTGTATTGCCCCACTAGTTTCTCCTTCTTCTTCTTGTAAATTGCAAGAACCTCCCTCTCTTTAAGGGTTATTACTTATGTTTTCAATAGTTTGAAGGCTTTGTTCAGACCCTTCAGTTTCATTGTGAATCTCGGCGTGGGCTACAGATGGTAAGGCTGTTGCCTGAGGGAGTGTAGTAGGACTTTGAATGGGAATGGTTCTGGGACCTACGTATGCCTGGGATTCATCTTTCTTAACGATTTCATCTATATATGTTGTTCAACCAAGGATTACCGGTCCTTTTGGTTTCATAGAATTTTTGGATGATTTTGATTTGTTTCTATCCTTTTCTTCCTAGCCATAAAACAAGAGCACCTATTCTACTAACCTTTGAACAATTGCTGAGAAGTGGGTTAGGGGGCAAGAGTTTTTCTTGCCAGTACGTAGGTTCTTACCTCTCGTTTTTAATATCCAATTCTTCATAGAAATGGAGAAAAAGGAATGAAGGATGTCACTCTTCAACACTCTCCCTAGCAATGGCGCCAAAAATTTTGGTTCATTAAGGTGACTATTATAGGCAACCTCTATGTTTCTCATTCAATTTTCAACCCAGGGTAAGTCTTCTTATTTCAAGAGTGCAAGCACAGTATATGTGAGTGAAATCGGAAATAGCTACTCTATATTACCATGAAGAATATTAACTAATTCACGAAGTTCAATCAACTCAAAAAGAAATGGAATTGTAAAATTTCGTTAGCTATTCTGTCTAAATAAACTCAATGAGAATAACCTATGATTGAACAGCAAACTTGATGAATTGAACATCAGTCCTACTGAATGGAACAGTAAACGCAATGAATTGAACAACAATCAATTAATTAATTTTGCAATGGAATTCTCTTGCAAACTAACTAGCTAACATTCTTCTGCATTAAGCACAACAAGAAGTTCTATAGTACTGGTGGAAATATCTAATTCTTAGTGATATAAAGCATTAAACAGAAATCGTGCTAAAGCTCATAAACAGATGTAGAGGAATTGAGAAAAAGATGAAGATGTTTAACAGTTATAAAACAATTACTGCAAACCAGAAAACATGAGCGATAAACTGTCCTAGTGGCATAGAAAACTGCAGCATCATAGGCGTAGAAGTTAACAAGTGGAAATATATCTCACAGAATGCATCAAACAACTAAACATAAATTATGTGATTAACGTACAGTACAGGGGTGAGCGTGGAAACTCCCAGGGCTGAGCCCAAACCATCAGAAGTATAACGCGATGGAAAACTCAGGAAATGACTATTCAAAATACCAAAATTATTTATTAAAAAGGTTAAGACATGAATACAACTGGACAGTTCTGTCCTGATATGTCTATTACAGAAGATAATTCCTATTCAGATCCCCTTTCTTGTCCATCTTTGGCATTTTTAAAGGTGATTTCGCTCAGTGGAATGGTATTTTTCCAAACGATAGCCTGCTGCTCGTGGCTGTCGTTTGAGTTCTTTGGACATGGATCAGTCTTTCCGCCTTCCGTTGGTCCGTGGGGGTCATTGTGATTTCGTGTCCTCTGCCTGTCAGCTGTCTTTTGGTCATCGTCGATTCATTTGTCTTGTTTTCCTATGAATAAAGATGAAATAAGTCAAATCCTTGTAATTTAAACATGCTTTTTGTCATTAGTCCATTTGTCCTGATTTTGCATTAATCCTCCTTTCCTTTACTGTTAAGATGAGGAAAAATTCCTAAAAGTGTATGATAATTCAAAATAAAGGTAGGGTGAAAAAATACCTTAATTATGACCCAACAGAAGACTATCTTCAAATCCAAGGAGGGAATTTTCAAATTGTTGATCATGTCTTTCAGGTTGATGAATTCCCCTGCAAATTTCATGAGCCTGATGGACGACATATTGCAACCCTTCACCAACTCGTTTGTGGTATTGTATTTGGACGACATCTTAATCTTAATCCAGATTTGGGAAGAGCACCTACACCATATTCGACAGGTCCTCCAAACCCCATGACAGCAAAAATTGTGTGCCAATTTGGAGAAATTCACTTTTGGTATGACCAAGGTTCAATATCTAAGGTACATGATTGGTGAGTGGGGTGTGCACGTGGACCCAACCAAGATACAAGTTATTCGGGATTGGCGATCCCTAACCACTCTAATAGAGCTCCGCAATGTTCTAGATCTTGACAATTTCTACCACAGGTTCGTGTTGGGATTCTCTCATATCACTTGTCCTTTGAGTCAAATCACCAAGGGCAGAGCGAAAGAAAAGTACTTTTGGTCTGAATCCCAACAAAAGGTGTTTTCCGAGTTGAAGCATCACCTCTACTCTGCACTAGTGCTCACATTACCAGATTAGAAACCATTTGAAATTGATACAAATGCCTCTGACTATGCTATTATTGCAGTTCTTACCCAATAGGGGCATCCGATGGCATATCACAGTGAGACACTTTCATATACCATCCAAAAATATCCCACCTATGACAAAGAATTGTATTCCATTATTCAGTTTCGTCGACAATGGAAGCATTACATTATGGGTAAGGAAATGGTCATCCATACAGACCACCGACCCTTAAAATTCATACAGACACAAGGAAA
Organism: Pinus albicaulis; assembly: GCA_034641835.2. Taxonomy (NCBI): domain Eukaryota; kingdom Viridiplantae; phylum Streptophyta; class Pinopsida; order Pinales; family Pinaceae; genus Pinus; species Pinus albicaulis. The sequence goes on along the minus strand of CM076578.1, from coordinate 1,311,676,678 downwards.
TTTGAATAACGACCACCACCAGAAATGGTCCATGCAACAACCCTCAATAAAATTCCACGTAATAAATTTAAAAATAATAACCATTGTTGATGGGACACTTATTCCAAGATGAATGTTGGGTAAAACATCCTAGTGGGTGTTCATTTGGTATATTATGGCTAAGGAAATTGGAAAAGGCAAAGGATTTGGAAAGGAAAAATGGCATATTTGGCACTTTTGTTTATGAAAATAATGTAAATTATGAGAAAATGGAGAATATGAGGAAAATGTATTAAAATAATGGGAAATGAATAAAATAGAGGCCTCATCTATAAAAAGGCTTATGAGGATCAGTTAGTACCTTTTGTCAGTTCAGTTTTGGAGCTATCTCATTATTCACTCTCTCTCTCACACACACACTCTTGGACACATAATTTCTTGGAGCAATTTAGCATTGGAGCAAGAAAGGAAAGAAAGCATGAAGAACAAGGAAGCAAGAAAGGAGGAGTAGGAATCAAGCAGCTACAACAGGATTCTTGTCAAGTATCGATTTGCATGTGTGTTTTCCTTGCTAGATCTGGAATGCATGTTATTTCATGTAGTTCTTTTCTGTCTTGGCATGGGTTTTTTCCAGTTGTGACAATGCTTTCATCATGGCCTTGCCATTTACGGATAGCCATGGTGTTGTAGAGTTCTCATGTTTTGGTTTAGATGGATTGTCGGATGGATTCGAGGATGAGTGAGGTGGAACTCCGAATGATAGGACACATAATCAGTTTATGTGTTGCCTCGGTTTAGGGCCTAGTGATCCAGGTTTGGATTGTGGTAAAGCATGAGAGGTGTTTTTCTCTCCATCAGGCATAGGAATACATGGTTTGCGATATATGGTAAAACCTAGAGAGTATTTATCGGTTTAGGGCCCAGTGACCCTTGATTTGGATTGTGGGTTGCAATAAAGTCTAAAAGACTAAGAGACAAGAAAATTCGTCACAATTTAGGTGGAAAGAATCCAATGATATCCATGCTTATGTTGTCCTAGTTATCGGGTGTAGATCACGGTGAAGCCTGATTTCTATTGATGAGGGTGAGGTGGTTTAGCATCGGGATGCCTTGGTTGGTTCTTTCAGTTTGAGACCCACATTCATGCTTGGAATATTGCATGGGGGTAATTTGTTGAAGAGATAATTGGCTCATCCAATCTGTGGTCAGGTAGAATATGGTAGTCCCATCTCTGGTTGGCTTCTACATTCATTAATGAGCAATTCAATCCCTTGGTATTTGGTATGAAAATGTACTAATTTATATGTTGATTCTATTGTTTTTGTATCCATGGTATTTTTGTTGTTATTATGTTGGTTATGAGAATGTATGTTAATAATGATTATGTATGGATCTCCCCGTGTTTTTACTTGTAAATGAATGCACAATGTATCAATGGTCAAATAGATTGTATTGCAGTTAATGATGTAGGGGAGAAATGCTTCTTAGCTATTCTCATATAAGTATGAGACCCATTTTCTATGTTTTGTTGTTTATACCTATAGATTTCACGTTTGTGACATGTTTGATGAAATGCATGTCATGGCTAGTAGGGGTATGATCTATTCCTTTTGGATATATTTGCAAATACAACATTGTTTGGTCATTATAAATCATCTCTGAACTTGTCATGAAGTTTTGGGTAGAGCACTGGGCTCTGGACTTGAAAAAGTGGCTCAAATCCCAGGGAGGATGGCTCAACACTGAGTAATTTAGTCCCTAGACGTTGTCTTAAGGGTTTATTCATTCATACAGATACCCATAGATGTTGGATTGTAGGCTTATGTATGCGTCTAGAGGCCCATAAGTAAATTAGTTCAGTGGGACCCAGGGGCAGGTTGCTTGAATAGTTGGGTTAGCTCCTGGGGGTGTTATTATTGACGTACAAGGTTTGTGTGAAGAGTTTTCATTTATTCCACTTCATTAAGGTCGCCTAAGAGGTTGAATATCACCATAGTAACCTCTCGGCACATATTTACCCCAGTTTTCCAGTTTCTTAGGTAGATGTGGGAAGGGGGTGTTACAGAGTGGTATCAGAGCATGGTTCAACCCTTGGACTGGATGGACAGTGTTTTGATCATGATTTTATGTTGGTTCCATATGTATTTATCAGACCTAGGGTGTATGTGTTTGTTGCATCTGTGTTGTGTTAGCCATGGTGGCAGTGGTGTCGCCATGGAAGGATTGATGTTGTTGTTATCAACATGTTGTCATACGTGTATGACTGGTTATGTGTTGTTCATGCTTATGTATTGTTTGTGCACGATTTCTTACATTTTGCTACATGTTGTGTATGCATTTCTTATTTATGCTAGGTTACATATTGATCATGCTTGTGTAGTTTCTATGTATGTTGGCTTGTGTGATGATATATGTTGAACATGCATTGATCATTCATGTTTGATTATACATGTCAAGTGGGTGCATATGGTCAAGTTTTAATTGAAATGGTTGAGTTTTTCATGCAATATTTCATGGTGTGTGTTTGGTATGGTCATGCATTAGGTCATGGTGTGTATTTGATATGGTCATGCATTGACGACTCGACTCCAAATAGAATGATTTTTATGCACTAATACACCATGTTTTATGAGTTTATATGTTGTTATGATTATGTATATACATGCATTTCTCTGTTTGGTTTATCTTGCAGGATGTATCCTCCCCAAATTACACTAAGGTATGTTGGTTTATTATGATTTGGTTTAGCTGACATATTATGCTTGGCACGAAAATAGATCAAAGATGAATAGCAAGATGGTAGACTAAAAAGACTCTCCTTATGAGTTAGATGAACAACGTGGTGGGCACTCTTCTTATTTCGCTGACAAATTGAGAATTCTAAAGGAATAAATAAGTATTTTCAAGGCAGATAATGAAAGACTCATATAGGCACAAGAGAAACAATCAGAGATGAATGAAATACTTCTTCAGAGCTTGTTAGATTTTCAAAAACAAGGGCCACTTTGGATTGGCTATGGATAGGAGGACATAAATAATGGGGCATATGGAAATATGTCTCCTAGTAGAAACAGTTCATATAGAGATGATACAGTGAGAGATAGCAGGTTTTTGGACACTCCAGATAGGAAGGGTGATGATTACAAGTACCATTCTAGTTCTGGTTTGGATATACGTCATGATCATCATCAATATCATCCTTATAGGAGGAGTGACATGGAATACATTCCATATGAATTCAAGAAAGCAAAACCACCTAATTTTGATGGGGACTTGAAGAAACCAGAAGAGGTAAAATCTTGGATACTTGGGATGAAGAAGTTATTTGAGTTGCATGAGTACTCAGATAATATGAAGTCTAGGATTTCTATCTTTAGCCTTAGAGGTAAAGCGTATATATGGTGGGAAGATGTGAGGCGAGTTAGGCACATCAAGACAAAGGACTTGAGTTGGCATGAGTTCAAAAGGATTTTCAAGAATAATTATTTGTCATAGAGGTAGTATGATAGTAAGGCCAAATAATTTTATGAGTTAAATATAGGATCAATGACAGATGAAGAGTACATGAAAAATTTCTTGGAGATATTGAGGTATGTACCATATATTCAGGACGAGAAGGCTAAATTTCAATGATTTTTCAGTGGTTTTCCATTAGCATTCAGAGATCGGATTGAGTATGATGAACCTCAGACACTTGAGGAAGTCATTGGGAAACTGAAGCATTGCTATGAATAGTCAAAACGCAAGACTGAATCTCAGAAAAGATGGAAAGGAAAGGATGAAGGTAAAGGTAAATGAAATCCTAAGAAAGCAAGGCCTCATAATGTAGATGATAAATAAAATGTGGCACCACAAAATAATTTTTATGTGGCTAGACAAGGAAATAGACCACAACAACAACATATATCAAAGTAGCAGCATGGAGGTAATGGTATAGGACAGCTGGAGTGTTGAACATGCAGTGAGGAAAATCTTAAGAGAGATTTTCCACAAAATTAGGGTGGTATGCCTCAGATATATAGTGCACAAGAGGCACATACTTTTGGGGATGTTGGGAAGAACATTCCTCGTATTTATGCAGTTGTGGACAACAGGCAGGCAGATCACAAGGCTTCTATCATTGAGATGGATAGTAAGCTTTGTGATCAAGTTATTTTTGTTTTGATTGACCCTGGATCTAATTATAGTTGTGTTAGGCCTTACTTGGTGGATAAGTGTGGTTTGAATAAGGAAATGCATGCAAAATATTGCTTAGTGCAGATTTCTATAGGTACGAAGAAAAGATTTCACCATTGGGTAAGATCTTGTGCATATGAGTTAAGTGGTATGTCTAAAACAACACACTTGAACATATTTCCATTGGGATTGTATAGTATGCTATTGGGTATGGATTGGTTATACCTTCATAGGACCAAGGTAGATTACTATGACAAAGATATTTAATGCTTGGATGACAATGGGAAACCAAGAGTCTTACAGGAAAAGAAGAAAGCCACATCATTTAGGATGGTGACATCCATGCTGGCCAAGCATAGTTGCAAGAAAGGGTGTGTGCTATTTGCAGTTCATATCTCTAGTGACAAAGGTAAGGAATTTGAGGATGCAGATGTGTTAAACATGTACCTATTTCTGCAGCAGTTTTAGGATGTGTTTCCAATAGATATTTCAGAGTTTCCACTACACAGGGAAGTAGAATTTCTATTGAGTTGATGCTAGGGGAAGCTCCAACATCAAAGGAACCTTACAGGATGAGCACACCTGAGTTGGTAGAATTAAATTCAGAGTTGAAATAGATGCTTGAAAAAGGGTATATTAGGCCAAGTGTATCGCCATGAGGCGCATCGGTGTTGTTCGTGAAGAAGAAGGATGGAATTATCATATTGTGCATTGACTACAAGCAGCTGAACAAAGTGACCATCAAGAACAGGTACCCATTACCGAGTATTGATGATTTGTTCAATCAACTAAAGGGGGTAGTAGTGTTCTCTAAGATCAACTTGATATCGAGATATTATCAGGTACACATCAAAGAGAAGGAAATCTACAAGACCGCATTCAGGACCAATTACAAGCATTATGAGTTTGTTGTAGTTCCATTCGGTTTGACTAATGCCCCATCTACATTTATGTGTTTGATGAATAATGTGTTGCGTACTTACTTGGAAAAGTTTTTTATTGTGTTCATTGATGACATATTGGTATATTCTAAAAATGAGGAAGAGCATGTCGAGCATTTGGCAGTCGTATTGAGGTTGTTGAGAGAGCATCAGTTGTATGCTAAGCTCAACAAATTCAATTTTTTCCAGAATGAGGTACACTACTTGGGACATGTTGTCTCCAAGGAGGGCATTGTAGTAGATCTAGAAAATATAAGGGTCATCATGGAGTGGGTATCTCCTAGGGATGTAGATGAGGTGAGATAATTCATGGGATTGGAAGGTTATTATAGTAGGTTCATCAATAACTTCTCATAGATTACTTACCCTATTACATCATTGTAGAGGAAAGTTAAGAATTTTGATTAGACAGAGGAGTGTGAGGCAATGTTTTAGCAACTCAAGAATTTTTTGACACATGCTCCAGTGTTGAAGATTGCAGATACGGACAAGGAGTTTGTAGTGTGTACAAATTCTTGCAAGAGAGGACTTGGTGGGGTCCTTATGCAGGATGGATAGGTGGTATGCTATGAGTCACAAAAACTAAATGAGCAAGAGAATAACTACCTGACACATTATCTTGAGCTAGTAGCGATCATACATGCACTAAAGATGTGGAGGACCTATCTTCGTGGCAGGTGGTTTGTACTGATGAGTGATCACATTGGGTTGAGGTACTTGTTTGACCAACTGAATCTGAATGCTAGGTGGGCTATATGGTTGGGCACGATTAGTGAGTTTTACTTCAATATAAAGTACATCCAGGGAAAGGAGAACATAGTCATAGATTCTCTTAGCAGACAGGTACAATTAAACCACATGGAAGTTATGAGCTCTTATGGGACAAAATTATAGGATAGAATCTTGCAGGCAGGTCAGTAGGATCACATTTGTATGGAGATTGTGCACAGGTTGTCGCAGCGTACAGGTATAGGTAGTGGCACATGTACAGGTACATGTGTTGGAAAATGTATATGTATGGGTGATGGTATAGTTACAGGTGGTGTTAGGGGTACATGTACACATGTACAAGATTTGGACTAGCATCTCACAATAGATGGCTTAGTTAGGTTTGGATGTCAGATAGTAGTGAGATAAATAAGGTGATCTTGAGGGAGTTTCATGTGAAACCATATTCAGTTCACCCAGACTACTAGAAGACACTGACTACGATGAACAGATTCTACTATTGGTTTAATCTAAAGAAGGATGTGGTAGATTTTGTGGCCATATGTTTGAATTTTCAGATGTTTAAGGTAGAGTGTAAACATCCAGGTGGATTGTTACAACTGATTGTGATTCCAGAGTGGAAATGGGAGGTAATTTCCATGGACTTCATCATAGGTTTTCATAATACATCTAGACACAACATGATTCCATCATGGTTTTTGTGCACAAGTTGACAAAGGTTGCACATTTCATTCCAAAACCGATAAATAGAACAAGTTAAATTGAAACTAAAGCACTTTGGGCCCGATGAATCTACATGGGATATGGTGGATAAAATGAGGGCCATGTATCCTTCCTTGTTTGCCGATTGAGGAAAAGCAGTTTTGGTGTGATGTTGGTAAATGTTTGGCTTATGTTTTGATAATATTTTGATATATGTTTTGATGTGATGTTCGGGTTTATGTGCATATGTGAATGGATGTAAATACCACCATGAGCTATGTTATAAAGCTCCAATAAGAGGTATGGGTTTCATATCATTATATTTATCATGTTGTTATGATTTGATGTTGGTTTGATTTTTGGTAGGGTGATCATTATAAATACTGCATCGAGCTATGATATAAATTTCCATGGGAAGTATGTTTCTTTTCAATAGTGTTGCTAAGATATATGTGTGGTTGAACACCAAGGATGGTGTCCCCCAAGGGGGATGGTTCTGTAACAACCCTGGTGAAAATTCCATGTAATAAAATTAAAAATAATAACCATGGTTGATGGGACACTTATTCCAATATGAATGTTGGGAAAAACATCCTAGTGGGTGTTCATTTGGTTTATTATGGCTAAGGAAACTGGAAAAGGCAAAGGAAAAGACTTCAGAAAGGTAAAATGGCATATTTGGCACATTTATTTATGAAAATAAGAGAAATTAGGAGAAAAGGGAGATGAAAGGTCATAGGCTGCATGTGAGGAGGAAAATGAAGAAAATAGATGTCACATCTATAAAAATTATTCTAAGGATCAGTTGGTACCTTTTTTTAGTTCAGCGTTAGAGCCCTCTCATTATTATATCTCTCTCACTCACTCACTCTTCGACACTTAGAGTTTCTTGGAGTACTTTGGCATTGGAGAAAGAAAGGAAATAAAGTAGGAAGAAGGATGAAGCAAGGAGGAGAAATAATCAATCAACTACATCAAGATTCTTGGCAGGTGATATGAATGGGAAAATTATTAATTGCTATGCTAAATTCCAATTCATAATATAAACAAAGTGCTTGAGGATTATGAGGTATATTTCAAGTTAACCATGAGTTTTTATGTTTTTTTATGTGAATTTCTTGAGAAAATTAACATAAAAAAAAAAAATTGAACAACAGCATCTAAGAGACATGAACATCACCATAAACAGTAACACAACAACACAAGATGAAGGAGTTCACCCTGCCTAGGCTACGTCTCCTTGTTCTAGCTTCCACTGGCTTGGATCTCTTCTATTATGCTCAAAAGTGTGATTACATATGTTTACAATGCTCAAACAACTCTGAAAATTGTTCCAATATCTCCAGAATTCCCAACAATGTCTGTGTAGCCTCTTTCTGTTTCAAATTTGGTCAAAAAATGACTTAGTTATGACTTCCCCAAGTTTTGGCACTAGCCACTCCACAAATTCCTCCAAATATCGCACCAAACCTACAAACACGCCTCCAATTCTGCTAACCGAGCACCGAATTGCACAATAACTAGGCTAAATTATCGGGCATTAATTTTCTCGATAACGCCTAAAGTCTGGATTTCAAACTATATTATTTTCGAGAATATAAATATTTATTTAATAAAATCTGGGTTGATGGTTATACTAATCGCCAGCGTTCAGGAGTAGTGGCCACATGGGGTGGTTTTCATGGTGGTTAATGATGGAGGCCACCCAACCGATAGCCTCATGGAAATCTCAATAGGTGGTGTTGAGCCTGGTCAGATCTCTAGCGTTAATGTTAACGATCAGTGTTAATGGTTATGGAAAGTTGGGGGGGGCGGGGGGGTGTGGGGCTAGCCTCCCACACATGGTCTCGCCTCTAGTGTGGTGATCAGGGTTGGGGCTAGACCCCATCCCCCTCCCCCATGGTGCACACTCTATAAAAATAAAAAATAATTCAGAAACCATTGTATAGTAAGAAAATTTATGATGGTGTGATGGTAAAAGCATTTGTTAGTTGCATGGAGGTCACAGTTTTGACCCCCGCCCTCTCTTCTCGAACCTTGACCTAATTTTGGTGGCCCTTGGGTTGTCATATGGCGGCCCTTGGCTAGGCCACATGACAACCTATAGTTTGCCACTCGAAAACTATGTAAAATATGCCACTTGGCACAATCTCATTCGCCAGAAGAAATTCGTTGACCAAGTCAACCTGCCACATGGGCATTCCCAGTTAGCTGTATGGACTACTGATTGGGCTGCCTACATTTTTTTAAATTTTCCTATTTGATAGAATGGAAAAAACGTTTTTCTGGGAGAATATGGTGTCAGTTTTCCGCAAAACGAGTTGCGTCGAATTCAGAACGACATGATCTACGTGGTCGTTTAGGTTCCACACTATTCCGATACCTTTAATTTTTTAGCATAATTTTGAGCACTTGATCATACCTCCCCACTTGAAGACTTTGGACCCAAAAATATATTTCATTACTAAACATGTGGATGAGGCTACAACCCCCTCATCCTTCCAGTCTCAATCCAATGGAATTTTCCTGAATTCAACAATTTGAGCTTTTCATGAAAACTGATCATTTTCCTTGATTCTTGAGACCCTTTCTTACTATTGTAGATACGATCCTGTTGCAATTTACTAGAATTTGTAGAAAAGAAAACTATCCTTGAAGAAAGAAACATGTTCCTTCCTTGGTCGTCAATCAAAGGAATCTTAAATAACTTGAAAACTTTCTCACCTCGAACATTGTCATCATGGTGATTTTTAGCTTGTCTTGCCTTGTACTTGCGTCGAATTTTGACAATGTGTTTTTTCCATTTCCATGTACCATTTTGAAACCCAAAATAAGTACTTGTGGAACATATTCCTTATTTATCATATTTCTTTAGCGCTTGTACTTTTATTTTTGCACCATTCAACACCGACATCTTGTTCCCATCACTGTTCAACAATTATGTGGACTGCTGCAAATATTTCACATCTTGTTTCCCTCTTTTCAAAGGCAACATGTTAGAGACTTGAAAAATATTATTACAAGCATTAGAAACTTCAATGAAATTATCTTGTTCATTGGATGCATATTCTTGAAAGGTCTCATTCAAAACATCGCTGTGCTTGAACATTAATAACACAAAATATTAACTTGCATTCACTATTCTCTTCATTTTTCCTACATGCATAAGTGATTTGAAAATGGGTTGGATAACTTGTTATGATTTTCAAGAACCTCCCACTCAGTTAAACAAATAAAAGATCTATCTTATGCTTAAATTGTGCGGAATTTTATACTTGAAATGGGTGTATGTTTTTTTAACTGTTTAAGTGCTTTAGGACCATTTTTTTCTGATATTAAACATGTGAAATAACCATATAATTCAGCAAATAATCATCAACACATAACAAAAATATTAATATAGGATTTCACCCGAATATCGTGGGATACGTCTCCTTGAGCTCTTGTCAAGTGACTTGGCTCTTTGGGATTATGATGAAATTATTCTTTTACAAGTTACAAACTCAAATCCAATGGTTATCTAAACTGAATCAATGGGTTTATAATACCATCATATTCATGGATATCATCACTCTAAAAACAGATCTAGACCCCCTTAGACTTGGATCCTTCTGTCGGTGCCCTTAAGCTTCCCTGAGCTTCGAAGTGGCACTAACTCCTTCAAAATTATTTTTCAATCACTAAAACCTCACCTATTGTCTCCATCACATATCATACCTCCAAAATGGACTGATCATTTGCTCAAAATGAGCACCGGCTCCCCAATCTAGGCCTCCATCCACTGATGACCCTAGGTTGCCCAACACTTTCCTATGGCTCTTCTACATTAATAATTATTCATATGACTTTGAAAATAATTTCATTGGATTCAAAATGTCCAAAATAGCCAGAATAGACTATTCACTAACATAAATTGGCCTCCAGCTGCTCCAATTTCGCCTCCAACACCTGGTGGCACCCCTAGCTCTCGGGTGACTGAAAACTTCTCTAAAGCATATCTACTTTCAGAAGTACTCAAAAGCTTTTTAAAAATCCTCCAATGGATTTAGAATACTCATTACAGTCATAAATGACTATTGGTTTGCTGAGAATGGATAATGGCTGCTATGGATAGGCCTCATTCACCTACTAGCACATGTTGGCCCTAATGGCCCTTAGAACTTCACTGAAGCATCTTGGACTTCAAAAGTCATATAAAGGCTCTAAAAACCACACCATTAGTTATATAATGTCTAAAAAATCCAAAATTGACTATTTTATTATTTAGAAAGGCCTCTAGCTCCCTTGGCTATGCCTTAAACTGTTGCTGGCCCATGATGGCCCTAGTGGCCCCTAGAACTTCTCTAAAGAAAATCCCTGCTCAAAAGTCCTCTGATGGATCTTCCACCCTCATAAATGGGTCTGGAATGTATAAATTAGTCGAAATTGACTATTCACCCTCTCAAAATAGTCGAAAATAGCTCAAGATAGAGTCTAAACAAGATTTGTCTAGTGTCTCCTAAAAACACTCCACTAAAAGTGGAGGATCTGAACTTAACTCTAGTTAAAAATGGCCAAATCCCCAAATTTGGGGCGTGCCCCATAACTTCTTCCAGTCTGGCCACTAGCAATAAATGTGGGCTATTAGTGGTTAGTGGTTAGACACATGTACAAACCACACGATCTTCAGCCCTTAACCTTTGACGGCAATTGGGGTAAGTTCTTTTAAAACCCGTGTTAGAGTTGTGTTACCCGAAACAAATGGCGAAATAATTGTTGAAATTAGCTCCCCATGTGATAGGCTTTAACCGTTGGCTAGAGATGGTTAATTTTTTTGGTGCACCGGTGTTAATCCCTTGAGCTTGGGGCGAAGGGCCTATGGGGAGGGGTTTCCCCTCTGAAACCCCAAATACACATTCACCATTCATTAAATAAACGCCGAAGACTGCATATGTTAAGTCACACCGATAGAACAGATGGTAATGCTTGGGCTTGGTGGGCACGAGGTCTAGGGTTTGACCCCCGACCGCCCCAAAAAAATTTTATACCATCAAACATGGGTCACGTGGCAACCTCCGAGCTTGCGATGTGGTGACCTCTAATTGGTCGAACCAAAAACACGTGCACCCAAATTGAAAATTACATGCTGAAACTTGTCACAATATGACTGGTCCAAGAGGAATATTCTAGGAATATTCCCTGGAGTATTCTCTCTTTTTTTTAATATTCAAAACCCAGTCAAACTTGGTCAAAGGCCAAAAATTGTAGTTTACTGGACTTTTCAAATCGTAATAACTTCTTCATAAAATGTCGATTTTTCAAACCATTCATAGCGCTAGAATCAGGAAGAAGAGATCTATCTAGTAGCTCAGGTTTGACACACTTTTGAACACTTTGAATTTTGAGCTATCACTTAGGTCCTTTATCCAAATCTGATCACACCTCCCTATTGGGAATCTTTTGGACCCCAAAGGACTGATTTCCTAATATGTTTAGTATATGAGCATACAACACCCTCACTTTTCATCCTCCATACACTTTGCCTTGCATGGCTTAGTGCCTTTGAACCACAACTCAAAGGTAGTCAACACTTCCCTTCCTTAGATGCTCTTGCCCTCCTGTCAAGAATTGTCTTCCTTGATCCCACTTAAAAATTTTTGGCGAGAAATTTATAGAAAGTAGTTGAACATCATATCCTTGATCATCGATCCAAGGTGGCTCAAACAAACATAAGTTTTCAACAGAAAACATGCATACATAACTAAAATTTGCATATGTATAAATCAGTGTATGTCTTACTGAGTTAAGAAGTCAAACCACTTCACACCAAGTCACTTCCACGACGACTTTTGCTAATGAAAATATTCTTCATGTGAACCATCTGTTCTCACATCAATGATGGAATCTTTGGTTCCAATTTTTCTAGTCTTTCTATCCTCTTACCTCGTGTGCTTGGGATGATTAGTTGGATGCAATGTCCAACATTGGGCAACAACATGTCCCTTCTTCTAAAAATGTGTGCAAGTCTTTTGCACCTTCTTTGCAAGTTTCCTTTTCCTCGATTATTTCATGTATGCCTTCATCCTCTTCCAACATCTTGAAACAACATGGTTACGCAGACCAAAATATGCACAACAACCCTTTCTTCCATTCAAGCATGCATATTTTTCATGCTTACCAGAAACATAATCAACTTGACTATGGGAAGAATTATACCTCAAATGCTGCTTTGAATGTCCATCTTTTTTTCCTTCATGAGGAGATGAACTTGTAGAGGTTTCAGCTTTTCTTTGAAGACTAACATCAGTTTTTATGTCTTGATAGTTGTCTGAACTGTCATGCTCGCCATAAGCTTCATGTCTACACACATCTTGTTGCAACATAGGCTTCAAACAATGGAAATCAACTTGAAAACAAACTTGACATGTTTGTGGTTTAGAACTTGGAACAAAATTTCTTTTTGAAGTTGCCTCAAATGTCTTCATGTCTGTATAGTTTTCGCCATAAGATTGAACATATCCTAGACCAAGCTTCTTAAGTCTTTCCTCAACCAAAATAGGATCAATCATGCCTTGTGCATGTTTTCCTAAACCCTTGCCTTCATGGCCCATTTTTAACATCAACTTGGACCCTATACCTCTAGTATGATTTTCAAATGAACCTACACATCATTCTGAAGAGGAAATTGAAGACAAATTTGAGTGAATTACCTCTGCTTCACACATGTTCTTGGTTAAGGCCTCTTGGGCTTGATGGAGATGCATCTCCATCTCATGCATTCTTTGAATAATTTCTTCCTTCTCTTGCTTCATAGCAAACAATTGCACAACAGAATTTTCACTCTATCCTTCAGGATGTAGAAGTCTTGCTTCATGCCCTCATCGAAGAATCTTGTGAAGGAGGAGGATTTTGAAACCTCACTTGAAGAAGTTTTAGTTATGAAAATGAACTAAATAACTTCAACAAAAATTCACAAAGCTTTCAAAAACAATTGACATAGCTTCTGAACAAAATGGTTGTAGAGTCAAGCTCTTCTTCAAGCAGCCTTTTGCAAACAAACCTCTTATGCTTCAAAGGTTTCCTTGAGGTCCTTTGGGCAAGGATAATAATTTCAACCTCATTCCTTCTTGTCCACTTCTAGACTTAGCTATCAGTAGCTTTCCCTTCACCTCTAGCAAACTCAAAATTGTAAGCAACGATCAGTTTGCAAACAGTAAATTATTTGCACTGTTTAAACACCTTTCAAGTCAAACAAGCAATCTTGTGCTCTATCAAGCAAGAAAATATGCTCTGATACCAACCTGATCTGAAAATTGGTTGGATAAATTGTTATGATTTTCAAGAACCTCCCACTCAGTGTAATATTCCAAATCGAGAACTTGCTGCTCCATTGGGAATATCTTTGAGATATTCCAATTCCTTCTTCAGTGAGCTATCACAAGTCCATTTCATATATTGACTGTTGGGGAATTTACAGGATATGTCTCCTTCCAAATAAGGGAGAGATCCTGAGGCTAGCTGGCCCTTCACAGAATCTGTCTATGGATATGCAATATTTCCACTTCGGGAATTTCTGCTACAGGGTCCTTAAGGACGCTATATAAGGAAGTCACTACATAAATAAGGCCAACCAACATTGCGATGCCCTAGAACACATATAATATAACTCCCTTGCATAAAATGAGCTCAAAGAAATACATCTAGATGGGTTATTCAGATCTCCCCAGTCTAGGTCTCTAAAACAATGCTCAATGAAAGAGCTTACAACAATATATGAACATAACCATTAATCTCTACAAATCTGAATACATCATGAGAGGGAAATGATATGCAGCCAAAAATATGATATTATTCAGAAAATATACAAGAAATAGAAGAGGGAAGGTCCCCTCATACAATAGAACCAAACTCCAAGTGATCATACCCTGATATACATAAGTTGTTGCAACTCCACAAAATGCCGAAGAGCAGTGACTGCGTTGTCTCTATGAAGGTATGAGCTACTGAATGTACATGAAATACAAATGTGGCTATAGGATACAAACAAATAGTCCAATAACAAGATATGGGCTGAAGTACAGGATTTCTAGCCAATCTAGGAGAGATTTCTAGAAATGCTGAAGAATACAAAATTGTGACAATTGGGTTGTCACTGCAACTGATACAAAATAAGAATGAGGTTGTGGCTGATCTGAAATCTGATTTCCCTCCTTTGATAATGTATCCAAGAAAAGGGCTGATCCATTTAACTCAAAAACACTCCTCCTTTGAAGCTCAAGAACCCCTCTCTCATTGCCTCCTCTAAAATAACGCAGTTTCCTCCATGGACTGCGCAGTGGGAGATGATGGAATGTTGGCCCATGCCAACAGATCTGAAATCAAGCCCAAGAATCCTCCTTGCAGCTCCTCCAATGAATAGATCACTCCTCCACTAAAATAGCAAGCCAAGAATGACTCCATTAGTTCCTCCTTTGCAGCCCCCAGCAACACAACGTCCTCTCTGCTGCAGAGCTAATGCTGTAGATGATGGTAGTAGCTGTGGCCAATGCCAGATTGAGGAAAATCAGCTCAATCCTCATCCTTCCTTGAGGAAGAGGAAGGGATTCCTGACCGAGAACACCCTAGTGCCCGAGGGTACCATCACCCTGCTAAACAGCCCGGGGATGCAAGCCTTTGCAGACCCAAGTCTGAAACTCTAAAACATGAATGCAAATGGGCTTCCATCTCCTCCTTATAAAGAAAGGAACCTTTTCTCCATCATGGTCCCACCAATTAGGGTTTCCACCCTCACATGAGTGTCTTCCCTCCAAAACTGCGCAGCTTCTCTAGTAAGCCTCTCCTCCTTGGGCAGCACTATTGACTTTAGTCAAATATGACTAAAGTAAGTGATAAGGGTTCCATTCACACCCTTAGGCGCTTTATTCCAGCTACTTATTCACCCCCTTTTCACATAAGGAGTGTTATTTCTTCATTAGAAAGGGGCTAAGGTGTCTCCTTCCCCATTTTATTTAACAAAAATAAAATGTGCAACTATAATGTTCCATTTTAGCTTGAGGCTAAAAATTGGGAACATTACACTTAGTTAAAGAAATAAAGATCTACCTTATACTTGACTTGTGCGGAATTTTATACTTAAAACAGGTGTATGTTTTTTTAACTGTTTATGTGCTTTAAGACAATGTTTTTTTCTGATATTAAACATGTGTAAAAACCATATAATGCAACAAATACGGATCAACACATAACATCAAATTTAATATAGCAGTTCATCCGAATATTGTGGGCTACGTCTCCTTGAGCTCTTGTCAACTGACTTGGCTCTTTGGGATTATGATGAAAGATTATTTTACAAGTTACAAACTCAACTCCAATGGTTATCTGAACTAAACCAATGGGTTTATAATACCATCATACCCCTGTCATGGCTGTCATCACTCTAAAAAAAGATCTAGGTCCCCTTAGACTTGACTCCTTCTATTGGTGCCCTTAAGCTTCCCTGAGCTTCGAAGTGGCACTAACTCCTTTAGAATTCTTTTTTTTTCCATGAAACCTCACCTATTGTCTCCATAGCATATCAAACCTCCAAAATGGACTGGTCATTTTCTCAAAATGAGCACTAGCTCCCTAACCTAGGCCTCCATCCATTGATGGCCCTAGGCTGCCCAAACCTTCCCTGTGTCTCTTCGACCTTCAGAAGTCTTAAAATGACTCTAAAAATAATTTAATTGGATTCAAAATTTCCAAAATATTCAGAATAGGCTATTCACTTGTATAAATTGGCCTTCGGCTGCTCTGGTTTTGCCTCCAACACCTAGTGGCACCCCTTGGCTCTCGAGTCACTGAAAACTTCTCTGAAGCATATCGACTTTTAGAAGTACTCAAAAGCTTCTGAAAACTCCTCCAATGGATTCATAATTCTCATTACAATAAAAAATGACTATTGGTTTGTTGAGAATGGATACTGGCTGCTCTGGATAGGCCTCATTCTACTGATGGCACATGTTGGCCCTAGTGGCCCTTGGAACTTCAATGAAGCATATCGGCCTTCAAAAGTACTCTACAGGCTCTAAAAACCAAACCATTAGTTCCATAATGTCTGAAATATCCAAAATTGACTATTGGATTGTTGAGAAAGGCCTCTAGGTCCCCTAGATAAGCCTCAAACTACTGCTAGCCCATGGTGGCCCTAATGGCCCCTAGAACTTCTCTAAAGAAAAAACCTGCTCAAAATTCCTCTGATGGATATCCAACCCTCACCAGTGAGTCTAGAATGTCTGAGATATTCAAAATTGACTATTACCCCTCTCAAAATGGTCGAATCTAGCTCAAGATAGAGCCTAAACAAGATTTGTCCAGTGTCCCTAAAAATACTCCACTAAAAGTGGAGGAACTGAACTTAACTCTAGTTAAAAATGGCCAAATCCCCAAATTTGGGGCGTGCTCCATAACTTCCACCAGTTTGTTCACTATCACTAAATTTGGGTGGTTATTTGTTAGTGGTTGGACACATGTCCAAACCACACGGTCTTCAACCCTTAACCTTCGGCCGCAACTGGGGTAAGTTCTTTTAAAACCCGCGTTAGAGTTGTGTTACCCGAAAAAAAACGAAGGACTAACCATTGAAATTAACTCCCATAGAATAGTACGTCTAATATAGTTTTTCAAACCCCCAATATACTTTAACAAAGTGTCTTGAGAAGATAAATTGACACCCAAAGCAAGTGCTCTTCTCCTAAACTCTTGAGTATAATTTCGAACACTTTGTCCCTGTATTTTTCTAAAATTATGCTAGTCCATAATAGTTTTTCATATATAAGCTAGAGGTTAAACTTTTCTTTAAATTGCAGCAATAAAATCAGACCAATTGATTGAAATCTTACCATGGTTTTTCATCTCTTCTTGTGTCTTGACTTTCCAACGTACTAGTGTTGCACCCTCCAGTCTCAAGGAAGCTAGCTGAATCTTTTCATAATCATCTTGAAGGTTTTGAATCCTGCAGTATACCTCCAACTAACGAACCCAATTTTCAAGCTTCTTTGCATTCACTACACCATTATATATAGGCAACTCAAATATTAAGTTTTAACAGGGGTGTTTTACCAATTCCTTTTGAGGTATGTTGATGAGTATGAGTAATGCTTGTAGCAGTGGAAGAGGATGAAGATGAAGGTGAATATGGTGGTGAGGATCATGGTGGAGTACATGGTGGCTTATCACCATTTACATTACCTCCTCATCCTAGAGAACCCTCTCCTCTTGGAGGCCTGTAGCTTTCACCCTGCAACCTTGTATTCCTCTCTTCATAGAGAACCTTCACTATCTATATCATGTTAAAGCAAGCCTTCCTAAAAGCCTTCTCATCCACTATCATGTTATCATTTCCTCCTTCATGAGACATGCTTACTGAAGCCTCATGCACAACAAGAGGTGAATCTTGGGGTGGAGATTGTGGCATATGTGCCCTCCTCCAACTTGAGAACCTGCACCCACAAGATTTCCTTCTCCTCTCTCGAGCTTCAACCTTGTAAGCATTTAAAAACTTGAAAAATAATTAAATCCTCCTTGCACAAGTAAACCTAGTGCTCTGATACCAACTTGATCTGAATGGGAAAATTAGTGTTTGTTGTGCTAAATTCCAATTCATAATATAAAAAAAGTGCTTGAGGATTATGAGGTAAATTGCAAGTTAACCATGAGTTTTTATGTGTTTTATGTGAATTTCTTGAGTAGATTAACATAAATAAAACATTGAATATCAAAATTTAACATATATGAACATCACCATAAACAATAACACAACAACACATGATGAAGGATTTCACCCCACATGGGCTATGTCTCCTTGGTCCAGCTTCTAATGACATGACCCTCTTCTATTATGCTCAAAAGTGTGATTACATATGTTTACAATGCTCAAATAGCTCTTAAACATGTTCCAATGGCTCCAAAATGCCCAAAAATTCCTATGTAGCCTCATTCTATTTCGAATTTGGTCAAAAACTAACATAGTTATGACTTCCCCCAAGTTTTGGCATTAACCGCTCGACAAATTCCTCCAAATTGGGCACCGAACCTACAAATTTGCATCCAATTCTGCTAACTGAGCGCCAAATTGCGCAATAACCAAGTGAAATTGTTGAGCCATTAATTTTCCCAATAAACCTAAAGTCTTAATTTCAAACGATATTGTTTTCGGGCGCATAAATATTTTTTTAATAAAATTTGGGCCGACGTTTATACTAACTGTAGGCACTCAGGAGTAGTGCCCATATGACGCAATTTTCATGGCAATTAATGCTGGTGACCACCCAACCGACGGTCTCAGAAGGCGGCATTGAGTCTGGTCACATATTTGGCGTTAATTTTAATGGTCAGTGTTAATGGTTATGGACAGTGGGGGGGGCACGGGGCTATCCTCCCGTCGATGGTCCCGCCCCTGGCATGGTGACCAAGGTTGGGGCTAGACCTCGACCCCCTCCCCCATTGCGCAAATTATATCAAAACAAAGCAATTTAT
Source organism: Pinus albicaulis (assembly GCA_034641835.2). Classification (NCBI taxonomy): domain Eukaryota; kingdom Viridiplantae; phylum Streptophyta; class Pinopsida; order Pinales; family Pinaceae; genus Pinus; species Pinus albicaulis. The sequence goes on along the minus strand of CM076578.1, from coordinate 1,311,657,656 downwards.
AAATGATTGTATATTAAGAAACATTACGATGGCACAGTGGAAAAGGAATTTGCTAGTTGCATGGAGGTCATGGGTTCAACCCCTACCCACTCCGCTCGAACCTTGACCCAATTTTAGTTGCCCTCGGGCTAACACGTAGCGACCCCTGGCTAGGCCATGTGGTAGCCTATGGTTGGCCACTCAAAAACCAATTAAAACATGTCATTTCAAACCAACCAAGAAATTCCACTTGGCATAATCTAATTCGCCGGAGGAAATCCATTGACCAAGTCAACCTACCACATGGGCATGCCCAATAAGCTTTACGGACTGCTAACTAGGTTGTCCTGCAAATTTTTTTTTTTAAATTTGCATGTTTGACAAAGTGGACAGAACACGTTTCTAGGAGCATACGTTGTCATTTTTCTGTGAAACGAGTTGAGCCAGATTTAGCACGACACGATCTACGTGGTCATTCAGGTTCGACATCATTTTGACAAATTTTATTTTGAGAACCTGATGAGTGGGTATCAATTTTCATGTGTGTTTTCCTTGCTTGATCTAGCATGCATGGTATTGCATGTGGTTATTTTCTATATTGGCATGGGTTTTTTCCAGATGTGACAATGTTTTCAACCTAACCTTGCCATTTTTGGATAGTTATGGTGTTGTGGAGTTCTCATGTTTTCGTTTAGCTAGATTTCCAGATGTATTTGAAGTTGAGTGAGGTGGATCTTTGAATGATATGACAAAAAACCAGTTTATGTGTTTCCTTAGTTTAGGGCCTAGTGATCTGGGTTTGGATTTCTATAAAGCCTTAGAGGTGGTTTCCTCTCCATCATGCCTAGGAATCTTGGCTCTTGGATATAGGATAAATCTTGGAGAGTATGTCTCGATTTAGGGCCTAGTGATCCCTGATTGGGACTGTGGGTTGGGGTAAAGCTTGAGAGACTAGGCAACAGGAAAATTCCTCACAATTTAGGCGGAGAGAATACATTGATATCCATGCTTGTGTTTTCCTAGTGATTAGTTTTAGATCACGGTAAATCTTGATTTCTAATGATGAGGGTGAGGTGGTTTAGCCTCGAGATACCCTAGTTGTTTCTTTCGGTTTGATTCCAACATTCATGATTGGAATATGGCATGGGGGTGATTGGCTAAAGAGATAATTGGCTCAGTAAATCTATGGTCCGGGGGGGTGTGGTAGTCCCATTTCTGGTTGGCTTCTACATTCATTAATGAGAAATTCATTCCCTTAGTTTTTGGTATGAAAATGTATTGATTTATATGTGGATTCTATCGTTTTTTTATCCATGGTATTTATGTTGTTATTATGTTGGTTATGAGCATGTATTTTAACAGTGATTATGTATGAATCTCCCCATGTTTTTACTTGTAAAAGAATGCACAATGTATCTATGGTCAAATAGATTTTATTGCAGCTAATGATGTAGGGGAGCAATGATTCTTAGTGATTCTCAGATAAGTATGAGACCCCTTTTCTATGTTATGTTGTTTATATCTTTAGCTTTCATGTTTGTGACATGTTTGACGAAATGCATATCATGCTTGTAGGGGTATGGTCTATTCCTTTTGGATATTTTTTCAAATACATCATTGTCTAGTCATTATAAATCATCTTTGAACTTGTCATGAAGTTCTGGGCAGAGCACTGGGTTTTGGGCCTGAAAACGTGGCTCAAATCCTAGGGATGCTGGCACAACACTAAGTAATTTAGCCCCTAGACATTGGCTTGTGGGCTTATGTGTGCATCTAGAGACCCATAAACACTAGCTTGCAGGCCTATGCATGCGTCTAAAGGCCCAAAAGAAAATAAGGTTAGTGGGACCCAGGGGCAGGTTGCGTGAATGGTTGGGTTAGATCTTGGGGGTGTTATTGTTGATGTAGAAGGTTCGTGTGAAGAGTTTCTGTTGATTCCATTTCCTTAAGGTCACCTAGGAGGTTGAATCGCACCATAGTAGCCTCTCATCTCATATTTACCCCGTTTGGCCAATTACTTGGGTAGATGTGTGAAGGGTTATTACAGTCCACATATCTACAATAATTACACTTGAACATTAATTCCAATAAGGGTAACACCAATAATGTTGCAGACAGACTCGATTTTCGATTATGGCACTGAACACTGTGCTTGACTCTTGTGGACATGAGACTTTGGGATGGCCACATATTTACAAGAGTGATCCAAAATTTGAAAACACATACCATATGATCCTATAAGGAAAGAAAGTTCCATACTTTCACCTCCAAGACACATTGTTATGCCACCTAGGACACCTATGTGTTCCTTCAAGCAAATGCGATGAGATGATTTGGGAGGTGCACTACAGTCGGGACGCTGGACATTTTGGGGTAGAAAAAAATAGTAGGAGTGCTGCAAAAGTATTTTTATTGTTTGAACCTTTGACAAGATGTTGGAAAGTGCATCATATCTTACACTGCCTCCATCATTTCCAAAACTAAAATCAAGAAAAAATACTTGTATACTCTTGTGCCTACTCCTAGCCGGCTCTAGGAATCCATCTCCATGGATTACATGTCATGCCTTCCTTCTACCAACCATGGTAACGACTGTGTTTTTTTGGTCATCTACAAATTATCTAAGGTGGTCATCTACAAATTCTCTAAGATGGTCATTATGGTATCCTACAAGAAGAGTATCATAGAAAAATCCATTGTCAAACTCTTCTTTGAATGATTGTGGGTACACTATGGGATCCCACAGCTCATTTTCTCAAATTGAGACAATAGGTTCCTAAGTAAATTATGGTCAAGCCTTTGGTCATTGTTGGATACCAAGCTCACTAATTCCATGACCTTTCGCCCCCAAACTGATGGCCAAACAAAGGTCGTCAATAGGATGACCTTGCACATCCTGTGCATGTACAACTCGAAGCTCCACGCACATGGGATGAAATCCTCCCCTGTGTCCAACATAGCTACAACAAGATCTCCACATTTCAACTGAACACAACCCCTTTTAGGTGGGGTTGGGATTCCAACCACTATGTCCCACTGATGTTTCCATACCACTTGAGCTACTCAGGTAGATTCGGCTCATGTCCGATCTGAAGCCAACATAATTACCAGCTTCATTGAACACATTCGCCAGTAGGTCCATGACATATTGGATAGAGAAAATGCTAAGTACAAACGACACCATGATCAACATCGGGTACCAAAAAAAATTCCACGTAAGCGAAAAAGTTTGGTTACATTTGCAGAAGGAGCATCTCATTGGGGTCTACCACAAGTTTCTCCCACTCTGATATGGGCCTTACACCATCGCTAAGGTTTAAGAGACAATTCTTTTGAGCTCAACAGTCCACTGTTCCTTTGCATGCACCCAATATATAGGGTGAACTAGTTGCGACCATACTTTCCCCCATTGCTAGACACATTCAACATTATTGAGCATCTGACACCAATAAAGCTCAACCCAAGCTATATCGAAAAAGACACTACAAATAATATCATGGACATGCAGATCAAGAACACTCTCTAGTAGAGGATCAAGCTATATCGATTTGTCAAAGCAGTCCAACTCCTTCACCAGGGCAAGTGGCTCACCAGGGACCAGGTTCAACAGAAATTTTCTCACCTCATGGAGGCTTTGCACACAATGGGAACCATTTATTCCTAAGGAGGAAGGAGTGATCTAAGTGGATATTGGTGGCCACCCGCCTATTCCACCTGGACCTCAAGTTGGTTTCATTAGTTTCCTTGATTATAACACAATTTACTATTTTTTCAGAGGCATGTAGCTACCACATCTTTTCTCAGAGATAAGCTACCATCACGCGACCTTATTTATTTCCATTTTGTATGTAAGCATCTTTCAGTTATTTGATATTAATGAAATGAATATTTATTTATGTTGCATCTCTTTGTTTATGTTTATATATGTATTTTGTTTCTTTCCCACATAATTCTAAATCAAATTATGAGTGGTTTAATCATTTTATTCCTCTGTTCAAATGAATACCAATGATCAACCCTCTGTCTTTCTTTCTCTAATTTTATCCTAAGTGCGTCCATGATTAGAACATCTAGAAAGGGTGAGAGAAGGAACCCTTGCCTTATCCCCGTTACACTTTGGAAAAAATGGTTTGGTCTTCCATTTAATATTCTTGCAACCCACAATTTACTAACACAGGCTTTGATCAAATCTATAAACTCATTAGCAAAGACATATTTTTAAAACAAAAAAAAAGAAAAGGATTTCTTACCATGTCAAAGGCATTTTCCATATCTAGCTTAAGAACAAAACCTTGTTCTTCTCTAGAGAGACTTGAATGAATTTCTTCCTGGAATAGAAGGATGTTGTCCACTATCTACCTCTGTCGGATAAAAACATAGTTACCGATCAAACGGGAAATATTACCTAAAAATGAGAACTTTAGCCCAAATAAAACTCAAAAAACATGAAAAAACAACCCAAAAATGAAAAGTGTGTCTTCCATAACACACTTTTTTTAGGGTCAAATTTCAAGATTTTTTAATTTTTTTCTAAAAACCAATTTTTTTCTTGAAAAAAATGACTGGAAAAACACCTTTGAAACAAAAAGTGTTGATGGTGGAATAACATCGCCAATTTTGTGTGTAAAAAAAGCTTGAAATGAAAAGTGTTGATACTGGAATAATAACGTCACCAATTTTTTGGGGGCAAAAAAAACCTTGAAAACAAAAAGTGTTAATGTTGGAATAACATCTTTTTCTTTTCGGGGTAAATTTTCAACAATTTTTAAAAATGATATTAAAGATAAAATATCATGACTTTGAAAAACATTAAAATTTCAACGATAAACATGAATTTTTTTTTTTTTTTGTAAGTAAGACTAAAATTCTATTGATAATGTAAGATAATTTACAGAGAGGCTAGGGCCTCAGCAAAGCTGGCGTGAGTGATTTCCATGATATTAGCAAAATAGCAAAAAAACCAAAACTAGAGCTACCCACAAGGGGAAACCAGCCCAAGAAGAGTAGATAGTGCCGCCTCAGAGAGGAAACCAACAATAGAAAACATAAGTTAATGTATTCAGTGTATGTATGAATAGAAAAAAAAACTAGAGAACTGTAGGTCCAAGACCTAAGGATACCTGGTAATCTGAGCATCAAGAGAAACTGGAGGAGATTCTTCAACGATTAAGCACTTGTACTGATCATCTTCAGTAGACTGGAGTCCAATTGCTTCTTGGCGAGGAGCAGCAGCTTCAGCGCCCTTACCATCGTCCTACATCTGCTTCTCTTTGTAGTAGTCGGAGTTGTTATCGCTGTGCAAGCTGGAGGTGTGCATAGGTGAGGCCTGCGGAGCTTTTGCAGCCTTCGAAAGCTCGGGATGACCATGCTGGCTTGAAGACAGAGGGGGGTGGCTGGGGATAGGGCTAGCACCCGAGATTTCGCAGAAGGAAATGGAGACAGTGGCCATGACAAGAGGGCCGAAGGAGGAACACTGGAATTGAAACTAAGCTGAGGCCGGGAAGTGTTGGGGCAGAGGGACTGAAGGAGGCTCAGAGGTAGGGTGGCGAGCCATGGAGCCAAGGAGACGACCCCGAACACTACGGGTATCCGGATATCTGCCCCCTGAGTGAGCTAGGGAGGAGGACGAGGTGCAGGGAGAGGAGGAAGAGATAATACGCGAAGCTCTGCCTCTGCTGCCACCCCTTCGACATCGCATTCAATGTTGCAAGCGAGGCATATTTGCACAACCTGGATGCGCAGAGCTTCGACTGGCAGAGGAGGCCGTGTGGGCATGGAGAAGCCGAGAGACGGAGGGCGGGGTAGGGCCGAAAGAGTCTGAGAAACGCAGATAGCAGTGGGGACTCTGTGAGTAATGGATGTCGGGGAGAATTTCTATACATCCACTGAGACTGGAACACCTCCCAATGACATGTGAATGCTAGGCTCTGCGGCTGCAAGGGAGCAACCACTGCGCAGAGGAGGAATGCAAGTCAGCATAGAACCCACAGAGGGGGGCTGAATCACCACAGAGAGCTCGGAAACAAGAACAGAGAGCCGAAGGGAGCAGCAACCAGACAGCATTTTGAAGCTCGGATGAATGCCTCGATCATTGCAATGAATTAATTGTTGCGCAGGGTAACAGCGAGGGGCGTTAAATGCAGGAGGAGGCCAGCAAGTTAGCGTGCGGGTGGCCATGTGGCCAGGCCACATGACGTCCCGTCGCGTACCAACCATGTCAAGCGCCATTAACACCCACATCCGGGAACGATAAACATGACATTAAAGATCAAATATCAAGTCTTAAAAATCCAACGATTTTTAGACATGGTATTAAAGATAATCTATTATCGTGTCTTTGGAAAGCCTTAAAAATCCAAGGATGACATTAAAGATAAAATATCAGGTTTATGAAAATAAAATTCCAATGATTTTTAGGCAAGGTATTAAAGATAAATTATCACTTGTAAAAAACAAATAAATAAATTCAAAAATAAAATAAAATAAAATTCGAAAATTCGAAAAAACACACAATTTAAAGAAAGAAAGAAAAAAAATTATCCCAAAACAAAAAAACGAGAAAAATAAATAAATAAAAATTAAGCTATAAAACTAATAATAACAATAATAAACCACATAATTAAAAAAAAATGATAAAAAAAAATGATTAAAATAAAGAATTAGTCAAATTTAAAATAATAATAATAATAAAAGAAAATTTAAATAATAATTTAAATTTAATATATATATATATATATATATATATATATATATATATATATATATATATATATATATTCAGATTAAAAAAAAATAACAAAACTCAAAATTTTAATTAAAAAAACTTTGAAAAAAATAAAAATTAAAACTTGCCAATAAACAAAAAAATTAAAAAAAAATTAATAAATTAATAAATTAATAATAATAATAATTAAACAAAAATTTCAAAAAATGTGTTTTACTACCGCTCGGCTAGAGGGAGAGCTGGCAACCCTCCCGTCGCTTGTTGGTCGAGCCTCACGGTTGCCAAGGCGACAGGGGTCGATTCCCATAATCAACCCCGGCCACTGGCTCTCCCACCACCCTCCGGTCGAGCCTCGCGGGCCACACGGCGACGATAAAACACAATTTTTTTTTGCTTTATTAATTTTTCTAATAATTTTTTTTTTAATTTAGTTTTTAATTATTATTATTATTTTTAAACTTAATTTATATTTTATTTATATTTTTAAATTTAATATTTTTTTTTAATTTGAATTTAAAAATGTGTGTTTTTCTTTTTCTTTTCTTTTTTAATTATGTTTTTTTTCTTTAAAAATGTATTTTTCATATATATATGTGTGTGTGTTTGTGCTTTTTAATTTAAATTTCCTTTTTTAATTTTTAATGTCTTTTTTATTTTTTTATTTTATTTTTTTAATGTTCTTTTCAAGTTTTTTTTTTTTTTTTTTTTTAATTTAAATTTCCTAATTTTAATTATATTGTATTTTAGTATTTTCATTATTATTATTAATTTTTTAATTATTTTTTTTTATTTTTTATTTTAATTATTTTATTTTATCATTTTCTTTAATTAAGCTATTTTTTTAACTTAGGAAAAAAAATGGTTTCTTTTTTTTTTTTTTTACTACATTTTTATTATTTTTTTCATATTTTTTTATATTTGATTTTTTTTGTCATGTTTTTTTGTTTTTTTTTTTATGTTTTATTACCAAAACGAAAATCACCACTCTAAACAAAAAGGATTGATTTTGCATCAACACTTTTCAAAATTAGCATATATATTAGTTTAAAAAAAATATATATATATATATTTAAAAAATAAATAAATAAATAAAGTTGGAAAAACAAGCTTAAAAAACAGGTTATTCTACATCACCACTTTTCAAATTCGACATGAAAATCATGACATTTAAAATTAAAAAAAATAAAATAAATTAATATAAAGTCATGAGAAAATTTAAAGTGCCAAAACTATGCTAAAAAAAAAATAGTGATTCTGCATCACCACTTTTCAAAATCGGGTGTTTTTTTGCTACCTCAAACAACCAGGTACTAGGTAATTTTCTTGTTTGATCGATAACTATGTTTAAATTCACCCTACTTTTTGGATATCGGGGAAGGGAGAAGGGCTTTTAAACGGTTTGCTAAGATTTCGAGAAAGATTTTGTAAGAGGAGTTGCATAAAGAGATTGGCCAAAAGTGGTTAAAGGAGGATGGTATAGTTTCTTTGGTGATTAAGGCTAGAAATGTTGAGTTGGTACTACCGCTGATTTTGAATTTATTTTGTGCCCAATGGATAATTTTTAGGAGATATTTTTTTATGAGCCCCTAGTAGGACCTATAGAAGGAAATAAATAAACTGCTAGGTCCTAGCACTTTGTCAGGGTGCAAGCCCTAAATTTCTCTTTGAATTTCTTCTTCAGTTACCAGCTTGGCTAAAATAGTGTTTTTCTCTATCATTACTATTTTTGGATTGGGATCAATGCTCCCTCATAATCAATTAGCTCAAGGTCATATATCAAGAACCTGTTGTAATTATGATAGGCTTCATGTTTCACCTCCTCTGCCCCTTCAATTAATATTTTCGCTTGTTTATAGATATAATGGACATTATTATTATTTTTCATGCCTTTGATTGGTTATGGAAAAGGTTGTGTTTTTGTCTCGTGTCTGAATCTAATTTTATTCTCCAATCATCTTCCTCTCTTTTGTTTATTTTGTATATTTTCCAATAGAGCTCATTTTCTTACACTTGGAATTCTTCTGTCATCGTTTCACTCTTTGGTCTTGATTTCACTTATTCCAAATCCCTTTGGAGAGCATGATTTTCCTAATGAGGCTCTCTCTAGTTTTTTTTTTCCTAGGTCTTGAGAGTAGAGTTAACAAGATTGAGTTTCGATTCCCAAACCAAGCTTGGTGAGTCGTCTATTCTTGTGTGCCAAGATTGTTCAACCAACGACACCACTTCCTTGTTTTTGGACCAGAGGGGGTTATAGTGGAAAGGAAAAGGGCCAATATTTTCTCTTTCCTCAAAATTTTGTACTTACATGTTTGTGGTCTGATATTGTTGATGATAAAATCTTTGAATACGTCATAAAAATTCCAACTATGAGATCCATGTGAACTATGAACCAATCCAATTATGCCTTGATATTGCGAGGCCCGATTCTTCTATTACTCTAGGTGAACTTACCATTTCTTGGTTTAATGTCGATAAGACAATGATCAACCATTATATTTTATAATTTGTCTTTACTTGTGTCAGTAAGGTAGATACCTCATGTTTTTCCTTCACAGTTCATTACTAGGTTGAGGCCACTTGCGATTATAGAAGAATTCCCACCTTCTGAGTCTAGCTTGAGTGCTAAGGAGTTCCAACATTACTCTTTGTCTCTATATTGTACTAGGGCATAAATTTTAAACTATGAAGGCCTTCCCATTTTCTTTATTATGAAAATATGCCTTTATCCAATGCTACTTTGCATGAGTGTTTTGGATGTCCAAAATTGTGTGGTTCCATACTATGCTTAAACCTCCTGAAGTGACTCTCGCGCCGATTTCTATCCCTTTTAAAATATTTGTCAATTTTCTTGAGTATAGATCCCATTTCTTCCTCACTTGATTTGGTCTCCTAGATTAATAGAGTTGTGGGATTTTCTTATCTTACTATAACTTTTAGTGCACTTATCTTTGTAGCATTCCCAAGGCCTCTATAGTTGTAGGATACCAAAATCATTATTTACCTTGAGAGGGAGGTAGAGCCTTTGATTCTCCCTAAATGGGTCTAAGGTTATTTCGGTGGTTACCCTTTCCCTGAGAATGAATCCATAGGTTGTTGGGTGCCCATTTCCATATCTTTTTGTGTTTCTTTGTCAAGGCCCTCTTTATTGGATTTTATTCTAGATCTTCTTTATGGTGCTTCTGATGGCACTAAAATTTACTTAACTTTGGTTCTAGTAAGAATTTGAGTGAAAGTGGGAGCTTATTAGGTTGGAGAGATAAGGGGTGGATCAAATAAGAGACAAATAGAGTTGCCATGCACCAATCCTTGAGTTTTTAAGGGATATTCATGATTTAATGAGGGGAGAGGCATATGGCTTATCTGTTCGAGAACTACTATTTTGAAATCATTGCTTGGTTGGATTGAAGGGAGTTGTTCTTCTAGGGCTTCCACATCTTCTTTCACGGTGGTTGCAGTTGATGATCATCTAGATCTAAATGTAATTAATCTAGCCATGACTTCAAAGGTATTAGAGGAGTTGGGGATGGAGGCACCTCAATGGGCTAAGTGGGTGGCTTTAAAAAGGGTTGAATGAGTAGGCATTGAGTACACTAATGACGAAGGGGTTTTGCTAGGGTTTGATGGCCCATTTTGGTTAGGTTTTTTTCTAGGGTTCTTTTTTTCTGGTTTAGTCATTTCCCATTCATGACATACCTTGTAGTTGAAGGGAAAATGCTCGTAGTCTAATTGTTGAATGTGTGACCAATTATCAACCTTGAGCTTCACTTCCTCCGCAAGACCTTTGCCTAAGTCAACCTCCATGTAGATCCTTGTGAAAACATGTTTGTTATCCTTTAGCTTGCTCTGATCTATGTATTTCTTGATTGTGTTTCCTAATTTTCTTATTTAGTTCTCTCCCCAACAATGAAGCAGGAGGTGAGGGAGACAAACCTAGACCGACACTACATTAGTAATTTCAAGCTATGGATCAAAGTCTTGAGCCCATCTATTTGTTGAGAATGCAGCAAGATGATGGAGCTTAGTGAAATGAAGTCGCCTTCACTAAGTGGGCCCGCAGGCAAATTCTGGCGCAAAGTCTATTTTTAGACATACGGAGCATGATTCAGAGATTCCAGTTGGAGATTCTTGAAGCATGCGACATGTTGGTAAAAATAGATGAGACTCTTATTTTTAGGTCCCAGGCTATTTTTAGACTGTATCTCCTAAAAATATGCAAGTCAAATATTATTTACCCTTAATAATATTTTGACTATAAACAACAGTTTACTCTCTTGGAGCACTTCAGTTCGAGTCATGGAGGTGGCTCATGCAATTGACAGAGGAATCACGTGGTTCCTAGGGTTTGATGGCATCTTGCATGGTTGACTTCAGTTGGACTTCAGTGGCAGAAGTTTTGGAGGAGTTAATGAGACATATAGTGGAGTTGTGTTCTGTTTATTTTAGTTGAACTAGTTGAGATTAGTTTAACTAGCTAATCAATTAGTTATGAGTGGAGTGAATTAAATATTATTTAATTCACTAATTAGTAACTCATTAGTCAACTCAAGAACACTTCAGCTCACTACAGTGCATGATCAGTTCAGTGGAGACCAGTGGAAGAGGTAGATGAAAGGGTGAGTAAAGCTATCAGTTGGAGGATCAGTTTTGCATGGGATTTGCATTACACTTGGAGGAATTGTCCATGACAATTGCGCAGTCAAGCCAAGGAGATTCGAACCTTGGATCTCTACATAGACAGGCCATGATTGCGCAATAGAGGCAAGGCAATTAGCAGTGAGTTTTGAACCAGTAACCTGTTCAAAACTGAGCTAGATTGTGTGTGACTTTATGAGAAAGTACCGAGTACTTGTGAGGAGTATTGTACTTGTTTTGTTACATGATTTCTCCATTATAATATACACAATAGCTGCGGGGTTTTCAGCTATAGGCTTTCCCCATACATACCGAGTTAATGTGTGATTGATTTGATGTGAGATTGCTTCTATTATTTCCGCATGTGACAATTAATTGTAGATGAGATTATGTGTTATGCATGCAATTCGAAATTGATGTGTAATCGGGTTAATCTCCATTGAATAAGTGATTTATTCAGCTAATTTCTACACTATTTAGATAAATGTCTCTTGTACCATGAAGTATGACCCATTCCTAAAGATTAAATCTCTATCTTCCTTTGTTTCAAAGTAGAAGTATAAAACCCTCTTCCACAGAAGCAAGTAGAGAGTTTCCCCTTGATTTTTGGAGACAATTAAATTCATTCTACCCATTTGTGTATCACTTTTGGAGAGTTCTAGAGGCCAGTAAACTACCCTACTAAGCCTCGATCGACAAGGGAAAGAGTTTCCTTGTGGGGAATAAAAGGGGGCAAGGCTATTTCTAGAATGGTATCCAATCATTTTATAAACTTAGATATTGAAGGATGATCATAGGGGAATGGGGGGATCTAAGAGAGGAAATGAGGGAAGAAAATACAACAAAAATATGATCAAGTGGAGGGGGAGGGATATTGATCTGAATGGGAAAATTAGTGTTTTCTATGCTAAATTCTAATTCAGAATATAAATAAAGTGCTTGAGGATTATGACGTAAATTTCAAGTTTAACCATGAATTTTTATGTGTTTTATGTAAATTTAATAAACAAATTAACATGAACAAAACATTGAATAGAAGCATATAAAACACATGAAAATCACCATAAACAGTAACACAATAACACTTGATGAAGGATTTCACCCCTCTTGGGCTATGTCTCCTTGGTCCAACTTCCAATGGCTTCGCCCTCTTCAATTATGCTCAAAAGTATGAATACGTTGATTTACAATTCTCAAACAGCTCTGAAACCTGCTCCAATGGCTCTATAATGCCCAATAATGTCTGTATAGCCTCTTTTTACTTCGAATTTGGTCAAAACCTTTGTAAGTTATGGCTTCCCCAAGTTTTGGCACTAATTGCACCCCAAATTCCACCAAATCCGGCACCATCATACAATTTTGCTTCCATATCCGCTAACCAAGCGCCAAATTGCCCAATTTCCGAGAAAAATTGTCAGGGCACTAATTTTACCATTAAGGCCTTAAATCTAAATTAACAACCATAATTTTTCTGGATTAAATGAAAAAAAATTTAAATAAAAAAACTTTGTGGTTTTCTCTAACTGTCGACGTTAATTGCTAAGGGTGGACACATGGTCATCGACATTTAATGTTACGATTATGAACAATGGTTAAGGTGGCAGTTACACGGCAACTTACAACCCACGGTATCAGCAACAGGTCACAAGGTGTGGTTACCCTGGCGGTATGGGCGGCTAGCTCCATGCCCCTAGTCACGGCTATTGATCGTGTGGTGTGTTTGTTGGGGGGCTGGGGGTAAGCCATGACCCCTTACCCCATATTCCACCCATATAAACCTTATAACCAACCTTTTATCTTTGTATTAACAAGGAATAAGTATGGTATGTTGATAAAGCTCTGCATTGTGCAATGTGAGGTCACGAGTTCGACTCTCGCCCGCTCCGCTCAGACCTCAACCAAAATTTTGGTGGCCCTCGAGCTACCACGTGGCAGCCTATGATTGGCCACCTAAAACCCAATCAAAACCTGACATTTCAAACCAATGATGAAGTGCCACTTGGCACAAACTCATTCACTAGATAATATACCCTTTGACCAGTCAACCTACCACATGGGCATGCCCATTTAGTAGTACGAATTGCTGAGTGGGTTGTCCCTGCAATTTTGTTCCAAAAAATTTGCATGTTTGACAAAGTGGACAAAACGTGTTTTTAGGAGCATATCATGTCAGGTTTTTGCGAAAATAGTTGCGTCGGATTCATAACGATGAGATCTATGCGGTTGTTTGGGTCCACACCATTCCGACAACTTTAATTTTTTAGCATAATTTTGAGCACTTGATCACTCCTCCCCACTGGAAGCTTTTGGATCCCAAAAAATCACTTTTAGTTGTTCAGAAGATGAGGGTACAATTCCCTTTCCTTCTAAACTCAATCTATTTTGCCTTGCTTGGATTTGTGCCTTTAAGCCCCACACGAAGGTAGTCTACACTCCCTCGTTTTGATGTCCTTGTTCTTTTTTCAAGAATGGTGGCTTGTTGAAGCTCATCAAGGTATTCAAGAGAAAACTCCTCAATGGAAGGAATCTGAACCTGTTCTCCTTGATCTTAAATCAACGGAGGCTCATTCAACCTTAAGTTCTCTACATTAACAACAGAGTAAATTTGCATGTATGAAGGCAAATCTAAATTGAAGGCATTTTCACTAATCTTTTCCAAAATTATGAAAGGACCATAAGGGATTGGTTTCAGTTTTTTACATTCCCCTTGAAGCCTCTCTTTACTAATGTGAAGCCAAACTTGGTCACCAACTTGTAACTTGTGATCTACACGATTATTGTTGTGCCTTTCTTTGTACTTTCCTTGGCTCTTTTCAAGGTGATCTTGAACCGTTTGATGTATCAATTTGATTTTTTCTATGAACTTATTGGCTTTGTCTATGTTTTTATGGCCATCAATAGCAACATCCTTCCCAAAAATGACATCCAACGGTGATCTAGGCAAGTATCCAAGACATACCTCAAATCACGATGTTTGTGCAGAGGAGTGTTTTGCATGGTTGTAAGCATGTTGAATGTAATGCAATTGTTCATCCCACAACTTATGATGCTTGTTGTAGTATCCTCGAAGAAGATGCATGATTTTTCGATTGACCACTTCGGTTTGACGATCTATTTATGGATGAAAGGTTGTACTCTTTTTCAACTTTGTATCCATCAAGTCCCACAAACTTGACCAAAAATTCCCAACAAATCAAGAATCTCGATCACTAACAATGGATGTGGGCAACCCAAAATGAACCCAAACATGGTAAAATAATAATTGAGTTATTTGTTCAGCTGTGATTTGATTTTTACATGGCATTGATATACAAATCTTTTTGAACCTAGCCAAAACTACATACAAATAACCATGACCTCTTTTTTACAATGGAATACCTCCTACAAAATCCATAGAAACACTCTCCCATGGACGTGAAGGTACGGGAAGTGGTGTGTACAATCTTAACTTCCTATTGCTAGGCTTTGTTACACATTATTTTGTCACCATGACATTTGAATGTCTATATAGGTTCATCACTACCTATATTATGCTCCCTTAGAAGTCAAAAACCATAATGTTCCTAAACCAAGTCTTGGAATTGGAGAAAAGCTCATTAAAACCCTTAAATGTCTAACTCCGCACTTTTCCTAGCTCTTTCCTGCGGATCCATAGATACTTGTTCTATAGCATGCGGCACATCCTGCACGTTCTGCTTATAAAACCTTTGGACGCCCGTAAACAGTCAAATAAATGAAAATGTAAGTTCTAGAAGCCCAGTTGGACGAATATTCTCCCAACAGGAAGCTTCTAGATGCGCGATCAGTTCAAGCTTTATCCCTCCACTCATGGAGCTCTATCCCTCCACTCATGGATCTTATCCCTTGGTCTATGGAGCTCAAATACCTTCATGAGAGGAATCCATCCCCCTCTTCATGGAAATGAAACCACCTCCATTTCCCTATAAATTGAGCTCATGTTTCAGTCTCAAGGGTAGACATACATATTATTTGTTGAAGGAATTATCAAGAGAGTATAATCTCTATACTAGTTATTATTGGTATGATAATGATCACACACTCATGTCCATAACTTCATGCTAGTTCAGAGGGAGGAAGGCTTTTCAATATAAAGGAGGAACGATTTTTCAGGACCTTGGGAGGAACTTGTACGACATCAAGGCATCAGGTTGTAAATTTACTATTTTCATTCAAGATAGTACATATGGATCTCCTTTTCTCATTGAGTTGTTCTTGTGTCTATTTGAATAATTCAATGCTTAGATTCCTTGATCACTAAGTTATATTAGTTGTTCTCAATTATTATATGTTGCAGGTGCTTTTAATTCTTTTGTCTGTCTTTGATCACGGGTTCTACTTACTGAAGAAGCCTCTTTGGGGCGGCTGGATGAAAGATTGCACCAAACGTCAAATTTCAAGGTAAGAGCATGTCCTCTTTCTTTGTTTATAATAATTTTGAATCACATATAATATAGAGAAAATGATTTACAAATGGATGTTTGTTTCTAGCTATCCATAGGATACTAGGGAGATTGCTCTTGTCCGCAAGAGGGATTAATCTGCATAACAAAATGGCGACGACCTACATTCGCGACAGATGGAAAAACTGTAGCTACATTTGTGTTCAATCATGTGATTGCTCATTTCGGAGTACCCCAAGCTATTATCACAGACCATGGGAGTCATTTTCGAAATATAATGATGACCGATCTTTCTGATCAACTTGGCCTGCGTCATGATAACTCTACTCCATATTACCCATAGGCTAATGGTCAGGTTGAAGCCGTTAATAAATTTTTAACAACCATGATTAAATTGATTATCGAAACTCACAAATCGAATTGGCATACCATGTTTTTTTGGCACTATGGGCATATCGAACCTCAGCAAAAACTTCTACAGGGTTCACTCCTTTTCAACTGGTTTACATTTTAGAAGTTGTGTTACCCATTAAATGCGAAATATTGTCACTCCAATTAGAAATAGAGTTACTACTAGCTACCTCTGCAGAGGAAAAATTCTTTTTGTACTTAGAACAATTAGATGAAACTCGACGCACTGTTGTATTAGCTGTCGAGGCTCATAAGAAACGTGTGAAAGCTCAATATGATCGAAGTGTTACACCTCGTATTTTTTCAGAAGGTGACCTAGTCTTAGTATATGATCAAGCTAATGATAAGCTAGGTGTTGGGAAATTTGAACTAATGTGGCATGGTCCTTACATTGTCAATCGAGTGCTTGCCAAAGGGGCCTATGAATTGACTAATTATGATAGGATATCTTTAGATAAGCCCAGAAATGATCTTTATCTGAAGAGATATTATGCTTGATTCTCATGTGAAGATCTCACTTGTTTATTAGTTACTTTTTAGATAGTGTGCCTTAGATTAGATAAGTGTTCCTAGTTTAAGTTTGCCTTTACTACTATCATTGCTTATCTTGATTACTCTTGATATTGCAGATGTCGACATCCCTTCAAACGTACATTGGTTTTGTTGATGGTGCCTATCGTAGTACACGAAATATTTCTTCCGCAGCTTGGGTTATCTATTCACCCACTGATGAGTTAGTTTCTATGCATGGGGAAGCCTTGGTCGAACAACGAACAACATTGTAGAATATAGAGCAGTCATTGAGTTATTATCTGATGCCATTTCATTTGGTATTCGACGTTTGATCATTAAGTTAGATTCAGAATTCATTGTATTGCATTTAAACAGAGTATACGCAATTAAAAATCTAGTGTTATTGAGATTATTTTTGAAGGTTCATCCCTTGGAATGATAGTTTGATTACATCGAATATCAACACATTTCAAGAAATTTAAACACATTGGCTGATGCTTTAGCTAAACGTGTTCTAAATAGACATTTGCAACATTAAAACAATAAACCAAAACAACATTCGATACATGTTGAACAAGATACTCAGAGAAAGTAGTAATATCATAGATAGGTTTGTTTTCAAAAAATATTACATCATCTATGATCATAGGTTCAAACACTTTATGATCTAATAGATATTGATAAAAAAAAAAAAAATATGTCAATCCACAATGATCATCCACTATCCATGATGATCATCATGGTAGTAGACTATGGCATGCGCCACCTTGCGCGGAAATCTCCTAAACTATCCTAGTACACCTGTAACATGTCTCTGAAGCTGGAGAGGAATTTCATCTATCCTTGTCTTGGGAATATCTATGGTTAACCTCTCCAGGTTGTGTTCCATATTAGTTAGGATATCTGCTACCCGATACTGTGGTGGTACTATAGGCTTTGCTTGCCGCCTTTCAATGCGGTGGAGTGTAGCTGGTCGTCATGGACCAACATCTGCATTTTAAAAAAAAATTATCAGTATTGGACGATAAAAATAAAAATAAAAATTAGATTTAAAGCACATCAAAATGGTTCACTTATGGACATCTCAGGATCTCCTCTGAAATCTATACCTGCATAGGGGGAGTCTTCAATGGTGAAGACTTGATTCTTTAGCCACATAAAGTACATCGGAGTGAACCAAACCATCGAACTTCCATCGCCACCATGGCGGGCCATTAATGCAACCCAACGTACCATTCGAGGTTCCTGAGGTTCCCCACGATCCACTGGAATAAGCTAAGGGGAAAGAAGTGGGATTCTCTCCAAAGCAAAGGAAATCAAAATGGTGCCATAACCAAAGTTTTTTAACTTTGTGTTCTTTGCTCTGGTGAGTTGGCCTTTCATGTTGTCCAATACCCATTTGCACCATTTGAATATGGTGCCTCTGAAACACTCCATTGTGGTCTGCATTTGAGATTTAGTGGCTACATGTGGAGCCACACTTCCACACAACCCGGTTACCATGAATGCGATCACTTTAAGATCTAATCGCAAGATAGTTTTTATGTCTATGCGATTATCCTTTGGATCTGCCTCATCATTGCAAAATGGTTATTTGTAGCTAACAATGGGTAGGCCACCCTGCCTAGCCCAAAATAAGGATATGGTTTCTCCCCTTCGGGACAATCTAATGAGAAAATAAATATCCTCGAGCTCGATTGTGAGCCAATGATCACCAATGATAAAGCACTGATATTGAACATCCCATGTGTTCACTAACCATGTCATTAGCTCCACCTGTGCTTTCATACCCTGAAGTGCCAAAACTTATATAAACTACAACTTTTTAACACTCGCATTGTGTGAGGATCATTCATGGCTTCATTTCCTATATCCTCATTATCACGTTCTCTCCACTCTAGCATGGTGAAATAGTTTGCAAATGAACACATTTGAAGATTAGAAACCATTGGAATGAAAAAATTTAACCATTTCTAGGAGAATTTGTACATTTTAAAATGCTCACAGTGCCTCCGCAGTTTTTGTGCAGAGACAATGTGGACGTCCGCACGAGCTCTATACAAAAAACGCGATAGCCCGATAATTTTCCTTTTAGGAAATTATTGGGGTTAGCAGGCAGCGCGCGCATGACCTGCGAACCCCCGAGAGTGCATTTTTGAACATAATTTCTCCCTAAAAAATGAAATTAAAGATTAAAAAAAGAATTGAAACATATAGAAATGAAGAGTAGAGCGATGTGGATTACCTGGTTCTGACGAATCACGAGTTGAATAGACGGTTCTCGATTTTGGCTCCAAAACGTTTTTGCCAAAAGCTCTCAATTTACTGCTCTGGAGATAAAAGGTGAAAATGACTTTGTTAAACTCCTTTTTATAGTTTTTGAATGAAAAAAATATTATATTTTATTTATTTTTCACTTTAAAAGGTTATTTTTATATATTTTTACTTCTTTGGAGCGGGTATGTTTAATTTTTTGAGTTTTTGTTCATATTACAGGTTTTTGGTGAAATTATTTTGATGATGAGTATACTTTTATCACTTTTTCGGGCTCTTAAAAATTATGAAAAATCAAAACCCTGGAATTCTCTTTTAAGCCCTTTTCAGACTCTCTAAATATGAAATTATCGCCGAGTAATTGACTATTCAAACTCGTTAAAGGAAATGAACAAGTCCCTTCAGTGTAATTTTACCCCTTTTCCGGACTGAAATGGACTATTTACGAAAAAGGTATACGTTGAATAATCATGGTCAATAGAGTTCTCTCCTGTATTATTTTATCCTTTTTCAAGCTTGAGAGACTAGATTTACGAAAAAGAACAACCACAGAGTTTACTTACGTTTTTCTTCTAACGCCCTAAAACTAAAAAATGTCGAGTTTCTCCTATACTAGACTCATTTAAACTTAACAGTAAAAGACCCGTCGATTACAAACAGGAACGAACCAATCATTTTTAGGGTTTGATTTAATACTAATTTTGACTCATCCGAAGGATGAGCTTACACAACAAGAAAATGTTATCCTCCTCAAGCTTGTAAAAAATAAGGAGGTACTTGCCAGTAATGGTGGGGGAACAAAGAGAAAATGAATCCAGTTATCACCCTTGTTTTAAAAGCAATATACCACTCTTGAACATGAACTTTTTGTCACACTTGTACCTGGGTTGGGAAAATCCTTTGTCTAACAGTTAATCAAACCACATTGAAAGTATTCAGCCAGTTTCTAGGTATTAGCTTTAGGTCAATTTTTACCAAACCATCTGTGGTATCATTATGTGTTCAAGAGATAGTTCAAATAAACCATTCATTGCAAACATTTGTCTCCATTCGTGTTGACCATCCTTGAGTCAGTCCTTACAAATATTTCTTCAAAACTTGATCTAATGGTTTCATGTCTTGGGATTTCCTGCGAAGGGTCACTTTCTATCGACGACAGCTCATCATCTAGAAAGTTGATCTAGAATCCTATCAGTACCTTGGGATTTGCATGCCTAAATGGCAAGTTTCTTGCCTTCGATGACATATTGCATAATTGACCTTCAATCGAATGATTTTGTGAAGTGTTCGACTGCAAATCATTCATTCACACTTTGTGGATTGTACTAAGTACTTTGAGATCCATTGTCATTATTGGTCGTTTCTCTCACGCTTGTTAACAATCCACACCATCAACTGGTAATTAATTGGTTTCTACCATGTTCGACTTCGACCTAATCAATCACATAGATAGAATTGTACTAGTTCGCGATGCGGAAATCAAGACCCTGGATCTAGTTTCCACCATCCAGGCTGCGAGGAGTTTTATCATTCATGATACAGTAGACTACTTATGACAGATGGTTGTGCCCATATTGTGTCTACTATTGATATAATTTTAAAATCATTTCTTTACCACAAAATTTAGTTAGTTTTCATTTGAGTATGGGAATGCCAACCTCAGCGATGATATATATATATATATATATACATGCTTGCATTGAATTTTTTTATAGGGTTTCGACCAGTGTGTCCGAAATCCAATCCTCGGAATGATAAAGCACTTCACTCTTCAGAACTACCTCAGACTTCGCACTTTAGGGGGCAATCTATTACACGTTATTTCATCACCGTGACATTTAGCTGTTTGTATAGGTTCATCACTACCTATATTATGCTCCCTTAGAAGTCAAAAACCCTAATGTTCCTTAAACAAGTCTTGGAATTGGAGAAAAGCTCATTAAAACCCTTAAAATTCTAACTTCGCGCTTTTCCTAGCTCTTTCCTATGGATCCGCAAATATTTGTTCTATAGCCTGCGGCACATCCCGCACGTTATGCTTATAAACCTACGAACCCCCATAAACAGTCAAATAAAGGAAAAATTAAGTTCTATAAGCCCAGCTGGATGAATATTCTCCCAACTAGAAGCTTCTAGACGTGCGATCAGTTCGAGCTTTATCCCTCCACTCATGGAGCTTATCCCTTGGTCTATGGAGCTCAAATTCCTTCATCATAGGAATTCATCCCCCTCTTCATGGAACTGAAACCACCTCAATTTCCCTATAAATTGAGCTCATGTTTTAGTTTCAAGGTTAGACATACATATTAGTTGCTGAAGGAATTCTCAAGAGAACATACTCTTTATACTAGTTATTATTGGTATGAGTATGATCACACACTCATTTCCATAACTTCATGCTAGCTCAGAGGGAGGAAGGCTTGTCAATATTAAGGAGGAACAATTGTTCAAGACCTCGGGAGGAAATTGTACGACATCAAGGCATCAGGTTGTAAAGTTACTATTTTCATTCAAGATAGTACATATGGATCTCCTTTTCTCATTGAGTTTTTATTGTGTCTATTTGAATAATTCAATGCTTAGATTCCTTGATAACTAAGTTATATTAGTTGTTCTCAATTATTATATGTTGCAGGTGCTTTTAATTCTTTTGTCTGTCTTTGATTGCAGGTTCTACTTACTGAAGAAGCCTCTTTGGAGCGACTGGATGAAAGACTGCACCAAACGTCAAATTTCAAGGTAAGAGCATGTCCTCTTTCTTTGTTTATAATAATTATGAATCGCATATAATCTAGATAAAACAATTTACAAATGGATGTTTGTTTCTAGCTATCCGTAGGATACTAGGGAGATCGCTCTTGTCCGCAAGAGGGATTAATCCGCATAACAAAATGGCGACCATTACAAGATACGTTTGAATCTGCACAAATGTGTTTTTTGTGTGCAATCAGGATGATAACTAGGATTCATTGTTTCGGAAGCCGGTATTCGTGTCAACCCCTCGAAGGTTGAGGCCATTATAAATTTACCTCCTCCTTCCACACTTCGCCAACTCCAAATTTTGCAAGGGAAAGAAAAATTTCTGCGTAGATTTATCCTGAACTATGCTGAGTTAACAAAAGGTTTTACCTGGTTTTTGAAACAGAATGTTCCTTTTATTTTGGATGAGATTTTTTATCGATCTTTTGATGCTCTAAAACACGCGTTAACCCATGTACTGTTATAGCATCCACCCAATTACAACCAGGACTACTTATTATACCTAGCATCCTTTGATTCCACTATTGGAATGGTTGTAGTTCAAGAGGATGAATTTCACAATGAGCATGTGATTTACTATCTAAGTCGCAATCTGAATCTAATCAAAATTAGATATTCACATGTGGAGAAATTGGCCTTGGCAGCAGTTCAAGTTGTCCAAAGATTACGTCACTACATATTGTTACGCAAGATAACTGTGATCTCTAATTGCAACCCGATGATGTATATTTTGACAAAACAATTACTTGGGGGAAAATACTCTAAATGGATTGTTATCCTACAAGAGTTTGGTTTGGAATTTGAGAAATCTAAATCCAAGAAATCATTGGTGTTTGCAAAACTCATGTGTGACTTTCCCAATACTGAGACGGAAACCGTGGTAGAGAATCCCATTGCAGATGAATCTGTGTTTCTTATCAGTACATTAGATCCATGGTATGGAGATATCATCATTTATCTTCAAACCAAAACCTTTTGCCCAGATATTTCACGTTCAAATCGACGGAGAATCTGATATCAATATTAGCAATACAATATTATCAGAGACACACTTTATCGTCATGGTGCGGATTTTGTTTTTTGACGTTGTATAACTCACGAAGAGGCTGAAAGGGTATTGAATTACTGCCACTCTGGAGTGTGTGGTGGTCATATGTCCAAGTATGCCACAGCCCAAAAGATATTGCGTGCTGGCTATTTTTGGCCATCAGTGTTCAAAGATTATCTTATTGCGGTCCAAAAATACCACAACTGCCAAATTTTTTATCGAAAGATGTGTGCACCTCCATCTCCTCTTCACCCAATAATTGTTGTCAGTCCTTTTGAAAAATGGGGGATTGATTTCATTATATGTAACCCTCACTTAGCCAGGGGGCATGGGTATATTATTCTCACTGTAGATTACTTTACCAAATGGGCCGAGGAAATGCCTACAGACTCAGATGGAAAAACTGCAGCTACGTTCGTATTAAATCATGTGATTTCTCGTTTCGAAGTACCCCAAGCTATTATCATAGACCATGGGAGTCATTTTCGAAATATAATGATGATCGAACTTTCTGATGAACTTGGCCTGCATCATGATAGCTCTACTCCATATTACCCGTAGTCTCATGGTCAGGTTGAAGCCGTTAATAAAGTTTTAACCACCATAATTAAACGAATTATCGGAACTCACAAATCGAATTGACATACCATGATTTTTTCGGTACTATGGGAATACCAAACCTCAGCAAAAACTGTGACGGGGTTCACTCCTTTTCAACTAGTTTACAGTTTAGAAGTTGTGTTACCCATTGAATGGGAAATATTGTCACTCAAATTGGCCATAGGGTTACTACTAGCTACCTCTGAAGAGGAAAAACACTTTTTGTACTTAGCATAATTAGATGAAACTCAGCGCACTACTGCATTAGCTGCCAAGGCTCATAAGAAACTTGTGAAATCTCAGTATGATTGAAGTGTTACACCCCATGTTTTTTCAGAAGGTGACCTAGTCTTAGTATAAGATCAAGCTAACGATAAGCTAGGTGCTGGGAAATTTGAACCAATGTGGCATGGTCCTTACATTGTCAAGCAAGTGCTTGCCAAATGGGCATATGAATTGGCTAATTATGATGGGGTCTCTTTAGATAAGCCCAGAAATGGTCTTTATCTGAAAAGATATTATGCTTGATTCTCATGTGAAGATCTCACTTATATATTAGTTATTTTTTAGATAGTGTGCCTTAGATTAGATAAGTGTGCCTAGTTTAAGTTCAATTTTACTGCTATCACTGCTTATCTTGATTACTCTTAATATTGCAGATGTCTACATCCCTTCAAACATACATTGGTTTTGCTGATGATGCCTATCGTAGTACACGGAATATTTCTTCCGTAGCTTGGGTTATATATTCACCCACTGATGAGTTAGTTTCTATGCATGGGGTAAGCCTTGGTCAAACAACGAACAATATTGCAGAATGCAGTGCAGTAATTGAGTTATTACCTGATGAAATTTCATTTGGTATTCGATGTTTGATCATTAGGTTAGATTCAGAACCCATTGTGTTCCATTTAAACAGAGCATACACAATTAAAAATCCAGTGTTATTGAGATTATTTTTGAAGGTTTGTCTCTTGGAACGACAATTTGATTACGTTGAATATCAACACATTTCAAGAAATTTAGACACATTGACCAATGCATTATCTAATCGTGTTCTAAATAGACATTTGCAACATTAAAAAATTAAACCAAAACAACATTCGATACATGTTGAACAAGATACTCAGAGAAAGTAGTAATATCATATATAGGTTTGTTTTCAAAAAATATTACATCGTCTATGATCATAGGTTCCAAAACCTTATCATCTAATAGATACTGATACAAAAAACAAAATATGTCAATCCACAATGATCATCCACTATCCATGATGATGATCATGGTAGTAAACTATGGCACGCGCCACCTTGCGCAGAAATCTCCTAAATTGTCCTAGTACACCTGTAACATGTCTCTGAAGCCGGAGAGGAATTTCATATGTCCTTGTCTCGAGAATACCTATGGTTAACATCTCCAGGTTGTGTTCCATATCAGTTAGGATCTATGTTGCCTGATATTTTGGTGGTACTATAGGCTATGTTTGCCGTCTTTCAAATCAACGGAGTGTAGCTGGTCGTCATGGACCAACATCTGCATTTAAAAAAAAATTATCAGTATTGGACGACTAAAAAAAAAAATTAGATTTAAAACACATCAAAATGGTTCACTTACCTGATTCGTCCCACTGTGCCCCTAGGGGCAAGGACATCTCAGGATCTCCTCTAAAATCTATACCTACATAGGGGAAGTCTTCAATGGTGAAGACTTGATTCTTTAGCCACATAAAGTATGTTGGAGTGAACCAAACCACTGAACTGCTATTGCCACCATGGCGGGCCATTAATGCAACCCAACATACCATTCGAGGTTCCTGAGGTTCCCCACAATCCACTGGAATAAGCTAAGGGGCAAGAAGTGGGATTCTCTCCAAAGCAAAGGAAATCAAAATGGCGCCATAACCAAAGTTTTTTAACTTTGCGTTCTTTGTTCTGGTCATTTGGCCTTTAATTTTGGCCAATACCCCTTCGCACCAGTTGAATATGGTGCCTCTGAAACACTCCACTGTGGTCTGCATTTGAGATTTAGTGGCTACATGTGGAGCCACACTTCCACACAACCTGGTTACCATGAATGCGGTCAATTTAATATCTAATCGCAAGAAAGGATTTATGTCTATGTGATTATCCTTTGGATCTGCCTCATCACTACAAAATTGTTGCTTGTAGCTAGCAACGAGGAGGCCACCCTGCCTAGCCCCAAACAAGGATATGTTTTCTCCCCTTCGGGACAATCTAGTGAGAAAATAAATATCCTCGAGAACGATTGTGAGCCGATGGTCACCAATGATAAAGCACTAATCTTGAACATCCCATGTGTTCACTAACCATGTCATCAGCTCCATGTGTGCTTTCATACCTTGAATCACCCAGAACTTATATAAACCACAATTTCTTAACACTCGCATTATGTGAGGATCATTCATTGCTTCATTGTCTATAGACTCAAGATCACGTTCTCTCCACTCTAGCATGGTGAAATAGTATGCAAATGAACACATTTGAAGGTTAGAAACCATTGGAATGAAAAAATTTAACCATTTCTAGGAGAATTTGTATATTTTAAAATGCTCACGGTGCCTCTGAATTTTTTGTGCAAAGACAGTGCGGACGTCCGCATGGGCTCTACACAAAAACCATGAGAGCTCGATAATTTTCCTTTAAGGAAATTATCGGGGTCTGCAGGTAGCGCGCGCATGATCTGCGGACCCCCGAGGGCACATTTTTTTAATATAATTTCTCCCTAAAAAATGAAATTAAAGACAAAAAAAAGAATTGAAACGAATAGAAATGAAGAGTAGAGTGATGTGGATTACCTGGTTCTAACGAATCAATAATTGAACGGACGGTTCTCTTGATATTGGCTCTGAAACTTTTTTTCCAAAAGCTCTCATTTTACTGCTCTGAAGATAAAAGGTGAAAATGACTTTGTTAAACTCCTTTTAATAGTTTTTGAATGAATCAAATATTATATTTTATTTATTTTTCACATAAAAAGGCTATTTTTAAATATTTTTACTTCTTTGGAACAGGTATTTTAATTTTTTGAGTTTTTGTGCAGGTTACAAGTTTTTTGGTGAAACAATTATTTTGATGATGAGTATACTTTTATCACTTTTTCGGGATCTTGAAAATTATGAAAAAGTGAAACCTTGGAGTTCTCTTTTAAGCCCTTTTCAAACTCTCTAAATATGAAAATATTGTTGAGTACTTGACTATTAGAACTCGCTAAAGGAAATGAACAGTCATCCCTTTAGTATAAGTTTACCCCCTTTTTGGACTGAAATGGACTATTTACGAAAAAGGTATACACTGAATAATCATGGTCAATAGAGTTCTCTCCTGTATTATTTTATCCTTTTTCGGGCTTGAGAGACTAAATTTACGAAAAAGAACAACCATGGAGTTTACTTATGTTTTTCTTCTGACTCCCTAAAACTGAAAAATGCTGAGTTTCTCCTATACTAGACTCATTAAAACTTAACAGTAAAAGACCTGTCAATTACAAACATGAACGAACCACTCCTTCTTAGGGTTCGATTTTAATACGAAGTTGGACTCATCCAAAGGATGAGCTTACACAACAAGAAAATGTTATCCTCCTCAAGCTTGTCAA
Organism: Pinus albicaulis; assembly: GCA_034641835.2. NCBI lineage: Eukaryota > Viridiplantae > Streptophyta > Pinopsida > Pinales > Pinaceae > Pinus > Pinus albicaulis. The sequence continues at coordinate 1,311,630,679 of CM076578.1, read as the reverse complement.
AAATAAAGAGGTACTTTCCAGTAATGGTGGGGGGGAAAGGAGAAAAGGAATCCAGTTGTCACCCTTGTTTTAAAAGCAGTATACCACTCTTGAACATGACACTTTTTGTCACACTTGTATCTGGGTTGGGAAACTCCTTTGTCTAACAGTTAATCAAACCACATTGAAATTATTCAAATGGTTTTTGGGTATTAGCTTTAGGTCAATTGTTACCAAACCATCTGCGGTGTCATTATGTGTTCAAGAGACATTTCAAATAAATCATTCATTGCAAACATTTTTCTCCATTCGCGTTAACCATCCCTGAGTCAGTCCTTGCAAATATTTCTTCAAAACTTGATCTAATGGTTTCGTGTCGTGCGCTTTCCTGCGACAGGTCACTTTCTATCAACGACAACTCATCATCTAGAAAGTTGATCTAGAATCCTATCAGTACCTTGGGATCTGCATGACCTAATGATAGGTTTCTTGCCTTTGACGACAAGTTGCATCATTGACCTTAGATCGAATGATTCTGTGAAGTGTTCGACTGCAAATAATTCATTCACACTTCGTGGATTATACTGAGTACTTTGAGAGCCATTGTCATTATTGGTGGTTTCTCTCACGCTTGTTAACATTCCACGTCATTGACTAGTAATCAAGTGGTTTCTACCATGTTCGACTTCGACACAATCAATCGCATGGATAGAATTGTACTAGTTCAGGAAGCAGAAATTAAGACCCTAGATCTAGTTTCCACCATCTAGGCTACGAGGAGTTTCATTATTCATGATACATTAGAATAATTATGACAAATGGTTGCGCCCATACTATGTCTACTATTAATGTAATTTTAAAATCATTTATGTACCAGAACATTTAGTTAGTTTTGATCTGAGTATGGGAATTCCTACCTCAGCGATGATACATATATATATATATACATTCTTGCATTGAATGTTTTTACAGTTTTTCGACCGGTGTGTCCGCAATCCAATCCTCGGAAGGATAAAGCACTTCACTCTTCATAACTACCTTAGACTTCGCACTTTAGGGGGAAATCTGTTAAACGTTATTTTGTCACAGTGACATTTGACTGTCTATATAGGTTCATCACTACCTATATTATGCTCCCTTAGAAGTCAAAAACCGTAATGTTCCTAAACCAAGTCTTGTAATTGGAGAAAATTTCATTAAAACCCTTAAAGTCTAAATCCACACTTTTCCTAGCCTACGGCACATCCCGGACATTCTGCCTATAAAACTTGAGGACTCCCGTAAATAGTCAAATAAAGGAAAAATTAAGTTCTAGAAGCCCAGTTGGACGAATATTCTCCCAACTAGAAGCTTCTAGACGTGCGATCAGTTTGAGCTTTATCCCTCCACTCATGGACATCTATCCCTCCATTCATGGAGCTTATCCCTTGGTCTATGGAGCTCAAATCCCTTCATGAGAGGAATCCATCCCCCTCTTCATGGAACTGAAACCACCTCCATTTCCCTATAAATTGAGCCTATGTTTCAGTCTCAAGGGTAGACATGCATATTAGTTGTTGAAGGAATTCTCAAGAGAGCATACTCTCCATACTAGTTATTATTGGTATGATAATGATCACACACTCATGTACATAACTTCATGCTAGTTCAGAGGGAGGAAGGCTTGTCAATATGAAGGAGGAATGATTGTTCGGGACCCCGAGAGGAACTTGTACAACATCAAGGCATTAGGTTTTAAACTTACTCTTTTCATTCAAGATAATACATATGGATCTCCGTTTCTCCTTGAGTTTTTCTTATGTCTATTTGAATAATTCAAGACTTAGATTCCTTGATCACTAAGTTAGATTAGTTGTTCTCAATTATTATATGTTGCAGGTGCTTTTAATTCTTTTTTCTGTCTTTTATTGCAGGTTCTACTTACTGAAGAAGCCTCTTTAGAGAGGCTGGATGAAAGGTTGCACCGAACTTCGAATTTCAAGGTAAGAGAATGTCCTCTTTCTTTGTTTATAATAATTCTGAAGCACATATAATCTAGAGAAAACGATTTACGAATGGATGTTTGTTTCTAGCTATCCGTAGGATACTAGGGAGATCACTCTTGTCCGCAAGAGGGATTAATCTGCATAACAGGCTTACTGACTACACACAATGAACAACCTTTAATGAAAGGTGATGCACTTTCAAGCACATGAGGCCAATAACAGTACCTCTGAATATGTGACATTGTTTTTCTTACACTGAAATGTCCAACAATAAGAGAAGTGTGTGCTTATCTTATGACATTCACTCTCTCCCCCTGTGGAATAAAAAGCTTGCACAAGCTATACAACAAGTTATTATGTACATGTTAATCCAATTCCTCTACTTGGTTTCCTTGACTCAATTTTGCATAAAAATGTTGAAAGTCATTATCAAATGCATATTTCTCAACATAACTTTCATGCAAAATTGAATTATGCTTCAGTAAAGTAGCTGCACTAACAATTGGCCTAGAAAGCATATCACCAACCTTGTTGTTTATACCTTTCTTATATTTGATGACCAAGTGGAATTGTTGTAGGAACACCCATACATCGAAATTTCCTTGATTGCTGCAACTTAGTTTGTGATTGCAAGTATTGCAATGGTTGGTGGTTAGTGTGTATGATGGTTTCCTTTCCCATCAAGTATTTTTTCCACTTTTTCACACTTTGAACCAGTGCATAAAGCTCCTTGGCATAAGTAGGATATTTAATCACTGCACCATTGAAATTTTCTGAATGAAATGAAATGGGCTTACCATGTTGCACAAGGACTGTGCCCATGGCATAGTCACTTGCATCAGTTTGAATCTCAAAGGGTTGTCTCAAGTTTGGTAGTGCAAGTATTGGGGTTGAACTGATCTTCTCTTTCAAAGCATCGAATTCTTTTTGTTTCTTTCCTCCCCACTAGAAAACCATTTTCACACTAGTCAATGCATGCAGTGGAGCTAAGATAGAAGAGAAGTTAGCAATAAACATCCTCTAATATTGGGATGCTCCCAAAAAAATTATTACCTCAGTGATTGTCTTGGGTGTTGGCCAATTCACAATGACCTTAACCTCAGAGGGGTCTATATTCAACTCACCTCATCCAACAATATGCCCCAAGTACACCAAATAAGTTTTACCAAATTCACATTTTGACATCTACAAAAAAAATTGTTATTTCCTTAATACATCAAGTACTTTTCTTACATGCATGACATGTTCCTCTCCTCACGTGATTTACTGAAAATCAAGATATCATCTAAGTATAATATGAAAAACTCATCAATAAATGGCCTCAACACATTATTCATTACGCACCTAAAGGTAGCAAGAGCATTACATAAACCAAAAGGCATAACTAGCTATTCAAACAAACCTTGTTTTGTCTTGAATGTTGTCTTCCAAATGTCACCTTCAGCAATTCTAATTTGATGGTATCCACTCCTTAATTCCAACTTAGTAAAATACTTTTCATCTTTCAATTGATCAAGTAAATCATCTATTCTAGGAAATGGATAACGGTCCTTTACCGTAATTTTGTTCAATGCACGAAAATATACACGCATGTGCCATGTTCCATCCTTCTTTGGCACCAACACAATAGGTGACCCGCATGGTGAAGTACTTGGTCAGATGATCACTTTGTCCAATAGCTATTGAATTTTATTTTTTATTTCATCAATTTCCATCATCAACATCCTATACATGCTAAGGTTAGGAAGAGGACAATCTTGCTACAACTGTATTTCATGCTGGATTCCCCTCTTGGGAGGTAATCCCTTTGGCTCCTGAAAATATCATTATTTTAATTAACCACTTCAATCAAATCAGGTTTCAACTTTGTATCACAACCTTTGAATGCTTCATAATCAACATCATTATTTGGTTTAATCATAATAAGCACAAAGTTCTTGCTTGAATTCACCAGTATTTTCATTTGTCTTGGATTAACTAATGAAAGATTTAGTTTCTTGCAATGAGCTCTCACAATATACTCCACACCATATTTTAACAAGTGTTACTTTTTTTCATGGCAATAGAAGATGGATTTTCTATCATAGATGTAAGGACTACCCAAAACAATTCCTGAAATATCAAGCAGTAAAACATCTAATTCAACTTCGCCAATGAAGTTTGCTGTGATTTCCAACTGATGAATACACTTTCTTGTAACTTGTAAATTTGTGTTATTACATATCCATCCCAATGGATGTGGTTTGGGATGTGTAATGGTTTCAAGATTAAGTTTCTTGACTAAGTCTTCAGATATCAAATTGGCTTGATACCCACTATCAAATAGTGTGTCAATTTTTATATATTTTGCAATAACCCTCACATGGAATAATTCACTCATTGTTTCTTCATTTGGAGTACTAGTGTGACAATTTGATGAACTAGTGCTAGCAATGGATTCTTTTCCTTTCATACCCATGGCTATAATTTTAGTTTCATTAATCAGATCCCAAATCCTATTGAGTGGTTGCAGTTGTTTTTTGTTTCCCCTTGTTGTTGAATTTCTTGGGCCTCATCTCTAAATGAAGCTTCCAACAATGGTCCTCATCGTGACCCTCTTTGGAAAAATGTTTACATGTTACTTTCTCTCTTTCCTTTTTAATGGATGCATTTTTCTTTCCTTTTCCTTTGAGAACCTTTCCTTTCTCCCTGCCCTTAAATGGCTTATTTTTACCTTCTTCTGGAATATTTTTCCCTCTTGCCTCAAGGTGAGTGGCTTACACACAAACCTCATCTAGACTAGTGGGATTGAACATAAGGATAGTATGCCTTAGGTATCTGTGTAAACCTGACGCAAGGGCATTAGACACTAGCCAGCAATGTAGGAGGTTTTGTCCACATGTGGTTAGAAGGGTTTGAAAACATTTGAATTAATAGCTAGGTGTCAATACCTCAGCTGATTGCTTCATTTAGACTAGTTAGAATTTGTAGAAGTCGAATAGTTAGGTTCAGTCCATCTTTCATGTTCCAGTTAGTTGAATAATTGTAATTAGGCTTTTGATTTTCTAAACGGTCCTCACCGAGGAACCGAAGAGACACACTGTGATGTATATAAATTGTATCCCTCGGATGTATTGGGAGAGATTTTTTCTGCAATAAAATCTGTGTGTTAACAATTGCTTCCAGTTAAATAATTTCAATACTCATTGGCCATCGAATTGTCTCAAATCCTTATTTGTGAAGAAATTGTTTAATTGTGAGGCGATTGAACACTGGTCTGTGTGAAATCGTTGAGTCGGGTTGTTACATAAACTCCACATTTCTCTGGTTTTTGTTTTCTCGTGAAATATCTGAACAAGCTCTGTGGAATTTAATCTCAACCGCAGACGAGGTCTGTGCATGATCGTGGTCGGTTAACTCTAATCTAATAGTAGTAAAATTTCGCCGTAAGAGAGAAAGACTGTTTGTTGCCAATTGAATCCTGAACCAAGGCTAGACCCGAGTTAGTGAATACCGGGGATAGCGTAACCCGACTTAACCTTTGGTTGATCACTGTTCCGAAACCGGAAGTGGATTTTCGAAACCCGCCTGCCCATATCGCACCGCTTTTGTGGAGCAAGCGGTATTCTCCAATTGCGAGCGATTCCATAGAACAGTCGACACGTGGCGTTGGGCGAAGTTCCAAAACCGTTATCATTGCGTGCCATCGCACGTTAATGTTTGACCAAGGAGGCCGCGCGATATTGTTGAGCACCGTCGATCTGGAGGGGAGTCATCGGACGGTGGTCGTATGAGGAAGATGCGCGAAGGTTAACTTAAGGTATGGTGTACATAATTAATTAAAATCCATGCCGTGTAGGAGTGGGGCCAAGGACTAAATTTATTTGTTTAAAAAGTGTCGGGTTATCAATATGAGAGATTGACGTGGAACAACCTTAGTATAAGGTGAGGAAAGAATTAAAATTCGGGTACATTAAATTATCAAAGTTTGTTGACTATGTTTATTTGTCAAATTCCTCGAATTTGATAAATAAACCCGATGAAGTTGTGGAAGACCACGTGGAGGAGAAATAAGTCAAATGAGAGAAAATGCTGACAGAGCGACAATAAAAGACCAGCTCTCCTTAGGGGCCGACTTTCAGTTTTGTTGCCGTCATTTGTGGTATCAGAGCGTTTTTTAGTTGTTTTTGCAGAGAGCTGACATGGCAATCCGAGTTGGTAGAGGTGCTAGTAGAAGGAGACCTGTTGCCAATGCAGAGGTGTTGGGGATGTTGCAGAGGGTCGAGGCTAGAATGGATGTCATAGAGCGAAGACAGCCCAGAGATCCTGAAGACATCAGTGAACCTGAAACAGAAGAAGCGGAAGAAAATTTTGAAATTCCTCTTGACATGAGGCTCCTCAGAACTGTTATGGGGTCTGCAGTTAAGCCCAGGATTGAAGTATCAAATTTTGCATGAGGACTGAATCCATAGGAACTCGTGGATTGGATTAATGAAATGAACAAGTGCTTCGACTATGAAGAAATAAGCGAAGATAAAAAGGTCAAGTTTGCAGTAACAAAGTTGAAGGGACATGCTGCACTTTGGTGGGATGGAGTGTAGGCAGAAAGAAGGAGAGTTGGCAAGCAACCTATAAAAAGCTGGACCAGAATGATGGCTAAATTAAAAGGTAAATTCTTGCCTAGTGATTATCAGCTAACATTGTTTAGGAAAATGCAGAACATGAGACAGAGGTTGTTGACAGTAAAGGAATACACAAAAGAATTCTACAGAGTGAGCATAAGAGCTGGGAAATTTCAGGACACACTAGAGAAGACTGCTAGATATGTGAATGGTCTCAAGCTGGAGATCCAAGATGATTGGTCTTCTATCTCCTAAGACAGTGGAAGAGGCCTACCAGATGGCCTTGAAAGCAGAGGAGAAACTCCTGAGGAAACAGTCTGCCAAGAAGAGAGGTACTTTACGTGGAAAGGGAAATTAGGGTGGTAGAGGAAAGCCTACTACACCCAGGGATGGAGCTAACAATAGCTCACCTCGGAATCCATATACAGAGGATGATGCAAGGGGTAGAAGGGGTTATTATAGAGGAAAATGAAGAGGAGGCAGAGACAGAGGCAGAGGTAGAGAGTTGAGGTGCTATAGATGTCAGCAGGTGGGACATAAGCACTATGAGTGTCCAGAGAATGTGGGTGCTGGTCCAAGAAATGTTGTTGTTGCCCAGGCTGGAGAAGAGGTAGAAATTAAAGAAGAAATTCTACTAGAGAGGGGAGAGTCCTTGGTGGTTAACAAGGTCCTGTTGAAGCAAACCAAAGAGGTCATTGAACCTGCACAAAGGAAGACTTTGTTTAGGAGCATATGCAAGGTCCAAGGGAAATGCTGCTAGCTAGTCATTGATAGTGGCAGCACAGACAATCTGGTTTCCACTGAGGTGATAGAGAAGTTGAAGTTGAAGACAAGGGAGCATCCAACTCCCTACAGGGTGTCCTGGCTGCACAAAGGGCACCAGCTGGTTGTAAAATAACAGTGTCAGATAGAGCTGAAAATGGGAAAATACAAAGATAAGGTCCTGTGTGATGTAATGCCCATGGATGTGTGTCATATACTGCTGGGTAGACCTTGGCAATTTGACAGAGCAGCAGTGCATGATGGCAAGAAGAACACTTACAAGTTCTTCAAAGATGGGGTACACCATACATTGATACCCATGGAAGAAGGAGAGCCATCCAGCAGAGTGATTGATCCAAAGACCTTGTTGCTGAGCGGGAAGGAATATCTGCAGCAGATAGAAGAAGAAGAGGTAAGTTTTGCTTTAGTTTGCAAACCTAAGGTAGTTCTTACTTCTACAAATATTTCTGATTTGCCAGTAGAAATCCAAGAGATGTTAGACAATTATTGTGACATTATTGTGGATGATTTACCTGATGAGCTTCCACCTGTGAGAAACATCAGCCATCAGATAGATTTTATCCCTGGTTCAAATCTGCCAAATAAGGTAGCCTACAGAATGACTCCCACAGAAAATGAGGAAATCAGGAGACAAGTACAGGAATTGGTGGACAAGAGGCTAATCAGAGAAAGTTTGAGTCCATGTGCAGTACCAGCAGTATTGAGCCCAAAGAAAGATGGAGGCTGGAGGATGTGTACTAATTCCAGAGCAATCAATAAGATCACAATCAGGTACAGATTCCCTTTGCCTAGAGTTGAGGATTTGATGGACTGTTTGAGTGGTGCTAAATATTTTTCAAAGATAGATTTGAAAATTGGATACCATCAGATTAGAATAAGAGAGGGTGATGAGTGGAAAATTGCCTTTAAAACAAATGAAGGACTGTATGAATGGATGGTAATGCCTTTTGGGTTGTCAAATGCACCTAGCACTTTTATGAGACTTATGAATGAAGTATTGAAGGAATTCATTGGTAAATTTGTGATAGTGTATCTAGATGATATATTATTTTTCAGCAAAACTAAAGAAGAACATTTAAGGCGTCTTAATTATGTCTTGAAGAAGCTGCACCAAGAGAAACTGCTGATAAATTTAAAGAAATGCTCATTCATGAAAGAAGAGTTGGTGTATTTGGGTTTTGTTGTTTCTGCAGAAGGATTGAAGATGGACCCAGAAAAGGTTAAGGCAATTGTGGAGTGGCCTTCACCCAGAAATGTTTTTGAGGTAAGAAGTTTCCATGGACTTGCCAGTTTTTACAGGAAATTTATAAGAAACTTCAATAAGATTAATGCAGCCATAATTGAGACAATAAAGGAGAGAAAACATCCATTTAAGTGGACTGCTGAAGCAGAAAGAAACTTTAAACTTTTGAAGAAAAAGATAACTGAGAAGCCTATTTTGATACTGCCTGATTTTGCTAAACCATTTCAAGTAAAGTGTGATGCGAGTGGAGAGGCCATTGGAGCTGTGTTGAGTCAGGATGATAGGCCTGTGGCCTATTTCAGTGAGAAGCTGAATGACACCAGAAGGAAGTATTCCTCTTATGAGAAGGAATTCTATGCAATTGTTCAGGCACTGAAAAAGTTGAGGCATTATTTGATGTCCAAGGAATTTGTATTATATTCTGATAATCATGCTTTGCAGTATATTGTACAGCAGCCCAAATTGAATCATAAGCATGCCAAATGGGTTGAGTATCTCCAAGGTTTTAATTTTGTTTTGAAACACATAAGTGGCCAAGCAAATAAAGTAGTTGATGCTTTGAATAGGAGGCACATGCTTGTTCAAGAAACTAAATTTGAAGTTGTAGGATTTGATTTTCTCAAAGAATTGTATAAAACAGATCCAGATTTTAAGGAAGCATTTGAGGCATGTTATAACCCTGTTTTAACAGATAGAATCCAATGGCTGGATTATTTCTTGCAGGAGGACTTACTATTCAGAAGAAACCAACTATGTGTACCAAAATGTTCCATGAGAGAAAACTTGATTAAGGAGAAGCATAGTGGTGGAATTGCTGGACACTTTGGTACTGATAAAACTTATGAGCAGCTGAGTCACTTCTATTACTGGCCCAAGATGAGAGAAGAAGTGGATAAGTTTGTGAAGAATTGCAAAATCTGTCAATATGCCAAAGGAAGGAGCCAGAATGCAGGATTGTACACTCCCTTGCCTATTCCAGACAGGCCTTGGGACATGGTGAGTATGGATTTTTTTCTAGGATTGCCCAAGACTCAGAGAGGGAATGATGCAGTCTTTTTTGTAGTGGACAGATTATCCAAAATGGCACATTTTATTCCATGCTATAAAACTAGTGATGCCACCCATGTTGCTAACTTGTTTTTCAAAGAAGTTGTTAGATTGCATGGGTTGCCCAAGAGCATTGTTTCAGATAGAGACACCAGATTTGTGGGTCATTTTTGGAGGACACTATGGAAGAAACTTGGTACCAAACTGAGCTTCAGCTCAACTTATCATCCTCAGACTGATGGACAAACTGAGGTAGTGAATAGGAGTCTGGGAAATTTGTTGAGAAGTCTTGCAGGAGAGCATCCCAAGTAGTGGGACCATATTTTGCCCCAGGTAGAATATGCATATAATGACTCACCAAGCAGAATCACAGGGCAGATTCCATTCCATATTGTTTATGGAATGCACCTCAGGGGAATATCAGAGTTAAGAAATCTGGGAAGGCCAGAGATGAGAAGTGTTGATGGTGAAGAATTTGCTTCAGAGATCCAGGCCATACATGAACAAGTGAAACAACAACTACAAGGTAGCAGCATCAAATACAAAGGCAGAGTAGACTTGAGCAGAAAAGAAGTTCATTTTGAAGTAGGAGATCTGGTTTTGGCACACTTGAGAAAGGAGAGATTCCCAAAGAATCAGTATAACAAACTGAAGTTCAAAAAGATTGGGCCATGCAAGATACTTAGAAAGTTTTCTGTAAATGCTTATGAGATTGAATTACCTCCTGATGTTGGAATATCTCCCATTTTTAATGTTGTAGATTTGTACAAGTATGAAGATGATGGTGCAGAATAAAGATCAACAGACAAGGGACAGATTGAGTGGAAAGAGTAGCTACCTCTAGCGCAACCATTGCAACCAGAGAAGATATTGGACAAAAGAGTGTTCAGGAAGACCAGAGGACAACAGTACTTTCAGTACTTAATCAAATGGAAGGACAAGCCAGAGGAAGATGCCACTTGGATGACTGAAGGAATGTTGCAGAGGATGGGCAGATCAGTGGAAGAGCTCATGGGCAGGAGCCCATGAAGAAAATTTCCCTCGGGAGTCTGATGCAGGGGCATTAGACACTAGCTAGCAATGTAGGAGGTTTTGTCCACATGTTGTGGCTAGGAGGGTTTGAAAACATTTGAATTGTAACAGCTAGGTGTCAATACCTCAGCTGATTGCTTCATTTAGACTAGTTAGAATTTGTAGAAGTCGAATAGTTAGGTTCAGTCCATCTGTCATGTTCCAGTTAGTTGAATAATTGTAATTAGGCTTTTGATTTTCTAAACGGTCCTCACCGAAGAACCGAAGAGACACACTGTGATGTATATAAATTGTATCCCTCAGATGTATTGAGAGAGAGTTTTTCTGCAATAAAATATTTGTGTTAACAATTGCTTTCAATTAAATAATTTCAGTACTCATTGGCCATCGAATTGTCTCGAATCCTTATTTGTGAAGAAATTGTTTAATTGTGAGGCGATTGAACATTGGTCTGTGTGAAATCGCTGAGTCGGGTTGTTGCATAACTTCCACATTTCTCTGGTTGTTGTTTTCTCTTGAATTATCCGAACAAGCTCTGTGGAATTTAATCTCAACCGCAGACGAGGTCTGTGCATGATCGTGGTCGGTTAACTCTATTCTAATAGTAGTAAAATTTCGTCGTAAGAGAGAAAGAATTTTTGTTGCCAATTGAATCTTGAACCAAGGCTAGACCCGAGTTAGTGAATACCAGGGATAGCGTAACCCAACTTAACCTTTGGTTGATCACTATTCCGAAACCGGAAGTGGATTTGCGAAACCTACCTGCCCATATCGCACCGCTTTTGTGGAGCAAGCGGTATTCTCCAATTGCGAGCGATTCCATAGAACAATCGACACGTGGCGTTAGGCAAATTTCCAAAACCGCTATCATTGTGCGCCATCGCACATTAATGTTTGACCAAGGAGGCCGCGCGATATTGTTGAGCGCCGTCGATCTGGAGGGGAGTCATCGGACGGTGGTCGTATGAGGAAGATGCGCGAAGGTTAACTTAAGGTATGGCGTACATAATTAATTAAAATCCATGCCATGTAGGAGTAGGGCCAGGGACTAAAGTTATTTGTTTAAAAAGTGTCGGGTTATCAATATGAGAGATTGACGTGGAACAACCTTAGTATAAGGTGAGGAAAGAATTAAAATTATGGTACATTAAATTATCAAAGTTTGTTGACTATGTTTATTTGTCAAATTCCTCGAATTTGATAAATAAACCCGACGAAGTTGTGGAAGACCACGTGGAGGAGAAATAAGTCAACTGAGAGAAAATGCTGACAGAACGACAATAAAATACCAGCTCTCCTTAGGGGCAGACTTTTAGTTTTGTTGCCCTCAAAACCCCTTATATACTTCAGCAATGTGTCTTGTGCTTGAAAATAAACACCTAACATAATAACTCTTCTTCTAAATTCTTGGGTGTAATATTGCACATTTTGACCTTTAAGTTGTCTAAAGTTCTGCCAATTCATGATGGCTTTCTACATATATGCTAGAGGGTAAAATTATATTTTAATTGCGGAAATGAAATTATACCAAGAGATTGAGATCTTACCATGTGTTTGTATCTCATCTTGTATATGTAGAAATTATATAAATTATGTGTTATATATCCAAGATTCTCCTAATCACACACTATTTTAACTTCATGCACAATATAGAATCTATTCCACTATTGATCATCACATGCGGAAATTAAATCAATTGCAATGCACACATGAAACCATAAAAATTCACACACATTAACATAGTGATTTAACGGGAAATCTTGAAGCTAAAAACCCAACTATCTGTATATAATATATGTCATAGAGATCATGTAACAATCCTCATAAAAATCTGAACATCTCAAGATCTCAGTGCAATACAATCGCTACACACTAATCAGGCTCGATCTAGCAAATCCATGCACCGATCTTTGCCACCTGCTAGCCTACCTCTATTGCGCAATCCCTGCTGAAGAATGGCTCTGAATGACACAAGATCACACAGACATCATGAAATCTCATTAGCATCTGCCCTTGAGTGATGGATAAGTAATGCATCACTATGATCACAGCGATGAGTACGTCTTGCCCTTTCACCCTATCTCTCCATTGAAACTTTCCATGCACTGTAGTTAACTGATGTATTCTTTAGTTGATTAATGAGTTAATAATTAGTGAATTAATTAATAATTAATTCACACCACTCTCACTAGTGTATCAATCAGTTAGACTAGATACAACTAGCTCAACTATGTTTAACTCGGTTAAACTAAACACAACTCCATCAACTACCTCAATAACTCCACCAAACTCAATCTTAATTCTACGCCCCAGTCTCTCATGCATTAGCTCCGGTAAATACAAAGAATAGCGTAATTCCTTACGTAATTTGTTATTGCCACATCTGTGCCGCAAGCGAAGTGCTCCAAGAGAATAAGATAATGTTTAGAGTCCAAATATTATTAAGAGCTAATAATATTCGACATATCTATTTTTAGACTAGCAATCTAAAAATAGATTCCGCCCAATATGTCTAAAAATAGAAGTCCATCTATCTTTTCCAACTTGACCAACCATCCACAAATAGCATCCTGCAACTCATAGAATATGATCGACATGTCTAAAAATAGACTTTGTGCCAAAAATAGCCTGCGGTCCCATTTAGTGAAGGCGACTCTTTTCACTAAGCTCATCATCTTGTTGAATCTCAACACTCCCTCTCAACAAGATAGGGATTATCTGCCACCCTGATCCTGTCTCTATGGTATTTGAATTTTCTCCTGGTGAGTGCCTTCATCAGAATATCTGCATCTTGATCCTCTGTAGGAATGTAAGAAAGCAACATGATCTTCTGCTACACACAATCTCTGATATGATGATATCGGATGTCAATATGTTTAGATCTATCATGAAATACTGGATTAACCAAGAGTTTAATGCAACTCTGATTATCACAATATATCACAATAGGATCTAAGTGTGAACCAAACAACCCGACCAGGATCTTCCTCATCCATATAGCCTCACATGCAGCCAAAATTGCTGCCATGTACTTGGCCTCCGCTAAACTAAGTGCCACGGATCTTTGTTTCCTGTTGTAAAAAGAAACTATTGTAGACCCGATACTGAATATCCCTCTAGATGCTCTCTTTCTATCCGTTGGGCTTCTTGCCCAATCTGCGTCCGTGAAGCCATGCAGCTTCAACTCATCTGACTGTCTGTACCATAATCCATATCCTGATGTGCCCCTGAGATACCTCAGGACGTGCTTGCCTGCCTTCCAAAAGAGCTTTGTAGGCTTAACCATAGCTTGTGAAAGCTGGTTAACAGCGTAGCATATGTCCGGTCATGTATTGACTAGATACATGAGCGAACCAACCAACTATTGATAAACAATGGCATCCACTACCTCTGCCGATGTAGCATCCTCTTTCCTCCAACCACCGAGAATAGGAGTGTCAATAGGCTTGCAGCCTTGCATGTTGAACTTCTCCAGTATCTCCCAGACATACTTTCCTTGAGACACAAATAGTCCACCCTTCCGCTGCCAAATTTCCAATCCCAGGAAATAATGAAGGAGGCCCAAGTCCTTCATCTCAAACTCCTTTGTAAGATCTACCTTGCATGAGTGTATCAACAGTTCATCACCTGTTAGTATCAAATTATCTACATAAAGTACAATGATCAGAAACTTACCCTCCACCACAATCTAGTATACGTTCGGATCCGCCTCACTCTTGGTGAATCCAAGTCCAGTGAAATAATTGTTTATCCGTGTGTACCAAGCACGAGGTGCTTGTTTTAGCCCATACATTTCTCTTTTGAGCCTGCACACATGTGACTCACTATTGAAGATTTTGAATCCTTCAAGCTGCTCTATGTACACCTCCTCCTCAATGACTCCGTTGAGGAACACAGTCTTCACATCCATCTGATGAATGTGCCAACCCATCTGCACTGAGAGAGCAAGGATGGTTCGTATGGAAGAATACCTTGCGACAGGTGCAAAGGTTTCTTCATAGTCGACCCCCTCAATCTGTGAGAAGCCCCGGGCAACAAATCTTTCCTTGTACTTCTTGATGCTCCCATCAGCAGCTTGCTTCACTTTGTAGATCCACCTCGAACCTACCACTGATTTCCCTTTCGGCCTTGGGACAATCTCCCATGCACTGTTTCTGACAATCGAATCATACTCTTCCACCATGGCATCTACCCATTCAAGGTCCTCCACAGCTTCCTCGAAAGAAGATGGTTCTGTCACGATACACTTGCTTATCAAAGCCATGTATCCAGTAAATCGGTCAAGTGACTGTCTCTATCTGCGCTGTGATGTAGGTGCTCCTACATTTTGCGTTGCATCAAGATTCAGTTGCTCAGCTTCTGTAGTGCGCTTCCGCCCTCTGATGTTTGGCACTGCATGAGTGGTTTCTTCCACTCCATGAACCTCCTCTTGTGACTGATCCACATCCTGAGGCTCATCTTTAGGAACTAGTAGCTCCTCATCTGCATGCAAGTGTAGCTCCCTCTCAAGCGAAAACTTCATGGCTTTCTCCTCATGAAATTTGATATCCCGTCGCACAACAGTCTTCCGACTATCTGGAAAATACACACGATAATTGTGGGGTGTTTCTATGTACCCCACAAATATCCCAACCTCTGCTTTAGGCTCCAGCTTCTTCCTGGCATCCTTCGTCACATGAATGTAAACAGGTGAGCCAAAAATATTCAAATGAGAAATACCAGGATTCTTACTATAAAACGCCTCTTCGGGTGTACTCATGCCAAGTACTCTATGAGGACAACGGTTTTGCACATAAACCGCAGTGTTGCATGCTTCAGCCCACAAGTGTATGGAAAGGCCCTGATCATGCAACATCGCCCGTGCAGCACCCATGATCGTTCTGTTCTTTCTCTCAGCGACCCCATTCTGTTGTCGGTTATGAGGTGCTATGAGCTCTCTTCGAATTCCTTCTGCACTGCAAAAGTCTTTGAATTCGCTAGAGATGAATTCACCACCATTATCGCTCCTAAGAGCTTTCACCTGCTTCCCTGACTCTTTCTCAACCAGTGCCTTGAACTCACAGAACTTTGAGTATGTCTCGCTCTTATTTTGCATGAAGAAGATCCAGCACTTATGAGAAAAGTCATCAACAAATATCACATAATACCTATGCTTTGTTGTCAAAGCTACTGAGAAAGGTCCACACACGTCTGTGTGAATTCTCTCAAGGATCGTCATGGCACAACTATCCTTCTCATGAAAAGTGGTCTTCACAAATTTTCCCAAAGTACATCCCTTACACTGATCTGACTGCGCAAGTGTACCCTTGGGAAGCCTGGTAGAAATTTGCTGCAAAATTTTCAAAGCGCCATGGTGAAGATGGCCCAATCTCCTGTGCCACAATTCACCCTCATCCCGGCTCACCACTCCTTCTGCTTTGCCTACCATTGCTGCGCAACCATCTACCTTCAATTAATAAAGGTTCTTAACTCGAACCCCTATCCTCCAGGTTTCACCAGTTGCTTTACTGTGCAGGAAAGCCTTTCCCTCGCTAAAGACAACATCATAGCCCTTGTCTTCCAACATCGCCACAGAGATCAGATTCTTCTTCAATCCTAGAACATGCATGACATCATTCAATATGAAAGGTTTACCAGACTCCCTCTCAAAGAAAATGGTCTCAATACCAATCACACTGTATCTACCATCATCGCCCATCTCGATGTGCACTCCAATATCCTTCTCATCCAGATCACTAAACAAATATTTGTCTCTGGTCATATGGAAAGACGCACCACTGTGAAGAAACCACACTGATCCCATCACACTTGAAACCAAGCATGCGATCAGCGAAAAATCGAGCTCAAACTGCGAGGCTAAGGCCTCTCCAGCTGCAGATCCAACAGCCTACTTATTTTTCTTCTTCTGTGGACAATTAGTGGCGTAATGTCCGTGTTGGTGACAGTGAAAGCACTTCACCTTGGACATGTCCTGCTTCTTGCCTTTCTTTTGGATTGAAGGACTTTTTTTCCTCCCTTTCCTTGCTTTGAGTGAAGAGCAATTTTCTTCATCTTCATTCTTCGATGAAGATCCATCCCTGGTACCACATACCTTATCTCCTCCTGCACAAGATCCGACCAAAGTCGCTCCCATCCTGGCAGTTTCTCCCGACCATTGACAGAGTCCTCGTAGCTATGCCAACTCTTCAGAAGCCCAAGGAGAGCCAAGCTCACCAATTCCTCTTCATCTACAGTAACCCCCACACTTCCCAGCTCATCCCTGCACTGGACAAACTTCGTGAGGTACTTGGGTATACTATTGCCTTTCTCCATTTTTGTTTTTCTGAGCTTGTCTTTAAGCGCCAACTTCCTTTGGTCGCTTCTGCTTTGGAATAAGTCTATCAAAGCTTTCCACATCAAGAATGGAGAAGCTTTACCATGAAGGCTGGACACTATGTGATCCTTCACACCTTCCAACAGAGTCCTTCGACATTTTTCTATCTTCTTTTGCCATGCGTCAAGTGCGGCTGCATCGCTAGAAGCGGGTTTTGGAATTTCTACATCTATGAACTCCTTCAACCCATTATCATCTAGCACCGCCTCCATCCTGTCCTTCCATGCAATATAATTCGAGCTTCCCTCAAGGGAATACTCCAATCGCAATCCGTTGAAAGACATTTCAATGAATGCTCAACTTCGACACCAAGAAAACACTACAGCAAATTTGAATTCCACCAGCACAAAACTCAACAACTTCAATAATTGCAATCTACTTTAATCAATATCCCTCTGATACCATGTCGAAATTATATAACTTATGTGTTATATATCCAATATTCTCCTGATCACACACTATTTTAACTTCATGCACAATACAGAATCTATTCCACCATTGATCATCACATGCGGAAATTAAATCAATTGCAATGCACACATGAAACCATAAAAATTCACACACTTTAACATAGTGATTTAACGGGAAATCCTGGACCTAAAAACCCCAACTATCTGTATATAATATATTTCATAGAGATCATGTAACAATCCTCATACAAAGCTGGACATCTCAAGCTCTCAGTACAATACAATCGCTACACACTAATCAGGTTCGATCTAGCAAATCCATGCACCAATCTCTGCCACCTGCTAGCCTGCCTCTATTGTGAAATCCCTGTTGAAGAATGGCTCTAAATGAACTCGAATCCACCTGGCTTGCACTGTGCAATCCTCATTAGCATCTCCATTGAGTGTTGGATGCAATCAATGCATCACTATAGTCACAACTGATAGTCTATCTTGCCCTTTCACCTATCTCTCCACTGAAACTTTCCATGCACTGTAGTTAACTGATGTATTCTTTAGTTGATTAATGAGTTATTATTTAGTGAATTAATTATTAATTAATTCACACCACTCTCACTAGTGTATCAATCAGTTAGACTAGACACAACTAGCTCAACTGTGTCTAACTGAGTTAAACTGAACACGGCTCCACCAACTACTTCTATAACTCCACCAAACTCTGTCACATGAGTTCTAACTGAAGTCCTCATGCATTAGCGCCAGTAAACCCTCAGGAATAGCGTAATTCCTTCTGTCAGCTGTTGTGCCACATCTGTGCACTTAACTGAAGTGCTCCAAGAGAATAAGATAATGTTTAGAGTCCAAATATTATTAAGAGCTAATAATATTCGACATATCTATTTTTAGACTAGAAATCTAAAAATAGATTCCGCCCAATATGTCTAAAAATAGAAGTCCATCTATTTTTTCCAAATTGACCAACCATCCACAAATAGCATCCTGCAACTCATAGAATATGATCGACATGTCTAAAAATAGAAATAGTCTAAAAATAGACTTTGCGCCAAAAATAGCCTGCGGGCCCACTTAGTCAAGGCAACTCTTTTCACTAAGCTCATCATCTTGTTGAATCTCAACAATATATTGGCTTCCCACCATACTAATGTTGCACCCTCCAATATCAAGGAAGTTAGTTGAACCTTTGCATCATCATCTTGAAGGTTTTGAATCCTGTAGTAGACCTCCAACTGAAAAACCGTATTATCAAGCTTCTCTGCATTCACTTCACCATTATACAGAGGCATCTCAAATTTAATATCAAATTTTAACATGGGTGTTTTACCAATTCCCTTTCATGTATGTCGATGAGTATGAGTAAGGGTTGTAGTAGCGGAAGAGGATGAAGAAGAAGGTGAAGATGGTAGTGAGGATGATGGTGGAGGAGATGGTGGTTTATCACCATTTCCATTACCTCCTTCTGGAGAACCCTCTCCTATTGGAGGCCTGTAGCTTTCACCCTGCAACCTTGTATTCCTCTCTTCATAGAGGACTTTCACCATCTCTATCATGTCAAAGAAATCCTTCCTAAAAGCCTTCTCCTCCTCTGTCATGTTATCATTTCCTCCTTCATGAGCCATGCTTACTGAAGCTTCTACTGCAATTGGAGGTGAATCTTGTGGTGGATATTATGGCAATTGTGTCCTCCTTCTCCTTGCTCCAACTTGAGAACCTGCACCCACAAGATTTCCTTCTCCTCTCTTGAGCTTCAACCTTGTAAGCATTTAAACACTTGAAAAACAATTAAATCCTCCTTGCACAAGTAAAATTAGTGCTCTAATACCAACTTTATCTGAATGGTAAATTTAGTGTCTACTGCGTTAAATTCCAATTCAGAATATAAACAAAGTGCTTGAAAATTATGAGGTAAATTGCAAGTTTAACCATGAATTTTTATGTGTTTTATGTAAATTTCATGAAAAAATTAACATGGACAAAACACTAAAAAATGGCATAAAACAGACATGAACATCACCATAAACAGTAACACAACAAAACATGATGAAGGATTTCACCCCTCCTAGGCTACATCTCCTTGGTCCAGCTTCCAATGGCTTGGCCCTCTTCAATTATGCTCAAAAGTGTGAATACATTAATTTACAATGCTCAAACAGCTTTGAAACATGCTCCAATGGCTCCAAAATGCTCAAAATTCCTTTTTAGCCTCTTTCTGCTTCGAATTTGGTCAAAAACCAAGTAATTTATGGCGTCCCCATGTTTTGGCACTAACCGCACCCTAAATTCCACCAAATCTGGCACCATCCTACAATTTCGCCTACAAATGCGCTAACTGAGCGCCAAATTTCCCAATTTCTGGGCGAAAATTGTTGAAGCGCTAATTTTTCCATTAAGGCCATAAATCTGAATTAACAACCCTAATGCCACCAGATTAAATTAATTTTTTTTAAATAAAAAAACTCTGCGATTTTCTCTAATTGTCAACGTTAACTACTAAGGGTGGACACATGGCCATCAATTAATGCTATGGTTATGAACAGTGGCTAAGGTGGCGATTACACGGTGGCTTACAACCCGCGGTCTCAGCAACAAGTCATAAGGCGTGATTACCCTAGCGATCCGGGTGGCTCACTCTGCGCCCCCAGTCCTAGCTGTTGATCGTGTGGTGTTTGTTGGGGGTCGGGGCTAAGCCCTGGCCCCTTACTGCATAGTCTGCCCATATAAACCTTATAACCAACCTTTTCCCTTTGTATTAACAAGGAATAAGTATGGTTTGTTGGTAAAGCTCTGCACTCTGCATTGTGAGGTCGCGGGTTCGACCCTTGTCCTCTCCACTCGAACCTCGACTAAAATTTTGGTGGCCCTCAAGTTGCCACGTGGCGGCCCCTAGCCATGCCACGTGGCAGCATGTGATTGACCACCCAACACCCGATCAAAAGCTACCATTTAAAACCAATTATGAAGTTTCACTTAGCACCACCTCATTCGCCAGAGAATATACACTTTAGCTAGTCAACCTGCCACATGGGCATGCCTAGTCAGCAGTACGGACTGCTGACTAGGTTGTCCTTGCAATTTTTTTCCAAAAAAATTGCATGTTTGACAAAGTGAACAGAACGCGTTTCTGGGAGCATACGGTGTCGGATTTCCATGAAAGGATTTGTGTCAGATTCAAAACGACGAGATCTACATGATTATTCAAGTTCCACACCATTCCGACAACTTTCATTTTTTAGCATAAGTTTGAGCACCTGATTAGATATTCCTCCCTAGAGAAAAATGTGGATGAGCCATGGGAACAGGTAGAGATCATGGGATCAAGAGAAGAGGTAGAAGGGAGTCTGGGTCAAGACCTATTCTTGTAGGGTCCATTTTAGTGGAAAAATATACTTTGGTAATTTGGCATACATGAACTTGTTTGTTGGGGACATTAAATAATTGCTTTTGGGTCGAAAACTTGCAAGCAAAGTTCCAAGGCCTCCAACATTTCTATATGAATAAAAATATTTTCATCATCTCATTGAGATTATATATGAGGAAGTTTAGCCTCCCACAAGTTAACATATGCGTTGACCACCATATATTGAGTGGATGTCATTTCATCTACCATTACTCATATATATGGACTTCATCGTGCTTCTTTTAAGAATAATCTAGATAGTTCAAAACCCTAACCCTAATCAAGAGTTGAGGTGTGCAACAAAAACATTAACATGTTAAATGTCAAACAACTAGGAAAGTGGGGGATTCTATTCATATTATATTGATTTGCTATTCCATAGTTGAATGAAGGAAAGGAGTGTGATATTTTTAGTAAAATAATAGAAGTACAAAACCCATAACCATTCAAATCACATTGTTTATTGTAGTTCCATAATAAGTATTTTTCTTTGAATTTCTATTTTATATATATAAAGAAATATAACTTGAGTGGACCTAATAGTTAAAAGCATGTTTCCTCTCTTATTAGATTGCATGTTCAAATCTAGAAAAAAATAATATATGTACACCTCAAAAATAAATTAAATTTATTAATATATCTTCTCCCCAAATTTATATTTATTAAAAATAAAATACATATTATATTCATTTATATAATTTCGGATAATATTTTTAATATTTACGCCGTAAGGCGTATTTATTTGAAAACAACTTTCCTGGTTGCTTTCGTGTCATAATATGTGCCATTTGATTTTTGTTATATGATTGAGTTATTATTAACCGTTGATTTTTAATTTGTAACAGTTGCCGTGATTTCTTCGATTTCTGTAACTGCCCTTCATTCAAGAAGCATCGGTTGTTTTGTTTTTCAGTAACCATTCAACCATCCATTGTTTTTTTGGCTCTTAACAGTTTCATATCTGGTTACCAAATGACACGGCGTCACAGTTTCGCGCAGGGGTGTCTGTGGACAAATAGAATGGAATGGTGGTGGGTGTAATAGGGCTAAGCGGCATTGTTGAGAGCACTGAATAGGCTCTCAAAACAACCGTCGATTCCGTCTTCCTTCACAACCATGACATCACTAACCTGGACGTGCTCGCCATCCGACGCCGTGTGGGGATGCTCTTCCACACGCCAGCCCTCGCCCTCTACATCTTGCTGCTGCTGGTAGGCATTTGAACGTGATGAATGAATTACTTGAAAGTGGAGCTGACATTGATTCATAGACTAAGGGTGGCTGTGGATGTAAGTTTGATTTTTCTAATATTATATTATGCCTGTTGCACACTAGATAAACCTGCCATTGCTCCTTAGACATCACAGAAGTATTTACAACTGGTGGAGGATGAAATAAATTTTCCGCTTTCCTGTTCTCGCAGCGATTGTTTTCATGTTGAGTGTACCTTTTTTCTGGGTTAGATTCTTCATAGTCTGTCTCCCATTAGTGATTGCACCCAATCTGATTTCTCTTTAATAATTCTTAATTGGACAAAAACTAGATTAGAATAGGATAAAGTAACAGCAAGGAAAATGCCACAATATTGTTTTTAATATGCACAACTGCGCCAGAATATTGGGCTTATCTCGAAAGGCCTCAGGTCTGATTTATGACAGAGTTTAAGCGATTTCCATCCTTGCATGGTTGTAAATTCCTCTGGCTGTTACGAATTCCATCACTTTGTTGTTACAGATTCTTCTCGGTGTTAATCATTAGTCCATGGAGTTTATGTTTGAGTTGACTCCATCGTCATCCAGTCATTTTTCTTTTATAGTTTCGTGGTAACAGTAAATGCTCACTACCTAGACACCATTGCTTTCACAATGCTTCTATGATTATCTGATCTCTTTTCATATTATAAAGTATACTCTAGGCACTCAGAATCCTCACTGCCCAAGACATCGCTTTCACCTAAACTCCTATGATGATTGGAATTTTGAATCTGGATTCTCAAAATCAGTGGTTTGGATTCACTAGCATATATGATATTTCTTATCTTTCTTTGGTTGACACGAACATTTGATATTAAAGCAATAATTGTTGTTCCATCTTTCCACTGCCATAAAATTATATATCCTGATAATCATTTTCCTCACAGTGTTTAAGGTTATGACACATCTCATAACTGACTAACATGTACTTTAATGTCGCCCTTTATGTATTGTATTGGGATGTAATGGTGTTAAATTCTTTACTTGAAAGTGCTCCTCAAAAGGCCACTTGTTGTCACCGTCTTTTTATCTCGTTCAAAAAATAATCATTAAAGCCTTGTCTGTTTGGTTTGATACCCGAATCGCCCTTTTGTTAAATAAACAAATGTTTATTGCCCTTTGGTGAGGTATAATATATTTTATTGCCTTTTGTTGAGAAACTGAGTGAGTATATACCAAAATTTCATATTCCACTTGCATATTTTGTTGTAGAACGAGTAAATATCTTCATTTAATATTGCTAAAAAACTAATTCTTATTTTTGGAAAAAAATTAGCTATATCACCATGTAAAATATAGATGATATTTGTTTGGTTAAAAAGTGTTTTGGTGGTATAATAAGATTTTTTTTTTTAATTAAAAGTGTATTTAAAAATAAATAAATTGATTACCCTTACTCATTGTAAATGATATAATATTCTAATAATAATAAATGATCTTTCTTGGTAAATAATTAAATTATAATAAATTATAATAAATTTAAAAAATAATTTAATATCTCAATAATGCTATTTTTCTTGAAGCCAATATTTCGAATATTTACATATTAATAAAAGTCCAAACTATAAATACATATTCCCAATTTACATATATATTTTATGTAATATAAACATTATAAAATTAAATAATTAAAAATTAAATCAAATTAAACTATTTTCAAATATATGAATATAAAATTAAATAAATGTAACATAAATATATTAATCTTTTTTATTTTTAAAAATATATAATAAGTAAAAAAAAAAACTATTACATTATTTTAAGAATATATATATATATATATATATATATATATATATATATATATATATATATATTAAAAAAAACCGATTACATCATTTTGAGAAATTTCTCAAAGCTTGTTTCATGATATTATTTTAAAAATGTACTTATATAATTTATAACTATAGCTATTGCATATAAAATCAATAGTTCATAATTCTTAATTTTTAGTTATTTATAAATTTCTTATTATAATTTTTAAATTTTTTGTTAATTTAAAAAAAAATATTTGTGATATTTTAATTAAAATTATGGAGAAAATTGTTCTTTAAAAAAGCCATACTCTATATATACATATATATAGAAAGAGAAGGGTTAGAGATGAAAAAAAAGTGGTTTTATTCATGGAATGCAAGGAATACCTTAATACAAAATTTTTATGGTAGAATTGGAATAGGAGTTGTAGTGACATCATTTTACAACACCTTTGAACAACTAGTTTTATGTCTCTTTACACAAAATTTTTGTGAAACCCTACACCCAAAAATTCTCACTATAAAATGAATATTTCTTTTTTCTATTTTCTTTTTAATGTAATTTGAACAAGTCAAATTTTTTAGATAACATAAAGTATAGTACATGATATTACAACAACTATTCCATACTAAACTAGAGAACACATTTAACACAAGATGCCAAACCATGTAATGTAATATACGGACTAGACTATTTCACTAAAAACTATTCAAGTGTAAGCTATGCACAATTTCCTTTATTGCTATGAAAAAGAGAATTCTAACTATGCAAATGTCATCTATGCAAGAGAATCCTTTAAAAAAACAGAAAAGGATTCTAATGAAAAAACCCATCCACAAATTCATAGGGAATCCCAACATTGCTTCCCATCTAAAAACTTCAAACATTTCACTCAAAATCTCAGAGCAAAATGCAAGCTTCTTCACTATTTAAATTCAGAGTATGCACCTTCCTATATTGTATAATATAAATAATGATATTCATTAAATTAAGTATTCAATAAATACTTTAAATTTAGAGAATTATAAAAATTTGTAAATTATAATTTATTTTTTAAAATTAAAAACGACTATGAGTTTTTGTTTTAGGTCATTAGATTCACAAGTAAATAGTTTTTTATATGTTTTTATAATGTTATTTTCTTTTTCTTTTTAATAAGTTGAATTAAGATTGCCTAGATCAATCTTAACTCTGGATCTACCAAGAGCCAAGAGGGATCAATATGCAAACATCTTTTAGAGTAAAAGAGAATTGATCCCTTCCATAAATAATATAGATCTAAACTAATTATTTAATAAAGCTAATTTTAAATATTTATAACCATAATTATTTTAAAATTTTACTTAATAAAATGTATCTAAATTTTCATACATCCAAATACACATATTAGTTTTGTTACAAATATTTTATTATTCCAAAAAAATGGTTTTTTTGTTATATATTATTTTTGTTACAACTGTTTTATTATTTATGAGTAGAATTTCTTAATATATAGAAAATTAAATTAATAATGATAATTTTTAAAATATGTGATCTTTTTTAAATTTCCAAATTATTTCATAGCACGTGATTTATCTTGAGTAATAATGATGAATGTTCATAATTCTCATTTCTTAAATAACACTAAAATTACATTTAATTACTTAATTGTAATAATTTCTAACTACATAATGGCATGCAAATTTACAGTCTTGCATACAAGATCAAGAAAGCTATGTCCAATATCCAACACCATAGAGAAAGACATGTTCACTAATTCAACAGTTGCTTCCAAATCTCTCTCAGTGCTAGAGTTGTTTTCTCAAGAAACTTATTTTTACTCCTCTTGAACTAATGAAAGCCATCCTTGTTGCATATAGGAGCATTTAGATCTGATAAGAAAAAAAAATTCATACATCCAAATATACATAGTTTTTCTTGTTCTATACTATTTTTGGTACAACTATTTTATTATTCCAAAAATACATGGTTTTTTTTGTTATATATTGTATATATTACAACAGTTTATTATTCATGAGTAGTATTTGTTAATATATAGAAAATTAAATTAGTAATGAATTTTTTTAAAATATGTGATTTTTTTAAATTTCCAAATTATTTCATAGGACATGATTTATCTTGAGAAATAATGATGAATGTTCATTATTCTCATTTCTTAAATAAAATTAAAATTACCTTTAATTACTTAATTGTAATAGATTCTAGCTACATAATGTATTAAATTTATATTTTAATTTTTAAGATATTTATTTAAAAAATTCAAAGTATGGTGAGTTTTGTTTTATTGAGCTTTACTCTAGATGTGTAGAGAATGAGTCTATCTCAAGTCCCAAACAAGATTCTTCTTTCCCTTCATATTCTATCTTGCACGAATGAGTCTATCTCAAGTCCCAAACAAGATTCTTCTTTCCCTTCATATTATATCTTGCACGAATGAGTCTATCTCAAGTCCCAAACAAGATTCTTCTTTCCCTTCATATTCTATCTTGCACCTTCAGAGTCCTCCTCTCCTCCTCCTGGCACAAGTTTAAACTATGAGGCCCAAATTAGTTGTTTCATATAGGACCATTTAGATATGATAAGAAAAACGTGATAATCTATTGTAATTTTCTCAACAAATGTGATGGAAAATGTGCCTTGTAAGCTACATACAAATATATAGCCTTATATACAAGATCAATAAAACTATGCCCAATATCCAACACCATAGAGCAACACACACATGTTCAGCAATTCAACAGTTGATTCCAAACCTCTCTCAGTGCTAGAGTTGTTTTCTCAATAAAAATGTTGCATATAGGAGCATTTTGATATGATAAGAAAAGTGTGATACTGTGTTACAATTTCCTCTACAAATGTGTTGGAGTTGTTTTCTCTATTACTGCTCTTACCATCGTTGTTGCATATAGGAGAATTTACCTCTGATCAGAAAAAGTGTGATACTATGTTATAATTTTCGCTACAAATGTGATGGAAAGTGTGCCATGAATGTTGGAAATTTCATGGTTAATGTAATATAAAATAAATCAAAATTCATTTATACACAACATCAAGAAAGCTATGTCTACTAGCCAACACCACAGAACAAGACAGGTTCGCCAACTCCATAAATGCTACCAAATCTCTCTCATTGTTGGAGCTATTTTCTCAATCGCCTTATTTTTACTGTTCTTGAACTGATGAAAGCAAGAACATGGCAGACACTAGGGACAACAGTGGTACAAAACAATGTGATATTTTTAATATTTTCAGAGATCATGAAGGAAATTCAAGATTAAATGTGGAGGAACTGCACCAAAACATCTTTGATTTTGAAGGTAGAAAATCATGTTCTATTTCTTTATTCATGAGGCATTCATGTTGGCATGATGAGGGAAGGTATTTAACTTAACTTCAACAAAAACATGAACATGGCACACATGAGGGACAAAAGTGGTAAAGAATAATGTGATATTTTTAAAATTTTCAAATATCATGAAGAAAATAATACATAGGTGACTCAATAGGAATTGATCAAGATTAAATATGGAGGAACTGCACCAAAACATCTTTGATTTTGAAGGCAGAAAATCACTTTCTATTTCTTTATTTCTTTATTCATGAGGCATTCATGTTGGCATGATGAGACAAGGTATTTAACTTAACTTCAACATATGCCTCATGATTTGTAAGGCTCAAGGAAGCAATATTGCATTAAGATTTCACTACCTCTTTCCATGGAAGAAAATTTTGATTTTCATTCCTCTACATAGCTCCTTTTCTGCAACATATTATTTCTTCTAAGCTACTCTTTCCTATGCTATTTCCTTACAGCGTTTCTTTTGCAACATGTAGTGCAATTGCTAGTTTAATTTATTTTATTAGGTTTTCATTTCATTTTTAGCAATTGACTTCACATAATTTTAAAAACTCATAAGGTACCATTGTCGTCATTAGATTATCTTATCTTTCCCATCGCGTTTGGTTCGTTGGGAGGCATTTGGTGGTAATAGATTCCATAAGGTCATGTAAATTGACGAATTATGAAAGAGGCTTCTCGGTTTTTCCGTATAGTATTAAATAGAGGTAAGACTTTGGTGAATGTATTTATCGTTGAAATAAATAAACATCCAATTCTTGCTTTGTATCTGTGGGACATGCGTTTGACATCAAATGAGGAAGGGCAGCATCATAATCAACCTAGAGAATTTATTTATTTATTTATTTATAAAGTTAATAATTTTGTAATTTAGGGCAGCATCATAATCAATCTAGAGATTTTATTTATTTATTTAAAAAGTTCATAATTTTCTAATTTAATAATATTGATTTTTATTGATATTCCCTTGTTTCACATCAAATGAGGGAGGGCACCATCATAATCAATCTAGAGAATTTATTTATTTATTTATATATAAAGTTAATAATTTTATAATTTAATAATTTATTTAAATTTAATAATATTGATTTTTATTGGTATTTTTTTAGCATCTAATTTTTATTCATCATTTAAAATGTATTACCAGCTACAATTATAAATGCCATTTAAAAAACCAGACCATTAAAATGTATTAAGAGTTACAAAGGAATTTGTACCATTAATGAAAAAGAAGAATTTTAGACATAATAATAATAATAATGTTTTTGTATTGTTTCAACTCTTACATAAGGTTACTATAACTAGCATAATAATCAAAATAATATATCTATTTCTCTATAACATAAAATCAATAAAGACTAAAAACATTGAGAACCTTATGTTAGGATATGAAGAGTAATTTAATTAACAAAATAATTTTACAATTTTAAGTTAGATTATGGTATATTTATTTAATTAAATTTAGTGTCTTAAAGTAATTCTTACTATATTAAAAAATATGTAGTGAATTTTAGATAAAATTAACAGGAAACAAATACCAAATGTCAAAAAGTCTAAGAGTTAGATTACAGCGTTATAAGAGTGAGATCTTTTTTGTTGGTGTGTTTTAGAATGTAGTATTTTCAAAGTTAAAATTTTTCTATTAAAAATTTGTTTGTTTGTTAGTGTTAGCATTAATTTAGGGATTATAGTGACAACAAAGTAATTTTGACTTTAAATGTGATTTAAATAATTCTAATTAATTTTAAATTCTTTTATATAAAAAAAGTAGTATTAATATTGTAAGAAATTACTAATTTATTTAGTTTTCAGGTTATGGTTCAACAGTTGTGTGGAGGTTTGGTCTCCACAAGTCCTACGGTCCAATGCGGGACATGACTATGTACTCGTTATGTGTGGAGGTTTGGTCCTCACAAGTCCTGCAGTCCAATATATACAAGCTATGTGTGGAGGTTTGGTCCCCACAAGTTGCCCGGTCTAATCCAAGACAGAACTATGTACTCCTAAGAGCATCTTTTGTTGAAAGAAAAAAAGAAAAAAAAACTAATTACCACTTTATTTACATGTAAAAAAAGTCACATTAACACAAAGGTATGTCAAACTTGTTGATTATTTTGAGGAAGCCAACTATAATTTTTTGGTGATTTTTTTAGATGAGTTTTCAAATGTATATATAGATGTAATGCCTTTAAAAAAACCCTTGGAACACTTGATTACTACAATAGACTTTTATATTTTGAAATAGGGTTTTCATAATTTTAATTTAATTATAAATAATCAATAGATGGGTGTTAGAGATTTAACCTCTATTAATATCAATAGAATATTGTTAATAGTAATTAAGATAGAGAATTTACATTTATATCAAATGTAGTTATGCTCTTTTTCTTTTCAATTTAATTAAAAATACACTCATAAACATATATAATTTCCTTCTATTTTTGAACAAGTATGGTTTTTTGGATATATAATATTGATAAACCAAGGTATTGTAATAAAGTTTATTTACAAATTAAGAATTTTCTCAATAAAATAGAGGTAAATCTTCATGGTTAAGAATCATGTTACATGTTCTTTTAAATGCATATATTATATATGTTTAACTCATACATTAATTCCTTTTATAATAATATTAAAATTTAGTTAATTTTTATTATTATTTTTTTGTTTTAGTATCATGAGATAGATTGTAATTTGAAGTTATGTAGAGTAATTGGGAGAAAGGAATAGAATCCTCTCCGCCCAAATTCAATTCCCACAAGTGATATAATGAATATTGACAATGTTAACAATATATGTACATTCCTCATCTAAAATATAAAATAGCTTGTAATATATGTGATTTTATGTTTATCATAAATTATTATTTAATAATTATTATTTAATATATATCAATATATAACTTAAATTAATAATTCCAATTACTTTTTTATTAATATGAAAAAAAAAAAACCCAAACAATCCAACATATAAATTATTTAACACCGAATGAAGAAGTCAAGGTCTTCTTCCTCGTAACAATTTTGAAATTCTTACAGGAGCGCCATATAATTTTGAAAAAACACAAATTGGAAGTGAATAACTTCGATTCCGCTTACAGTCATGCCATGCCTTTATTTCCACCATATTTAGTCATGGCATGGTTTTTATTCCTACCATATTTTTCATTTACGCTCCAGCACTGTAAGCAGAAGTCCTCCCTTCGTTCCATACTCGATGCGTTCACTCAATCTCTTCCCCATTGTTTCTCCCAATCTCTGGAACAAAGCATCCATTACTTCTTCTCCGAAATGGTATTTCAGCAGACTCTCCATCGCTGCCCGGAGCTGCTTAGCAAGTTTTTTCCCAAATGCTTCCTTTGCAGAAGCCGAGCCCGTCATGGCATCCATCTCCTCTTCTGTAAATGAGTCTGATCTTCTCAGGAGCTCCAGTCGCTGTATTTCGAACGAACCTTCTCTGGCTACTTCACTGCTCACTTCCTCTGGACATGGACAAAACATGGGCATGTTGAAGGAGTCCAGAGTTTCTTCCTCTATCAACCCCTGCAACAGTAATAATGGCTTAATTTAGAATTAATTCAATTCACTTACAAATTGATCTAACTTAATTTATTTGGAGAATATTTCAAAATCCCACAGTAAGAAGTTACATCAATTTTTGATCTCATTCAGGTTTGTTTTTTTCTTAAATTTTAAGAGTTTTCTAATTTATTTCTGATTTAATTTGTCTAGAATTCTACAAGAATTCATTGAAATTACAAATTTGGTAGGTAAACTCTTTACCACCAAAATGTCCATAAGCTCAATCTATATATGTAATCAAAAAATCAATTTCAATCACAAAAATCAAGATTTCATCACAAATATTTTCCTTGAATTCCATCAAAAATCTACCAAAAACTCTAAAAAATAACACTTAAAAAACTACTCCATTCTCAATATCTGGAATCAAGAATAAAATAGCTCAAACAATGAGATTAATTGTCAAATTCCCAAATATTTTCACAAATTTCAAAATATTCTTGAAACAAGATAACTCAAATAATGAAATCAATTATCAAATTCCTAAATATTTTTTAAATCTATAATAAAAACAAAATAGCCCAAACAGTAAAAACAATTTTTGACCACCCTCACCCATTCATCGTAGAAATATTCTTAAAATCTGATATCAAGATAACTCAAACCCACTAAAAAAACACCCAAATCTGCCATCAAGATAACTCAAACCCAGTAAGAAAAATCCATAGAGAATAATATAAACACCTGAGATGCCAAATCCTTCAAACCGCTCTGTAACGTTTCCCAGCCAAAGGCAATAAAACCCTGATCACTTGGATCACGAGATGTTCGACCTGTTAAGAGCAAAAACATGCGGCCTCCCTCAACCATCTCTGCTGCCCGGACTTTCAGAAACGCTTTGAAATCCTTCTGATATTGACGAAAATAAGCTTCTCCAACAGCGGGAGATCCTCCTGCCCAGATTTTACCCTTGTTCCAGGTCACTGAATTTTTTTCAAGAATTTCGGGCGGAACCTAATCACAATACAATAAATTTGTTATAATTAGTTTTATAAGTTACAGGATTATTATAAGTAGTTTTATAAGTTATATACTCAAATCTAAAGAAGCAGAGTAATTTAGTAATTAAAATAACTATATAAAATTGCATCTTTTATGTCTATTTCCTGGAATCTGACTAGCTGCCAGGGAGGTGAACCAATTGACCTCCTTAGTGACAGTCAGATTCCAAGCTCTAAACTTTAATAGATGGCTGATTTCCAGGATATTCCAGAAACTCCTTATTCACAGTCAGACTCCAAGTCTTAAGATTAAGTAGATTGCTGATCCACAGGATATTCCAGAATCCAACAGACAGATGAAGACAATTATTTGAGGTAGCCAATGTTTTTAGGATCTCAGAATATTTCAAGACTCCCCAATCCAGATAAGAATGCCTCATCCCAAAATTTACAATTTAAACAAAATAATTCTTTATACAATAAATAAAAATTCTAGTACACCACCACAGTTTAGTCTCTAACTTAAGAGTAACCTTAGAAATATATTATTCTTATTATATAAACCCCTTAACATCTCAGGTTTAAATGGGTGTGTCTCAGTAATGTATGCTGTGAAAACATACCTGAGAAAGCCAGTGAAGACTATAGGAAGAATGAAAAAATTGAATACTCTTGTCTGGAAATAGCCTTCCATAGAACGACCCTGGTACGCCTGCTGCAAAATATGATCTAGCAGGGCAATTTCCATCACTCATTACAGAGGGAGGCAGGGTCCTAAAGAGCGAATTGAAATCAGTGGAAGGCAGATCATTGAAGAATACTTGGAACTGCGGAACAGGAATGCCTGCTGCCAAATATTTGCCTCGGAGAACCTTTATAATATTTTCAGTACCCAAGAGAGCATTGGGTCCAGAAGAACAACCCAGCTCTGCAATGCAAAATCTTTCGCATTCCCTCATTTTCATTGATAAAATGCTTTCCTCCAACAAAGGCTCTCCCAGATTCAATGCCCTCTTCTGCAATATTGTGTCAATGAATTACAATCAAAGGGAAGATAACATGAAAATATTTCAAATTGTATGAAAAATTTATTCAAGTAAGATGCAAAGTCAATTAAATTAAGATGCAAAACCTGTAACAGAGTGGAATTCTAAGGGAAGATGACATGAAAATATTTCAAATTGTATTAAAAGATTATTGAAGTAAGATGCAAAGTCTATTAAATTAAACGCAAAACCTGTATCAGAGTGGAATTCTGAGCATAGCTGGAGTCTCCAAGCCCAGCGTTCATATGAAACATTTTCTCCATCTCCATTCTCCTCGACCTTAAACCCTCCAACACTCAGATCTGCAACTGCAATTTTTTCAAGCACAATCTAAGCATTCGATGAGTTTTAATGCGAATTATGAAAAACTTGTAACAGTGGTACTTCACAGGTCTGTGACTGCTCAATTAGGCTGGCAAATGCTAGTCCAAGGATCGAAACAGTTGGACTCTATGTTGATAGTGTACAGAAATCCGTGGGGCTTATAACTCCAACTGGGGTCAAAGTCAGGGGTCTGGCCGGAACACGTGATCTTGAATTTAGGGTCCCTTCAACTTTAAAAATAATAAATAAGCGAATTGCAACCGGGATATTTCCATAACACGAGATGTTGAATTTATGGTCTTTAAAGATCCTAAACAACGGACTAGAGTGCGTTTGACCTATGTTACCAGAAACGAGAAACGGGAAACGAAACGAGAAACGACAACGAGACGAGAAACGGAGTTTGGAGGTTTCGCATTCAAGAAACGAGGAGAGAGAAAAAAACAAAAAAATATTAAAAAACATAAAACAAAACATACATCATAAGTGTTTTCCAATACTATGGTTTATAGTGAGAAACAAAGCCTCTGTTGCTCACATGGGTCATTCTCAAATACTCATGTTTGATCCTCTAAGCTGATAAATACAATAGTGAAGAAACCTTTGGCACTGAATTCAAATTTGATTTGGCTTTTCCATTTCCACTTGATTTGGACCTAGTGAGAGTGGGATTTTTTTTAAGGCCATATTCCTAGAGATTTTGGGATGAATACATGATCTAGGATATACTGTATATATTCTCCCATGTGACTTAAGGGGATCTCAAATTTGGGCTCTAATGTAGTATTTGACATGCAGCTACTAGGTTGTAGTTTCCCTAGTTGGATAATATGATAGTGAAGATTGAATTTATCTCCCTTAGAATAGAGCCAAAAGTAGAAGTTTATTTAGAACTACTCCCAACTACAACTATCTTGCTATATGAAGAAGCATTGCTCCCTCTATTCCATTGACATTTTCTATAAAAAGAGTGGAAAATTTATAAATTATAAATATTAACAAAATATAGCAAAAAAAATTACTATTACTTTCAAAACTTTATATTAATCCATTATAATAATAATTAATCTTTATAATAATAAAAACAATATATTTTAAAAATATATTTTAAAATAGATACTAAAAATTTCACTAAAAATTTAATTACAAATTAAAAAATATAAAATGTAATTCTGTACATTTAATTTTATAATTTTATAATTAAAAAAAAAATTAAATATTAAAAAAAACACTACACTCAATCCACTCTCAATAACCAACACAAAAGTTACTAAAGAATAATTAAAAAAACATAACAATACCGAACACATCAAAATAATATAACTTTAACAAAACAAAATCCTTAAATTTAAATCCCTAAATGGAATGAAATTATAATATAACTTTAACAAAACAAAATCCCTAAATTTAAATCCCTAAATGAAATGAAAGGTTAACGATTTATTGGGACCATGAAACAACTATCCACGAAACCACCATTGGCATTTTTATAATTCGGCTCAACCTCAAATCAAAATGAAACCAACGATTCGGCTTAATGTCAAACCAGAACTAGGACAGGTTTCTTGGAAAACCCCGTTTCAAAAAACCATATGTTTTTGAAGAAACCAGTTTAGTGTATTTAAAAACGAAAACGGCCGTACGAAACGGCGTTTTCCGTACCGTTCCGTTTTCTTTGCGTTTTTTTGCGGAAACGAATGCTCCCGTTCCGTTTCTGGTAACTAGGCGTTTGACTACACATAGTAACATAACGAAATTTTCTATCCAGGTAACAGAATAGCCTGGACGGCAGTTTTTTGCCAGAATTTGGTTCAATAAAATTTAAAAAATCGGGTAGTTGTAGTGTTTGAAATCCGTTTTTGAGAGTGGAAATGGATTCAGCACTATCAAAAACCCTTCGGGCACCCCATAATACTGAAGTTTATCAACTGTAAACAAGATTCTGATAAAACCTTTGCTAGATTTTTTCAAAATCTCTACCAAATTTTGGACCATTCTATTACTTTTTAAAACTACGGCTTAACGTATATGTGGAAATATGCCTCACCTAGATTTTTCTTTCTTTTACGAGTGGTTGGTGGCCAGTTTTATCTCAAATTTAATGGGATAATATATTTGAAATTTTATATGGCTAATGAATTTTGTTTCCCTCTATGCATTTACAATAATGAAAAGGAATGATATTATTAAAATATTTGAAAATTATTGGTTTTAGGTTAAAATAATTTTAATATGGGATCTATAAGTATTTAGATTGACTAAATCTCTTGAGTTGTGAAGATCTTTTAGAGTGCAAAACTTGAAAAAATATTTGCACGTCAAAAGATTTGATCCATGTGTTTAATAGATTTGGATTAAGATGGATGTGAATTGGTTCTTTATGTGTGTGTGTCAATATTGTTATCCTCCCCACTTGATTTTAATTTTGGCATGTGATGTTTTTTTTTTTTTGGTAAGCTTGGTAGTACTCTTTTTTCATTCATTTTATAAACAACATACAACTTGTCATGAAGATGAACCACACTGATTGGTTTGAAACGCGTCGACAATTCATGATCATATGTGATTATTATCGAAAGCAGTTTTTTACAAATTATGGATCACAAAAGCCATATTCCAAAAATATACAACTAGATTTACCAATTTGGTGGCCTCAACCCGCCCTGAACGGGAAACTGAGTCTGTTGGCCACCCGATGGCGTGGTATGCCATCCAAATAAATAATGTCTTGAGTCTGTCATACCAAGCAAACATAGCATGGATACTCCCACATACACACTTGTTTACAGATTGACTATCATATCTACCTAACACCTGAAATTTAAATGCTAGCCACATGTAAATATTAAACAAAAAGACAAAATTAAACAGTCATAAACTATTCAGCCTTGTCTGGAACCGACGCCGACTCCACAGGTGTCGGGACCTGAACTGAGGTGCCAGCCTACTCAAATGGCTTGGCAATACACGGGAGGTGGTGCTCAATACACTCGAGGCGCCTATCCTGTTTCCTCAACTGGAACTTAATCTTATCAAACTCGGTCTTATAATTTGGGAATTCTTGGGCTAATGTCAATAGGCTCATTGAAATATGCTCCAAGGCTTTTTCAAGGATGCTCTTCATAGATCAGTAAAGATACAGAGTCTGTCTGAATTGCGTTAGTCTACCTCTGGTTTGGCCCGGGTCCAGAATTAGACCTCTCCACTCCTCAGTGTCCATATTTGTCTCTGCATGCTTATTTATATCTGCTTCCCACTTTTCAAGGAGCTTTTGGATCTCCCCTGATGCGTTTTCATGGTAATTTGTTGTTTCCTCTTGAATCACGTCAATTTCCAGCCTCCGATCTCTTGGCTTGCTCGGGGGGGAGCTAGGTTGGCCTTCTACTGCCTTCCCTTTATCCTTCCTGCCATGGCCACGAGCAGCAGGGCCCTTGGAGCATCCACGAGCTGCAGGACTCTTGGAGCGAACCATCACTCGAGCCATCCCACAGTCCTGGACCAAGTGACTTGTCCAACCAATCAAACATAGGCGTAATTCCAAATAATTTAAGCGAGCAAAGGTCCAAGTATTCATGTTAACATAATAGAGGTTCCTTGGTGATCTCTTCCCAATACTTCTCCCCAATGTTGAAATTCAACAAGAAAATGCACCACATACTAGTGTGGAATTCTAGGTCACAAATGAGTGAGGAATTTAGTGACACATTAGTGCTATGTGGGCACCCAATTTTTAAATAAATTGGAAAATAAACTGTAATCTTATCTCATAACAACTTTAATAGTTAACAAAGTGTGATAGACTTAATTAGCTCAATAATTTCGAGTTGAGGGTCAAAGGATAGGCATGTAGAGTGATTCTATTATTTACAGGATCTAATTGTAGTTGTAGCACTAGTGTGGTGTGAGTGAAATCAGTTAACTCAAATTAATTGAGTTAAAATCAGTTTAACTAGTTCTAACTTATTGATGAACTAGTGGAAGATCAAGTGAATTAAAATAGATTTAATTCACAAGTAGTGATCTACCAAGTAATTGATGATTCACTATTAATAGTTGCATGCATGTCAATTATGATGACAACCCAGTTGAGACAAAGGTTAAAGGAAAGTAATCTATCAATTGTATTATTAGCGAACTGCCCAAGTGTAGTTATAAAGCCACAGGAAGCTCGTGATGGATTGCGCAGTCAAGGAAGGTTGGAATTCCTATTTAATAGGAATTATTTTTCCTAGGGTTGCATGAACAAGGCAGGTTGAAGGTGGGCAGGAAATTAGCTAATTTTGCCTAGATTAGTGTGAGACAATTGGTAAAGTGTATGAGATTCTTGTGAGCACACATGCATTGTATTGTTTCATGATTCCTTGGTTGATTATATAATAAATATGGAGGGGTTTTGAGTAGTTGCTTTCCCCAGGAAAATATTGTGTTGTGCGATTTATTTACTTCTTTCTCTTACTTGCATGTGATTGAGTGATCGTGATTTATATTCCACAAATATTATGAAAGGATTCAGTATCTTGTTTTAGCACATTGCATGATCGGATTAAATCCATTGGTGTAATTTCTATATGGTATTAGAGTTGTGTTAGAGATTTTCTTCATGGTATCAGAGTGCTAGGAATCACAATAGTGGAGAAGAAATTGAGTTTGTGTTGAACAATATTCAAATTTGGAGCTAGAAGCAGATCAAGATGTCTTTCAATGGCTTGAAACTCGAATATGCACTCAAGGGCAGTTCAAATTATATTGCATGGAAGGACAGGATGGAGGTAACGTTGGAAGAAAATGGTTGAAGGAATTCATAGATAATGATATTCCCAAGGTTTGGATGGCTGCGTCCATACCACATATACATCATGTACTTGAGATATCAGTTGTATTTTTTTGCGCAGGTTTTCCGACGACGGGCCTTCAGTTGAACATGTTCTCGTAAAGCATTTCACCCCTCTCTCTCTCGGGCCTCATACTTTAGGGCATCTCACATAGTAATTTGTCACCGTCCCCTACTATTCCCCGTCCCGCACAATGGAGGACCCATTTAGACCTGTGAACATTGTCATGCCTTGAAAACATCATCAATGCATTCCTCTAAGCATGAGCTTCAATTGCCCTAAAGACATCTCCTTGAAAAAAATCATAAAAACATCTCTTTTTGCATTGGCGCGGGCAGACAATTCACCACTCATGCCAATGGGGAAAATCCTACAAAGAGGCCGCGCCAACTGGTGCTCTGTCCCAGAGCAGTAGTCACGCTAGCCAATTTAAGGAGTGTTTTTTAAATAAAGATGGTGGAAGTTGAGTTTCAACAAACTCAGAAACCATTGTCTATCTTGAGTTGGGAGGTTTGGCTGCGGGAGTTCTATGGAAGGGAAGTGGTTTTGCCACCTCCCATGGAACCTTCCTTGTTGATAGGGCCAATCCCACAATAATAGGGATCCCAACTCCCTCCTTCCCCATCTATAAAAGCCTGCTCAATTCCATGGCAAGCTAGTCTTGAAGTGCCCAAGCTTTGAATCTCCAAATTCCCAAGAGCCTTTGTGCTGTAAGAGCCCTCTTTCTTCCCTTAAGGCCGACTCAAGTAAGGAGACTATCGTCGAGAGACTCAGGAGAGGTTTTCCCTTTCCCTGGCGAGCTTTGCGAGACGTGAACGACTGGAGACCCATCCGAAGGGGAACACGACGTCAGAACATTGGTTGTAATCTTTCTTCGATTGTTATTTAATGAATGATTATGATTATGGTTCCACTCTGTTTTCAATGATGTTAATATGAGTAATATCCTTTCTGACTGATATTTAGTTACGTATGCCGGATTTTATGCTTGTATCTGTTGGTTTCTTGCATGTGCAGGTGTCCATCCGCGGAGATCGTGGAGGATCGTGATCTGCCGAGGCTGAGGAATGGGAACGCTTTCTTCTTCGGATCATAGCATTGGATTCCAGGTAGACCTCCATCTTTGGTCTTTTCATTTCGTAACTAGGAACTTGCGTCGTAACATTTCGTGATTGTTGCTAGACCCCTGCTGGGCTAGTAGGGATCGCCTCTGTCCGCAGAGGGGATTTACCTCCTCAACAATTACAGAGCTACAATTGTTTCAAGTTCAAGCTCCTAAAAGCAAGAAAAAGATGTGTATTTTTTAAAAAAAATTTGCATAATTTTTGTTTGAAAAAATAGTTTGAAGTGATTCCAAGGGTATATTGAAGCATTGATAACAATATTGAGTTCTAAAATTCCTCAAAAAAATAATTCTACACCCATTAAGCCCTTAGATAAATCTACTATGATGCATGAAGAGGAATAATTGTAGCATGATATATCAAAATTACGAGACCAAGTGCAAAAAATTTCGCTCTCACATAGAACAACCAAAAGTGAACTAAAAGGTGACATATATGGTTTAAAAGTAGACATGGAAGCTAATATGGATGGGTTGAAGGATGGAATGAAAGGCATGGAAGCTAATATCGATGGTATAGAAGGTAACATGGAATATTTGAAGAAATACATGGAAGGTTTGAAGGAAGGTTTGGAAAATTTGCTACAAGAAAAGCTTCCTAATGGAAAAAATTTAGTAGAGGAAATTCAAGATGAGAACAAAACAAATATTAAGCATGATTCCATAGACTCTAATATTGGATTTAAGACCAACCATATTCCAAATATAGATATGAGGAATTTCGATGGAAAGGATTTGATAATATGGATACTACAAATGGAGCAATACTTTGAGCTCCATAAAGTGCAAAACACACAAAAGGTACGCATTGTAAATTTATATTTATAACAAAATTAGTTATTATGGTATCGATGGATTTGTTCTCATGAAATACTTGTCATTTTTTCAATTTTTACAGAGGAAATTATAGCACATTATGAGGATACAAAGAGCAACACCTTATTTAGCCAATTGTTAAATCTCAAACAAAAGGGTTCAACGATGGAGCACTTTGAGGACTTCCAAAAATTGAATATAAGGGTAAATAATATTCCAGAGGAACACATGATTGATGTATTCATAGGGAATCTAAAGGATAACATCCAACATGAGGTTCACCTTTGGGAACCTGATACATTGGAGAAGGCATTCAGGTTGGCAAGAAAAATTGAAAGAAAAATTATGGCGACAAGAAAGCCTACCACTCACAACTATAAAATATGGATGTGTTGATACTCCTAAACTTACACAACCTATATGGTTGACACCACAACAATCAAAAGAAAAAAGAGAAAAAGGGATTTCGTATAGTTGTGATAGAAAATACACTAAAGGTCATAAATGTGCTGAGAAGAAATTATGTTCCATAGATTGTGAAGAGGAGGAAGAAAATGAACAAGAATCTTCAAAAGAAGAGGATATACACCGGGAGCCAACCCTAGAGGAAGAATAAATGAATTCATATCCTGTAATGCATTGGTAGGGATTACCACTCCTCAAACTCTCAAGATAGAAGAACATATGAAGAAGAAAAATTTAATATTTTTTATTGATTTGGGTAGTACCCATAATTTTATTCATTGTAAGGTAGCCAAGGAATTAAATTTCTTCCTATACCCAACACCAGAGTGTTAAGTGATGGTTAAAAATGGAGGAACTATAAATTTCTCTGGAAAGTGCCATAATATCAAGCTAACCATGGGGAAATATGTATTTAATAGTACAATTCTCTCCATTCCAATGGGTGGTGATGATGTTGTACTAGCAGTAAAATGGTTACAATATTTGGGGACGATAAATTTTAATTTTCAAGAAATTTTCTTGAATTTTTTTTCCGAAGGAAAGGAAGTTAAAATACGGGGTATCACAGGGAGGCTGGGAAATATAATCAACTCTAATGTCATGAAAAATATTTTAAAGAAAGAAAAAAGAGGTGTAATTTCACAATTATTCTCACTAGACGTTTAAACATCAAAATCATCTATTTCTCCAGATCTCCAAAAATTCTTGGATAATCATTCGAAGGTGTTTGAGACTCCCAAAGGAATCCCACCTATTCGCGATCATGATCATGCTATTCATTTTATTCCAGGAAGTGTTCCTCCAAGCATCAAGCCTTACAAACATCCTTATGATAAAAAGAGTGAATTTCAATGTATGGTTGTAGAAATGCTACAGGATGGTATAATTCAACCTAGTCAAAGCTATTTCTCTACTCTAGTAGTATTGGTGCACAAGAAGGATGGATCATGGTGTATGTGTCCAGATTATAGGGAGATCAACAGGCTCATATTAAAGATAAATTAATTATTGGATGAATTACATGAAGAAATTTACCTCACCAAGCTGGATCTTCTTTCTGGATATCATCAAATTATAATGGAGATTGAAGACTTTTTGAAAACAACATTTAGAACTCATGAGGGTCATTATGTTTTTGGTCATTCCTTTTGGCCTTACTAATGCACCTTCCACATTTCAAGGTTTGATGAATTCAATTCTCAAACCCTTCCTTAGAAAATTTGTGTCAATACTTTTTGATGATATACTAATCTACAACAAGTCTTAGAAGGATCATGTTCAACATGTTGACAGGGTCTTCAAACTATTGGAGGAGAAACAATTATATGAAAAAACCTCCAAATTTTTCTTTGGAGTACAAGAGGTGGAATATTTGGGTCATATTGTATCTCATGAGGGTGTTAAGGTATACCCTAACAAAATTAAATTCATTAAGGAATGGAAAATCCCCACAACCATAAAGCATATTCGAGGATTTCTAGGTTTAGCAAGGTATTATCACAAGTTTGCTAAGAATTATGGGAGAATATTGGCACCTATAGCATCATTAATGAAGAAAGATGCATTTTCTTGGACTCCATATGCAACTAAGGCCTTTGCACATCTTAAAGAGGAAATGCGCCAAGAACCGGTATTAGCTACGCTAGACTTCACACTTTTTTTTATTGTGGAATGTAATGCCTCAGGAAATGGAATTGGTGTTGTTTTAATGCAAGAAGGAAGACCCATTTCTTTTGAAATTTTTCCAATCAAAGGAAAGTATTTACATAAAACTATTTATGAGAAGGAAATGTTGGGAATACTACATGCACTAAGGCAATGGCGACCTTACATAATGGCAAGATACTTTAAGGTAAAAATAGATCATGATAGTCTTAAATACTTTTTGGAACAAATATTATCTTCATAAGAAACAAAAATGGGTCACAAATATTTTGGCTTATGACTTTGAAATTATATACAAAAAAGGGGAGCAAAATGTTGTTGCAGATGCACTCTCAAGAAAGGATGAGGATGTGGAAGCATTGTTTTGTGCCAATTCTATTATCCAACCTGAGTGGATAACTAAAGCAAGGGATGAATGGAAGAATGATGAAGAGGTGTGGACACTCATTCAAAATTTGCAGCAAGATCCCAATATATATGAAACATTTAGCTAGAAAAACGATTCATTATGTTACAAAGATCGCTTATATGTTTGTAAGAATTCCCAACCCAAACAAAAGATTGTTTTGGAACTACACACCTCTCCCTTAGGTGGGCACTAAGGATTTTTAAAAACTTAACACAGGGCCAAGAAGGAATTTTTTTGGGATGGCCTTAAATATGATATTCAAAAGTTTGTGGCAAAATGTTTGTTTTTCCAACAAAATAAAGTTGACAATTGAGATCTCGGGTTTGTTACAACCTTTATCCATTCCAAGCCAATGTTGGGAGGAGAATTCAATGGATCTTATAATAGGTTTACCCAAGTTTGAAGGAAAGACTGTAATCATGGTGGTAGTTGATAGAATTACCAGGTATGCACACTTATGTGCATTATCTCATCCATTTAAAGCTAATACAGTTGCTACTGCATTTATGGAAACAATTCAAAATCTACATGGAAACCCAAAGATTATTGTAAGCAACATAGATCCCATTTTTACAGGAAATTTTTGGACAAGATTATTTTTTTGTTTGGGTACTCAATTAGCTCATAACTCATCATATCATCCTTAATCTCATGGGAAAACTGAGTTAATGAACAAATGTTTGGAAGGATATCTTCATTGCTTTGTATCTGATAAACAAAAACAATGGGTCAAGTGGTTACCTCTGGCTAAATGGCGGTATAAAAATTCCTTCCATATTGCAGAAAAAATGACCCCATTTATGGCGCTTTATGGATATCATCCACCCTCCATCACACCATATTTAAGAGAAAATTCGAAGGTTCAAGTAGTGGAAGATCACATCGAGCATCAACAACAAGTTCTCCAACTCTTAAAGGATAACCTCACTTTGGCGCATAATTGAATGAAACAATAGGAAGATCAACATTGCAACGAAAGATTTTTTATGTAGGCAACTGGGTATTTTTACGGCTACAACCTTACAAACAAATGTCGCTCAAGAAAGATAAAAAGGATAGTAAATTATCACCAAAGTATTATGGTCTTGATAAAGGTGTTGCAAAATATTGGTACTATGGCATACAAATTGGAGCTTCCTGCATCTTCCCGAGTGCACCCAATTTTCCATGTTTCATCCTTAAAGAAAGTTACAGGTGACAAACTCCCAGTTCAAATAATATTTCTAGAACTTGATGAGGAAGGAAAAATCATATTGGAACCTGAAGAAGTCATAGAAACAAGAACTCGACAGCTACGAAATTGATCAATTTTAGAATATCTCGTCAAGTGGGAGAAATTACCCGCTGAAGATTCGACATGGGAGGATGATAATTTTATATAGAAGCACCCAAAAATACTCTAGCATTGAGAACAACAATTGTTTGAAGGAGAGGGATATGTTAGGTCCCCATAATACTAGTGTATCCCCTTATTATTGTTAGTGTAGCCCCCTTATTGTTATTCTTATGCCCATGTAGTCCCCATATTGTTATTATTGTGCCCCATAAAATCCCACTATTGTTATTGTTGTGACCTTACATTATTATTGTTATGTCGGCTAGGATTATATTATGAGCCCTTGGACTCCTATATATAGAAAAGAGGTTTTTTCATTTGAATCATTCAAGAATTGTCCATTAATGTAAATGAGTTTCCCCCCTCGAAGAGGCTGATTTCTAAGTCGTTGAGCTATCTTTTCTTCTATTTTGTGAGTTGGGTTCATAACTGTGGGTTCTAGGGAAAGTAAGATGGGAGGATGCGGTGGGTATTAGGGGGTTTATAGGGGGAGGAAATTTATAATCCATAATGATCTAAGCCATGGAAATAATTCCTACATTGGAATATAGAGTTCAATCTCAAGAGGACTAGCATATGTGTTATGCATAGCATAGGCCATAATAGATGGACACATGTCACTCTCTCATTTTTGTAGGTTAAAAAATTACCTACTTGGGAATGGAAGCCTTTATCGGTAGTAAAGATCTATATCATTAGATCAGATTGATCTATATTCATAATATATCATGTGGAAAATTCATAGAGTCAATTAACATTGGTAACATTCTTGGCACCTAGACACATAACACGATATAATTGGTGTAGACCATGGCCTTTGTAACTACACAAGAATTTGGGTCATTGATTAATGTGATATCAAAAGTGGGAAATAAATTCATGGTTATGATTTAGCCCATTTTAGAAGTCTTGAAGGGGACACACAACTCCTTCCCATTAGTGCAGATTATAAA
This sequence comes from Pinus albicaulis, assembly GCA_034641835.2. Classification (NCBI taxonomy): domain Eukaryota; kingdom Viridiplantae; phylum Streptophyta; class Pinopsida; order Pinales; family Pinaceae; genus Pinus; species Pinus albicaulis. The sequence continues at coordinate 1,311,585,951 of CM076578.1, read as the reverse complement.
CATATACATTAAGAAGGAGGGGTAAGAGATATACAATTGATCATATTTCACATTAATGATAGGGAATGATCCTTGGGAATAATAGAGTGGATGTTTAACCTTAGGAGGTAGGAGTACATTTGGATTGAATTTAATGAGGATTGTTGATCAAGTTAGAATTGACAATGTATATTTCCCTACATTGAAAAGTTTAAACATTTGGGTGGATCACCAAAGGGGTATGTGGCACCTTCTTATATGTGTGGTTTTTAAAATTTGTACAATAAAGGATGGGGGTCCCTTGGATCACAATGATTGTATGTTGTGATCCATTTTTTGGAAGGCACCCACCATGGAGATGATTGAGATCCACTCTAGAAGATTGATCCAGAAGAGAGAGAAATGAGATTAAGGAGATAAAGAGGGAGAATAAAGGGGAAGCACAAAAGGTCCGCGGGGGGTAGCACAATTGGAAAAATGCATGTTGGGAAGCCCTTGTGTATCTAAGTGATCAAAAGTTCAATCCCCTTGTACATGTCTCACCAGTTGAACTTTAAAAAAAGGGGGGAAGCACAAAAGAGCTGTGAAACAAGGGGATGAGAAAGACCATTAAATGATTGAAAATAATTAGGTTGATTGATTAAAGCAATGATTAAGGGGTTTTTGAAACTAGAAAGGTTTGTAACCATCCTCCTTATTAAAATTATTCAGGTGTTTTTCGATTTTAAGGGCTTCACAAATGAGGCAGGAGGTATAAAAGGGAACAAAGGCTTGGATTTTATTTTGATCAAAGAATATTGGATGTTTTTGTTTGAAGGAGCACTCAACAATAAAATATTTTGAGATGCGGTTGTGGGTCACGTCGATTATGTGGGTGGAATGATGCTCTCAATTGTTATCTTCTCTCCCTCTTATTTATTCCTAGCCTTGCACTCTTTTTAAATCAATAAGCTTCCTAGCCTTGCACATTTTTCAAATCAATAAGATTTATTAGTCCTTGATGATGGGTGGAGTGTTCACCCAACATGTTGGACATTTTTTCTCTTATCAGATAGTGCAATTCCAAAAGATCATACAACAATGATGACTGACTGTGAAAACTCACACTCTCAAATATATGAAATCCATTCCTCTCGAATATTGATAACTTTCTTCTAAATTATTGTACCTAACAATTGTGTTGGATAGGTGTCCACTCTATATAGACCAAATGTATCTAGATGTACCTATTTAGAATGGGATAAACATTAACTTGCTTCTATTCATTTCAATTAAACCAATGGCCATGTTTATTTTAGAATAAAGCTTACAAAATTTTAATTTAATTATCAATAATTATTAGGTGGATGATACCGATTTAACCTCCATAAATTATTTTATAATATTCTTATTAGTAGTCACAAATCAAAGATTGAAATTTATCTCAAAGTAGTTATGTCTTTTCTACCTTTTTAATTAACTTGATTAATTAAGAAAAATGTCATGTAAATATGTAACATCTAAATCTGAATTATAGTTTTTTTAGAACATAGTATTAATAAATCAAAATATTGGCCAATGGAAAAATCTCGGCCGTATCATAGTTAAGAATTCTGTTATATATTATTTTAAATATTTATGTGTTAAAGTTATAATAATAATAAAATGATAATTTACTTATTTTTTTTTTTTTTTTTAAATCTTAGCCATATAGTGATACTTAATATAAAATAAGTGTTCTCTATTTATAAACAATAAGTGTTCTATATTTATAAACATTTGCACGTACATAACTCGGGTAGTCTTATTACGTTATTTATAACTCTCTAATTCAAATATATCTTTATTGGATTTCTCTGCCTTTCAATAATGATGGATTGATTGGAATGATTAATCATGTCCCTTTGACATGTCGAACGACTGAGAATTCCTCAGGCAAAGCTAGTTGTATCTATGTGCACCATTCTACCATCCTATCCTTATTTCTTCGAATACTTCCTTCATTCTTCGGGATTAGAGGTTACCGCTTATAAAAAAATACAATCATTTTTTCATAGAACTTTCAAACAACATGAAAAATATTCTAATAATAGAAAACTAAAATCACCGGTTCAAATGACTGATGAGTGTACTGAAGGTGCGGGGCTACGGACAATTCGTTATTCGCCCAGAAATGAAATAAAAGCCCACTGTAAAGTTAATTCAGCTTAGTTTGATATATCAATATGCAGCTGCAAAATTTGATCAGTGATATAAAATAATGTGGGTTTTTATAAGGTGTAAGATAAACGATTACAAGATGTACTGTTAAGACATTTGTAATAAAAAACGACTTTTAAACATAGGAAAACTTCTATTTGCAGGTGTTTTATCTTTTTCATTGACATTAACACTCACAGGTTTAAGTTTACCAAAGTGACTTCTGAAGTGTTTTATCTTCTTCATTGATATTCACAAGCACAGGTTTTACCAACTAGCAACTACCCACAAAATTGCGAATGGAATTAATTAGTTGATTGATTTACTTTTTATATAGATAAACTTCCACATATCTTGGTGAGATAAGCTACATTTTTATTGCTTTTGCTTTGTGTTACAGGCATTTATTGCGTCCAGGAAAAAATGGAAGGAAAATCAAATTGAGGAAGTCTATGTTTTATTTTTAAATTTATTTTTCTATCCATAGTGAAATTTATTCATTATGTTTATTTTGTTTGTCACTTTTTATGCATTTTTCATGAAAAAGGTAGTAGTAAACAGATATTTTTGGAAGTAGTAATTTTGTTTGTCAATTTTTATGTATCTTTCATGAAAAAGGAAGTAGTAATTAAATATTTTTGGAAGTACTAATTAGATATTTTTGGTTTGTCAGTAATAAAGATTTTCACAAATTTTAACAACTGAATTATGACAAATTTTAACAACAAATAGTAATTATATATTTTTAGCTTGTCAGTAATAATTATTTTCATTAATTTGATAACTAAATTATAACCAATTTTAACAACTCTTTAAAAAATCAGACATATCCTAAAATTTATTTTCACTGCTACTGCCAAAACAAATGCTGGATGAGATGAAAATCCCAACAGACATCAAGATCTCTGATGGATCTCAATTAATATCGAACCATTAGATAGACAAGAGTCATGGTCAGCACTTACATTGATAGCTTAGGGAAGACGGCTCCTATACGTTCCTCCCTTTTCATATTGGTTTAGTAAGGCAGCCTACCCACCCCACAGAGCCTAGAGCTATAAGAGAGCCCAGAGTTATAATCACCATGCATCTAACAAAGGCAGGTGCAAGGTCCAAATGTGCATTTATAAGTGTGTCAGTTACAACGGTCGATTTATGGTACCATAACTATATGCTATACTCAAGTTTATTTGTTATTTAATTAATTCTATTTCATTAATGTGATAGTTTTATGGTTTTTTTTAACATTGCTCAGATTTCATATTTGTATATTTATATGGTAAAATATTTTGATGTTTTTTGAAATTCAACTATACTAAATAGCACGCCTTGTTTCATATAATCTTATCTTTCTTTTTTCATAAAGTAAACACACAAAAAAATACAATAAATCCCCCACCTAATATGGATCTCGGGTTTCTCATAATCCTATCTATCTTTTTCATATGATATATTTTTCGTTCAGTGTAACAAACCATCCTAAATACTTTCAAAACTACTGAAATTAGACTTGATTTGCATTCCTGTTCATCTTTTCTGACATGATGAATGTTGATTTTGAGATGCCATTTGTTTACTAGATTTTCTTGGAAGATGTAAGGTCTCACCATTGATATAGATTCATACAAACAATATAAACCATGTAACATGTAAAGAATACCATCCTAAGTATTTTCCAAACGACTGAAATTATACTTGATTTACATACCTGTTCATCTTTTCTCATATAATGTATGTTGACTTTGAGATGTCATTTCCTTACATGTTTCACTTGGAAGATGTAGGTTCTCAAAATTAATTGGTGTATAGGTTCATACAAACATATAAGCCAGCTTAATGTAGGACAGATCTAAGTAATTTTTTTTGTCACAGGAAGTCTTAACTTTTCTATTGAGTTTTGCACTGTTCAGAAATGTGTAGGTATCAAGCTTTTATTTTAGAGCCTTCTAACGGTACAAAACAGGTAGTTTGTAAAAAGCATAAATACTTTCATGTTTATCATATTAATAGTGAACTTTGAGAGTAGCTAGAAAAGCCTTAAAAGGGGTCACAGAAAGCATTTGAAAGAAGAAAAGGACTTAAACAGAAAAAATCTATTAAAAGGAGACATACTCACTTCATTTTGAATGCTGGTTGGAAAAGTGACTCCACTCCTCCAAACAACAATGAAAATTGGGAAATTGCCACATGAAAATGCATGTCAAAATTGCCACATAAAAATACATCTCAATATTCAGTAGTTTTTTCACAGTAAATATATATAGTTAAAATAAAATATAGAAAATACTATTTTTTATCATAGATATACTTATTATTATTTTATAATAAAATAAACTATTATTAATATTAAATGATATATTAACATTAAAATTGAAAATGCATCTCAATATTCAGTAGTTTCTTCACAGTAAATATATATATATTAACATTAAAATTGAAAATGCATCTCAATATTCAGTAGTTTCTTCACAGTAAATATATATAGTTAAAATAAAAATAGAAAATACTATTTTTAATCATAGATATACTTATTATTATTTTATAATAAAACAAAATATTATTAATATTAAATGATATATTGATATTAATTTTTTATTTTTATTTTTTTAATAAAAATTAAAGATTTATTTTAGTCTTCATTAAAATTCAAATTTTATAAATAACAAATTAATCCAAAGTTTAAAAAAATAAAACTAAAAAATAATTACCACCTCATAAAACAGATGCCCTTATATGTGCATACATATGTTAAGGCCTTGCAAATCCATAAGTCTACACTAACCTAGAGGTTAACCTGAATATCATCCATGTAATCTTGACAAGATACTGATTAAGATAACAAATTTTATTTTTTATTTTAATATTTATTATTAATTGTAATTTTTTTACATTCTGTTGTTATTTTTTATTTGAAGTATTATTAATTGTAAATTTTTTTACATTATGTTCCAATGCACAGCACATGTGTTGAGATGAAGTCTCAAAGTTAAAAATTGTAAGCAAGGGGAAAAATCTAAACTCTGCAAGATCCAGCCTAGGATACTGATTTACCCAAGGACTGGACTTGATAGCCTACATCAGTACTGGACATATAAAACATGCTAGAAGTCAAAATATTAACAGGAATAGTGGATGAGTAATTTGCTAATTTCAATTGTTGTTTCAAAGAATTGATTACTTCTCCTCAGAGCGTCAGGTTTGATGGAAATTTCTGATAATTTCAAACAAAACAGAGGAAGAAAAGTTCCTCAACTCAACACAAAGAAATGAGAGAAATCTGGACAAGATATGGAGAAAAGCTCTGTTTTTATTAACCATAAAAATGACAATAAAAATTACAAACTTCTTCAGAACTACAGTTCTAGAATAACTAAAAACTCCATACTCGCTTTTTACAAACTCGTTTTTTTAACACGATTCGTGTTTCAACATCCGCGTACGAGTTGTCAAACACCACACGCTCCCAGTTGTCTGAACACATGCACAGCTAGTCTGAAACCGCTCGTAGAATGCATTGTCGTCTCCAAAACACACACCTCGTTTTTTCTTTCTCGTTTTTTCCCTCGCTCCGCCTTCTTCTCTCGTCTTTTTCTATTTCTCAAACTCTCTAACATTAAAAACGAATCGTTGTTCATTACATTTATAAGTGAAAAAAACATTTTTTGACTTATAATATTTAAAAATACAAAAAATATCTTCTAAAGCTTATCTCGCGTATTGAATGCAAATAGCTGTGGGAGTTAACGTGTCGTTTTTGGAAAAAATGAAGTCGGTTGTCTTCCCGCTCAATAACTTCTGCAAATTTATTGCTTGACTTTGAGGCATCCGCCTAGCTAAAATATTCATGCGTAATCGATTTTTCGTCTGCAATTGTTTTGATGTTGCGGTATGGAATTAAATTCCAACACTCCCCCTTAATTTCAACCGCTGGGTTTTGTCGCATACCCGAGAATTTCCCGAAATGATCAAAGATTTTCTTTCCCAATGGTTTTGTCAAGATGTCACTTAGTTGATCCTCTCGTTTCATGATCTGCCGAAAAACAATCTCACCATTGTTAACCAATTCACGTATAAAGTGAAACTTGGTGTCTATGTGCTTTGTCCTTTTATGAAAAAACAGAATTTTTAGACAATGTTATTGCCGAGCTATTGTCACAAGTAAATGGTTGTGCCCTTTTCTTGTTCATGACACAAATATCACGAGAACTCTTCTCACCCACACCGCTTAGCATGTCTGTCAGCGTTTGCTCGCCACATACTGTCTTTCGTCGTTGATAAAGCCACAATTGGTTGCTTCTTGAAGCCCATGAGATGGCTCCCGATCCCATATGAAACACATATCCCGATGTGCTCTTCCTATCATCAACACTTCCAGCCCCAATCATTGTCAGTGTAACCTCGTCAACATGAAACTTTCGAAGAGGAGTAAAGTATACCAAACCCCTTCGTTCCATTCACATACCTTAGAATCCTCTTGGCCGCCCTCGCCAATGAGTCTCTTTCGGTCTTTCCATAACTCGGAGATTAAACTCACAGACAGTGCATAATGTCCGGCCTAGTTGCAATCAAGTACATGAGGCCGCTAACTATGCTCTTGTACAATTTTGGATCAAAATCCTTGTCAGCTGTCTTCTTTGGTCAATTTCAACCCCATTACGCTTGAGTCACAACTCGCCTTGCTCGTTCGCATGTTAAATCTCTTCAACATCGCTTTTACATATTTACCTTGGGAAATGAAAACACCATTTTCACTTTTGGTCTACTTCAATTCCAAGAAAATATCTTAAGAAACCCAAGTCAGTCATTTCAAATTCACTTTTCATGACTCGTTTTAAAATCAGCAATGAGAGAAGCATCATTGCTAGTAAAGATTAAATCATCTACATATAAAACAACAATAAGAATCTTACCTGTCATTCTCCTTTATGTAGAGTGTGGGTTCACCATCACACTTATCAAACCCATTCTCAATCGATAAGCATCTATTCTCGCTGTACCATGCTCTTGGAGCTTGCTTCACCCCATAAAGAGCCTTCTTCGAGCTCTGCAGACTTTATGCTCTTGGCCTTCAACTTCATAACACTGGAGGTTGTTCAACATACACCTCTTCTTTTAACACTCCATTCAAGAATGCGTATTTAACATCCATCTCGATAAATCTTCCATTTGTGTTGTGCTGCTATAGACAACACTGTTTCCGATTGTTTCCATCCTTGCTACTCGGTGCAAAGGTTTCATCATAGTCTTTGCCTTGTTGCCGCTATGTAGCCTTTCACAACAAGTCTTGCTTTATGCTCGTCGATCTTGCCTTCAGCATTGCTGTTTGGTCTTATAGACCCACTTAACTCCAATGGTATCTTTTTCCTTCTGTGGAGGTCCACTAACTCCCATGTTTTACTCTTCTCTAAATTGCACCAATTTCTTCATTCATTGCTTCAATCCATTTATCTTCATTTACGACATCTTCAAAATGAACTCGGGTCATCAACATGACAATATAAAGCGAATAACGAATTCAGACCTGTTGTTACTTACCTCTCTCTTGTTCATAAATCTCATTCGATCAATCTTGGTCTTCTTGGTGTGCTTGGAGTTCCATCCGAACTTGAGGGTATTTCGATCTTTCTCGTGGTGTGCTTGGAGAAGCACTTCCTATGACTTCTCAAGGCTACGTTCGAAATTCCAGCTTTGTGGTGTGGTTTTTTGTACTTGCCGTGGTGGAGGAGGAGCCACCAAGGAAGGATTATTACAGTCTCGTCCCTTCCTCTTCTTCTTCGTGAGACACAATTGTCTTCACATTCACTCGTCTTCTCTAAGCTTCCATCCCAAGCTTCATCTTCAATGAAACCGCACATCTCTCGCTTACTATCAATTTCTTGGATTAATGGATTATAGAGTTTGTATGCTTTTGACTCATCACAAGTAGCTAATAAAGACACACTTCTTCCCCTTACCTGTCAAGCTTCTTCCTTAGCTGATCCGGTACATGTGCATATGCTACAGACCCAATACTCTCATGTGAGTGACAATTTGCTTCGTCCACTCCATGCTTCTTCTCGATATTTTGTTCATGACAGACTTTAGTTGGGCATCTATTCAAGATGTAAAAAGCCAGCATGAGTGACAAACTTCTGATTTCCCACATACTCATGCGGCAAGTGTTTTGCCTTCGACGATACTCGACCATGTCCGAGAATGGTCCTATTCTTCCTTTCTGCAACACCGTTTTTCGTTTGGGAGGGTGTATACCTCAGCGGTGAACCGCTTTTGTATGCCATTCTCTCTGCAAAAAACGCTAAAAAGTCTTTGGAGATGTACTCTCCACCTCTATCTCGTTTCGAGCACTTTGATATAATGCCCACACCGCTTCTCAACAAGAGTTTTGAAGTGGCGGGATTTCTCAAACACTTCACTCTTCTGTTTCGACACATACACCCATGTCTTTCTGCGGGTGTAATCATCAATGAAAGTTAAAACATATTTATTTCTAGCAAATGATGGTATTTGCATCGGTCCACACACATCGGAGTGAACAATTTCCAAGGGTGCTTTTGTCCCTTATACTCTTTCCCTGTTGGAAAGCTTTCTTTGTGTTGTTTGCCCAAGATGCGGCGCGTCACAAAGGCTATCCCAGCTTCTCGATCAACGGCAATCTCTTTACCATTCCCTTTACGTGCAACATATTCAAGCCTCCGAAATTGAGATGTCCAAATCTCAAGTGCCATAACCAATTTTCATATTTCACTTGTTCTTGAAAGACTTCTTGTGTTACATTTACATCAATTCTTCCTTCCTTCAAATCTGCCCCGAGTTTGAGAGGAAACATTCTATTGTTGGTCATCCGCTTTTCGTGCAATGATCTTCTTACTTGGAGGTATGTCTCTCGATTGTACACATATCATCTTTGAAGAACACATTGTAACCTTTGTCAATGAGTCGTTCAATGCTCAAAAGATTACATTTCAAACCGGGTACATAGTATACCTGCGCACAATCATCTCGTTCTCCATTTCTTGCTCGGATACCGACTACTGCCTTACCCTTGACAGATATCTTGCTATCGGTTCCGTTGTTACCTCGGATTTCACATTTTCATCCAGATTGGCAAACATTGCAATATTTCCAAATCATGTGATTACTACAACCCGAGTCTAAGAACCAAAAATATTCTTGTTTGTCTTGTGCAATGTTACATGTTAACGAGCACAATCTTTGGATTCTTATCTTCTTCATTTGCAAAATTAGCATTCTTCCTACTATTCATGTCATTTTTGTTTTTTCCTACATTCATTGGCATAGTGCCCATATTTCTTACAATAATGACATTGGACTTGGGATTTGTCATACCTTTGTCCATGAGCTTGTCGTTTGCTTGAACCTTCATCTTGGTTCTGATTGCGGCGCCTTCCGCTTGTGCTTGCAAGATTATTTCCGCCTTTGTTTTGGCTTCTTCCACGACCTCTCGTTATTTGCTCTCGCCGCGACCTTTTCCTTGGCCAAAAGACATCCGAGTCTTGAATGCTTGCTCAAAAGAGGAATCTCGTTCCTCTACTCGGTCTCTCGTTCATGAGACATAAGAGAAGCACCGAGTTCATCTACTCAGTGAACTCGTGAGAGATCCTTTGTTTCTTCTATTGCTACCACAACGAGCTTCAAACCTTGAGGGTAAACTTCTCAAGATTTTCTCAACAATCCTTCTTTCTTCAAGGATTTCACCATGAGATCTAATCTGAGTTATCAACCCAATAACTTTGTGTGAAGAATGAATCTACTCGTATCAGATTCCTTCATACTTTGAGTGTTTCAAAGTCTCTCCTCAACATCTGCAACTTTGCAGTCTTCACCTTCTCCATGCCTTGATAGGCAGTTTGAGAATATCCCATGCCTCCTTGGATTTTGTTGCTGTCGTAATCCGTGAAAAACACTCTCATGTACTTGACTGAAAGAGAAAAAAAGAGGGCTTTGGCATCCTTCTTCCCGTCACTCTTCAAACGCGGTCTCTTTCTCGCTTCTTGTCAAAGCGACCAATCTTCTCTTTATATCTGCGAGTTCAGCATAGCAGTTTCAACCAGCTCCTCATATTCCTTGAGAAGCAGACAATACTTTCATTGTTATGGACCAATAACCGTGATTTTTTCCCATTAAAGCTGTGGCGGTTGGGAATTTGTCAAACCGTTCCGAGCATCCGCCATCTTAGCCGTATAAATCAAGAAAAAGATACTTATTTGTATAATAAAACAAGCAAGAAACTTTTCTCTATTGGAGAAATCTGCATCGATTAAGCTTCTTCACGACTCTACGATGGAAAAAACAAACTGTTTTTTGTCTCACCGAGTGCCTGAGACCAGACTCCAGATACCATGATGGAAATTTCTGATAATTTCAAACAAAACAGAGGAAGCAAATTTCCTCAACTCAACACAAAGAAATGAGAGAAATCTAGACAAATAAGATATGGAGAAAAGCTCTATTTTTATTAACCATAAAAATGACAATAAAAATTACAAACTTCTTCAGAACTACAGTTCTAGAATAACTAAAAACTCCATACTCTGTTTTTACAAACTACGTTTTTAACACGGATTCGTGTTTCACATCTGTGAACGGTTCTTTCGAAACACCTACAATCTATTCTTAAGAAACACTGACGATTCTTGGCTTACTGTAGAATGCATTGCTTGCTCAAAACACGGCGACCACTGTTTTTCTTGTTTTTTCTGCCTCTGCCTTCTTCTCTGTCTTTTTCTATTTCTCAAACTCTCTAACATTAAAGCGATTAGCTGTTCATTACATTTATAAGTGAAAAAACATTTTTGACTTATAATATTTAAAAAATACGCAAAAAATATCTTCTAAAGCTTATCTGCGTATTGAATGCGGCAAGCGGTGGGAGTTAATGTCTTTGGCTTTTGGAAAAAATGAAGTCGAGTGTCTTCAGACTCAATAACTTACACCAAATTTATTGCTTGACTTTCGAGCATCCGCCTAGCTAAAATATCTGCGGCAATCAGATTTTCTGTCTCAGATTGTTTTTATGTTGCGATTGGAATTAAATTCCAACACTCCCCCTTAATTTCAATCTGTTGGGTTTTCTTGCATACCCAGGAATTTCCTGAAATGATCAAAGATTTTCTTTCCCAATGGTTTTGTCAAGATGTTAGCTAGCTGATCTCTGCGTTGCAGCTGTCTGCAAAACAATCTCACCATTGTTAACCAATTCACGTATAAAGTGAAACTTGGTGTCTATGTGCTTTGTACTTTTATGAAAAACAGAATTTTTAGACAATGCTATGTGCCAGAGCTATTGTCACGATAAATGGTTGTGCCCTTTTTCTTGTTCATGACACAAATCTCCGAGAACTCTTCTCGGCCATTATTTGCTTGGCATGCCGCCGTTGTTGCTTGCCACATACTTACCGCCTCTGCTCGTTGATAAAGCCACAATTGGTTGCTTCTTGGAAGCCCATGAGATGGCTCCCGATCCCATATGAAACACATATCCGGATGTGCTCTTCCTATCATCAACACTTCCGACTCCCAATCACTTGGCTCGGTGTAACTCTGTCAACATGAAACTTTCGGAAGAGGGAGTAAAGTATACCAAACCCCTTCGTTCCATTCCACATACCTTAGAATCCTCTTGGCACTTTCTAGCAATGAGTCTCTTTCGGGTCTTTCCATAAATCTGGAGATTAAACTCACGAAACAGGTATAATGTCCGGCTCTAGTTGCAATCAAGTACATGAGGCTGCCAACTATGCTCTTGTACAATTTTGGATCAAAATCCTCATCGCTATCTTCTTTGGTCAATTTCAACTTCATTACGGCTTGGAGTCACAGTTTGCCTTTGATATTCTACGCATGTTAAATCTCTTCAACATCGCTTCTACATATTTACCTTGGGAAATGAAAACACCATTTTCACTTTGGTCTACTTCAATTCCAAGAAAATATCTTAAGAAACCCAAAGTCTAGTCATTTCAAATTCACTTTTCATGATCGCTTTAAAATCAGACAATGAGAGAAGCATCATTGCTAGTAAAGATTAAATCATCTACATATAAAACAACAATAAGAATCTTATTTTCATTCTCCTTTATGTAGAGTGTGGGTTCACCATCACACTTCTCAAACCCATTCTCAATCAGATAAGCATCTATTCTCTCGTACCATGCTCTTGGAGCTTGCTTCAACCCATAAAGAGCCTTCTTCGCTTTACGGACTTTATGCTCTTGGCCTTCAACTTCATAACCGGAAGTTGTTCAACATACACCTCTTCTTTTAACACTCCATTCGAGAATGCGATTTAACATCCATCCGATAAATCTTCCATTTGTGTTAGTCTTGCTATAGACAACACTTGCTCGATTGTTTCCATCCTTGCTCTTGGTGCAAAGGTTTCATCATAGTCTTTACCTTGTTGCTTGTAGCCTTTCACAACAAGTCTTGCTTTATGCTCGTCGATCTTGCCTTCGGCATTGCTTTTGGTCTTATAGACCCACTTAACTCCAATAGGCATCTTTGCCTTCAGGGAGGTCCACTAACTCCCATGTTTTACTCTTCTCAATTGCACTAATTTCTTCATTCATTGCTTCAATCCATTTATCTTCATTTACTGACATCTTCAAAATGAACTGGGTCATCAACATGACAATATAAAGCGAATAATGAATTCAGCACCGGTGTTGTTACTTACCTCTCCTTGTTCATAAATCTCATTCAGATTTGCAGATCTTGGTCTTCTTGGTGTGCTTGGAGTTCCGTCCGAACTTGAGGGTATTTCTGATCCTGTGGTGTGCTTAGAGAAACACTTCCTTGACTTCTCAAGGCTTTGTTCGAATTCCAGCTTGTGGTGTGGTTTGTTGTACTTGCTGTGGTGGAGGAGGAGCCACCAAGGAAGGATTATTTCTTCTGCTGTCCCTTCCTCTTCTTCTTCGTGAGACACAATTGTCTTCACATTCACCATCTTCTCTAAGCTTCCATCCCAAGCTTCATCTTCAATGAACTGCATCTCTGCTTACTATCAATTTCTTGGTTAATGGATTATAGATTTTGTATGCTTTTTGACTCATCACGGTAGCCAATAAAGACACACTTCTCCCCTACTAGTCGCAGCTTCTTCACTTAGGCCAATCAGACCGGTACATGTGCATATGCTACACAGTGAATACTCTCATGTGAGTGACAATTTGCTTTTGTCCCACTCCATGCTTCTTCCGGTATTTTGTTCACGACAGCTTTAGTTGGGCATCTATTCAAGATGTAAAAGCTAGCGCAAGTGATAGCTTCAGCCCAATACTCATGTGGCAAGTGTTTTGCCTTCAACATACTCTGACCATGTCAGAATGGTCCTATTCTTCCTTTTTGCAACACCGTTTTTTGCTTGAGGTGTATACCTCGCGGTGAGCTCGCTGTATGCCATTCTCTCTGCAAAAACGCAAAAATTCTTTGGAGATGTACTCTCCACCTCTATCTCGTTCCGAGCACTTTGATATAATGCCCACTCTCGCTTCTCAACAAGAGTTTTGAAGTGGCGAATTTCTCAAACACTTCACTCTTCCTCGTTTCAACACATACACCCATGTCTTTCTGGTGTAATCATCAATGAAAGTTAAAACATATTTATTTCCGGCAAATGATGGTATTTGC